>OX451738.1:1265052543-1265587543 GCA_948472305.1 Vicia faba
GGGAAGAATTGTGATGTTGGATCTTGAATTGCTCGCACAGGGCGGTGATCATAGTATTGTTCAGGTTCGTACCATTGTTGGTGATGATCCTCTCTGGGATACCGTATCGACGTATGAGATTCTGCTTGATGAATAGGGCTACGACATTCTTGGTCACGGAAGCGAAAGAGGCTGCCTCAACCCACTTTGTAAAATAGTCAATGGCCACTAGGATGAAGCGGTGTCCATTGGAGGCTGTTGGCTTGATTTCCCCAATCATATCAATTCCCCACATAGCAAAGGGCCAAGGAGCTGTCAAGACATTCAGAGGAACCGAAGGTACGTGCACCTTGTCAGCATAAATCTGACACTTGTGGCAGGTTCGAGAGTGTTGATAGCAATCCGCTTCCATGGTAGACCAGTAATAGCCTTCCTGTAGGATTTTCTTTGCCATCGTATGCCCACTAGAATGGGTGCCAAAAGTGCCTTCATGTAACTTAGCCATGATCCTTTCAACTTCAACCTTATCTACGCACCGAAGTAACACAGAATCATGGTTGCGTTTGTAAAGAATGCCATTACTAAGGAAGAATTTAGCAGAGAATCTCCTTAAGAACTTCTTACCATTTACTGAAGCTCGTTCCGGATATTCTCGAGCCTCGAGATACCTCTTGACTTCGTGAAACCAAGGCTGGTCCACTATTTCTTAAGTATTAATCTCGTGACAGTGAACTAGTTTATCCATTCGTTCAATGGTGATCTGGGGAGCCTCGTTATCCCATTTAAGTTTAAACATGGATGACATTGTGGCTAGTGCGTCTGCTAGGTGATTTTCTTCTTGCGGGAAATGCTCGAAGGTAATCTTCTCAAAATGTGGGAGCAATGCCAACACATGTTCTTTGTAGGGGATAAGGTTAGGGTGTTTGGTGTCTCATTCCGCTTTGATCTGGATGATGACCAAAGTTGAATCTTCGAATACACTTAAAGATTTGATCCCCAAATCTATGGAAGCTTTGAGACAAAAAACGCACGCCTCGTATTCCGCCATGTTATTTGTACAATTGAAGTAGAGTCTTGCAGTAAAGGGAGTATGACACCCTTCAGGAGATATGAGTACAACACCAATACCATTTCCGACTGCGTTGGATGCCCCATCAAAAACTAGGGTCCATCGGGATCCTTGTTCAGGTCTGTCATATGGCCTGAATTCTTCATAGTTGTTTACTATCATGATGTCTTCATCTGGAAATTCAAACTTCATGGACTGGTAGTCTTCTACAGTTTGGTGAGCAAGGTGATCAGCTAGTACACTGCCCTTTATTGATTTATGGGTAGTATACTGTATGTCAATTCTGTCAGGATCATCTTCCATCTCGCTATTCTCCCAGAGAGAGCAGGTTTCTCAAAGATGTATTTTATTGGATCCATTTTAAACATCAACAAGGTAGTATGGGTTAGCATATATTGTCTTAGCCGGCGAGCAGCCCAATCCAGAGCGCAACAAGTTTTCTTGAGCAGTGAATATCTTGTTTCACAGTCGGTAAACTTTTTGCTCAGGTAATAAATAACGTGCTCTTTTTGGCCAAACTCGTCATGCTTCCCCAGCACACACCCCATTGAATTTTCTAAAATAGTTAGATACATGATCAATGGTCTTCCCTCGACTGGTGGCATCAACACAGGAGGCTCTTACAGGTACTCTTTGATCTTGTCAAAAGCAGTTTGGCATTCGTCATTCCATTTGACTACTTGATCTTTCTTCAGTAGCTTGAAGATTGGTTCACAAGTAGCTGTCGAGTGAGAAATGAATCTGGAAATGTAGTTCAAACGCCCCAAGAATACTCTGACTTCCTTCTCAATACGAGGAGAAGGCATCTCTTATATCGCTTTCACCTTGGCAGGACCTACTTCAATACCCTTATTGCTGACGATAAAGCCTAGGAGCTTACCAGACCTTACTCCAAACGTGTATTTATTTGGGTTCAATCTCAACTTGTATTTCTTTAGCCTCTCAAACAGCTTTTGTAAATGATCAACATGCTCTTCTTCTGTTTGAGATCTAGCTATCATGTCGTCCACATAGACATCTATTTTTTGATGTATCATGTCGTGAAATAGAGCTACCATGGCACGCTGATAGGTTGCCCCACCATTCTTTAGTTCGAATGGCATAACCTTGTAGCAGAATGTACCCCACTGGGTGACAAATGTAGTTTTCTCTATGTCCTCAGGCGCCATTTTGATTTGGTTGTAACCTGAGAAACCGTCCATGAAGGAAAACACTTTGTGCTGGGCTGTATTGTCAACTAGGATGTCAATATGGGGAAGTGGGAAATCATCCTTAGGGCTTGCCCTATTTAAATCTCTATAGTCCATGCACATTCGTACTTTGCCGTCCTTTTTGGGCATGGGAACAACATTGGCAACCCATTGCGGATAAGAGGTGACGGCCAAGAATCCAGCATTAAATTGTTTCACGACTTCTGCTTTAATCTTCTCTGACATATCTGGTCGCATTCGACGGACCTTTTGTTTTACTGGTGGACAATCCTCTTTTGTGGGCAGACGATGTACCACAATATCTGCATCAAGTCCTGACATGTCTTCATACAACTAGGCAAAGACCTCAACATACTCGTGTAGCAACTAAATCAGACGCTCTTTGACACTCGGTTCCAAAATTGCACCCACCTTGACCTCTCTTTTGTCTTCTTCGGTACCCAGGTTGATTGTGTCCACTGGTTCCTTGTAGGGTTTAATGGTTCTCTCTTCTTGTTGTAGTAATCTGGCAAGTTCCCCTGGTACTTCACAATCTTCCTCACCTTCGTTTTCAGCTTGGTAGATTAGATTTCCAGAGTCACAGAAAGCCATAGCAGAACCGTTACCCATGGAATCCCGAATGGATATAGACCTGCATTGTGAGTGTGAGTGTGTGTAAGTGTATAATTATCTTTGAAAGAAATAAAAATGTAAAAAGAAAAACAATGAGCGCAAAGTTTTTATGCAAAACGTCCACGATTCGTTGATGTCATATGGAAATGAGATAATAACCCTTACAAATGGACCATTGTGCCTCGGGTAAGACACAAGGTTTTAAGAGTTCGAATTATTTTAATATTACAGATCCAACAAAATGTAAAGATAAATTACTGTGGGATAAAAGTGATCGGGACGAAATTTCTAGCCTCTCAGTTGCTGAGCCCTCCACTGATAGTTGGGAAGATCCAATCCTCCAAGTTGCAACCCTCTTCATCATCCTCTACCGTGTTGACTTCACGGTTGCTGATCTTCAGGGGTGGTCCTCCAGCATGAGCGCGGCGTACAACCTTCTGAGCACCTGAAGTGAAACCCAGGCCAAACTTGTCTGACTTGTATGGGATATCTGGGAGTTGTCCCCAGATAGTGCACCCACCTTCTTCTATTACGGCCTTGGCATCCTTCAAAGATGACATCCTGAGTGGAGGCCTTGTGATCTTGGGAATTTCCTTGGTCACTGCCACATCTTGCGGGACTTCTTCAAAGTGTTGGAATGAAGTTTCAATAAATTCACCATCTAATTCCACATATCTGAAGGAATTGAGATGGCTGATCATATACTCTTCTTCTCCATGAACGGTGATAATCTTCCCTTGGATCAGATACTTCAGCATTTGGTGCAACATAGAAGTAACAGCGCCAACATTATGAATCCACGGCCGGCTTAGCAAGCAGAAGTATGAAGGGAGAATATCCATTACATTAAAAGTTGAATTAAATGTTTGGGTTCCAACCTTTATGGGGATATCCACTTCCCCATGTACCATTATTTTTTAGCCGTCAAAATCCCTCACCACTATGTTGCTTGGCTTCAATGTCAATCCCTCACAGTCAAGCCTATCAAGAGCTTTTTTAGGCAATACATTCAGAGATGAGCCAGTGTCCACCAAAACATGAGCCAAGGTTGTGCCCCTACATTCAACTGAGACGTGCAATTCCTCATTATGCTTCCTTCCTCTTGGCGTTAAATCAGCATCTGAAAAACCTAGACCATTATCTACCGTCAAGCTGGCTACGCAGTCTTGGAACTGATCGACAGATGTTTCTTGGGGTACATGGGCAGTTTTCAGGAATTTTACCAAGGCTTTTGCATGCGCCTCGGAACATAGTAGTAAAGCCAGCATGGAAATTTTTGATGGAGTTTGCCCCAGTTGCTCAACTACATCGTTATCGCTTCTTTTTATGATCTTTAGAATTTCCTCCATCTCTTTTCGGGAGGTCTCGTGGATAGCCAATGATTGTGCCTTCGTCCGGACAGGCTCAATCAGAATACTTTTACCTCAAGTCTCGGTTGACTTGGCAGCAGGAATGTCAGTAGGAGTGATAACGGGAGTTGTATCAGCTTTGTCAGTTGGAGTATTAGTGGAGATAATGGTAGGACTGGGAATAACTTTTGGAGGAGCAATAACAACAGGAATGATTACGGGTCCAGAAACTACTTTTGGGGGAGCAATTTCTGGAGAGAATATCCTTCCGCTTCGGGTAATCTTGCTAGTCCCTGCAATATTACTGATATTGGAGTCAACTTTCTCAGAATTTGAATCTTCAGAAGCTAGCCAATCTTGCTTGATACCGTGGTAGTAGACATCCCCTCCATAATTCCATGGTATGGTTTTGTCTGATGAATACGGGATTGGTCCAGGCAATGTAATTATCAAAGGAGTTAATTTTGGAACTGATGTAATTCTAACGGGTCTTTTGGTGGAGACCCTGGAAAATTGGCGGAAATGGTAATGATAGCAACATCATTAAAAGGAACAGGTGGAACAAAAGTCTTTTCAAACAAAATTTCCTTGTTATCTATTAAGCACTGAACGCCTACTTTCAACAAAGGACAACTGGTTGGTAAGGACAAACAGAAATGGCAGCTTTCATCACAACCTGGGAATACACTAGCATTTAATAAGTTCTTTTTGATAGTCAGGAGTGGGGTCATAAGTTCATCAACTGAAGTAACAAACATATTTTCCTCAATGGCGTTGGTATTATGGCCGTGTTTGGACATGGGGCAGAAATGACATTTGGCTTTTAGGGCGCATCGAATTCAATTTCTTTAGCTTCAATGAGGTCTTGTACTTTGTTCTTTAGAGCCCAACAATTGTTAGTGTCATGGCTGGGACTCTCAGAGTGGTATGCACAGCGGGCATTAGGATGATAGTAAGGAGATGTTGTGTTAGGATTCTTTGGAGCTTCTTTCAAGGTCACTAAGTTGGATCTTAACAGATGTGGCAATACTTGAGATAAGGTCATGTTAGTTCTGGTGAATTATATGACTGGTCTTTCCATCCTTGGTTATTTGTTTCTTTGTTGATCAGGCGCAAGTTTAGGAATCATAATAGCCCCCACCATTGGACGGCGTTCGGCCCTATCTTGATTTCTCTGAGGATAAACAGCAACCACTTTTTTCTTTCCGATAAATGGCTTCCTTATAGAAGCAGAGGGTGTATCCTTTTGAATCTTTCCACTTTTTATCCCGGCTTCTACCCTCTCTCTGGTCAATATTAGTTCAGTAAAATCTGCCGATGAACTCCCAATTAGGTGATTGAAGAAGGGACCAGACAAGGTGCCCAAAAACATGTCTACTAATTCTCTTTCAGATAGGGGAGGTTGAACTCTTCCAGCCAAGTCTCTCCATTTTTGCACATAGTCTTTGAAGCCCTCACTTGAAACCATGGCCATACTCTGGAGTTGAGTACGGGTTGGCGCAAGATCAGCGTTGTATTGGTATTGTTTGTAAAAGGATGCGGCAAGATCTTCCCAGTTATGAACATTGGCTCTTTCTAACTGATAAAACCAATCAAGTTGAGTTCCTGACAGACTGTCTTGGAAGAAGTGTACCCATAAATATTTGTCAACGGTATGGGGCTGGATTTTCCTCACATAAGACCGGAGATTCATTTTAGGGCACGAAACCCCGTCATACTTGGCGAATATAGGTATTTTGAATTTTGGAGGAATGACAATTCCCGACACTAAGCCCAACTCCTCAAAGTCCAAACCAGGCACTTTTTGGATTTCCATTGCACTCAACCATTCTTCGAGATGTTTATACTTATCATTGGCTGGAGGGTATTTTTCTTCAGAGTAGTCTTCTTCTTCCTCTTCCTCTTCTGACTCTAACTGGATAACTGTCTCTTTTCCCTTCCCATCTTGGTTGTCTTTCTCTCAGGATGTCGTTGCAAAGTCTAAGGCCCTTCTTGTCTGTCCTTGGAACCTTCTTCCCATGTTTAGAACTCCGGTTATCTTCTTTGTCTTCTTTTTCTTTTTTTCAGCCAACAAAGTCTTCAACTCTTCTTGTTCTTTGGCTAGGGTTAAGAATAGTTGTTGAAACTGTGCATTCTGAGCTTGGAGGTCCTTCACTGTTTGCTCGAGATCCATCTCACTGAAATAAATAGTAGAGAGATGAGGAGACTTGTGGAAAGAAACCTGCTTATGTTATGATGAATGGTAAATGCATATGCAATGATTTCAAGGGTTTTTTAAGATTCAAATTTGTTTTAGACAAAAAGGAAACACACTTTATATTAATAATTTAAAGTTTTTGAGTACATCAGTGCCTCCTTGGGAAAAAAAATACAAAAACTCTACGATAGAAAAGTAGTACGCATCCTCTTTGGTGCAATGTAGGCATTCAGAGTTTGCTCCTCATGAAGTAGCCTAGTGAGTTCCAAAACCTTCTTCTCGCTGGCGTAGAATTGGGCTTCGAAAGTATCTCGCTCCCCTTTGAGTTATATCCAATCCCTTTGTAGGTATTCAAGATAGATGGGCATGTCAGGATGTAGGATAGTGTATGGAACATCTCCCTCCATGACAGGCTCAAATATTACCGGGAGAATGCAGGGGTAAGGCATCATAAGACTCTGAGCGTGAGTTCATACCCATTTAAGGTAAGGATCAAGAGGGATGGAATTTTTGTGCCCCAAAGTCTTGCTATCTACGTTGTTTAACATCCTCCAAACTCGAATAAACCTCTGGCGAAGACCTTGATCGTCGTTGTCGTAGTCAAATACCAAACCTTGAATCAACATCTCATGAGGGCCATCCCTTCGGGCGTAACCAAACTGTCTTAAGGCTAAGCAGGGGTTATAGGTGATACCTCCTCTAATGCCAAGTAAAGGGACATTAGGATATTCCCCACAATGGTCGACCATAGTAACATTCTCTATGGATCGGGAGCACCAATGAATGTCTGAATGTTTGAGCGTCATTAACCTTTGTGACCACCTTGAACCTTGCTCATTTTTTAATACAGATTGGGGAAGATGAGAAATAAACTATCTTTCCAAGAGAGGAGTGCAACATATAAGGACACATCTTTTCCTCATTGTGCGAGTGTGAAAAGAGTGTAGGATATCCCCTAGCAATGTAGGCACCGGGTTGCGGGATATGAAGATTTTGACGGTGTTCACATCTATGAGTCTGTCAGGATTTGGAAACAAAACCATCCCATAGATGAGGAGAGCCATAATTTCCTCAAAGGCTTGCAAATCAAAGGAATTCCAACAGTTTTGGGCTTTCTCGAAAAAGAACTTTGCTAGGAAACCTTTGACACCACTCCTTGTTTCCCAATGAGTTGTGACATCAGATGAGTGCAAGTGTAGAGCTTGAGAAATCTCTTCTGGCTTTGGGTCTCTTTCTGTACCGTTGAAAGGTAGTTGGTTGAGAATGGGAATCCTTAAGAGTCGGGAGAATTCTTCCAAAGTAGGTACAAGTTGATAGTCGGGAAATGTGAAGCAATGGTGTAAAGGATCAAAGAACTGAAAGAGCACCTTCATCATGTCCTCATATGTGTTGGAGGTGACCAAGTTGAGTAGGCGACTGTGTCTCTCGGTGAACGGAGAGTTTTCTGGAATCCTTGAAGCTAGCTCCTTAAGTTGTGGAGGGATTCTTACAAGACTAATTTGAATAGTTTTTCTGCGAAGTGAATCCATATCCTACAAAACAAGAACAAAGATGATCCAAAAATCCTTGAAATGATTAGTAAATATGTATGATGTTCATGATGTTCATGATGTTATGTACAAGTATGTATATGCAAACAAAGCAAACAAATCCTTGGGTTTAGGCTTGCATGGAGTTTTATAGGTAAGTACCCTCTTGAAGTTTAGTTGGCACAAACCTGTCCTAGTAATAGTAACCGGGTTCTAAGGAGCTCAATATCACTGGTTTGTTTCCTTGGTTATTATTTCAGTGCAAGCCTCTTTAATGGTGACCGAAATATCCCAAGAAATCAAACCTCAGTGAGTGTAGTATCGAGTATCTACCAACTTTGGACTGCACCAAAGTCGGTCATCTCACTACATCCTAAATGGCAAGTTGGTCAAGTAAAGATTCTAAAAGTTCATTAGTGCTTTATGACATTACTCAGCGGCCCCGTATTCTCTTTGATTAACTCAAAGGCTACTGGTACCCGCAAATATGTCGCACTAACGTAGCTATTGTTTAGACCATGTCGGTATACCCCGCACAGTTTCCATAATGTATTGCTACTTACCTATAAATGTATCCCAATTCCGGGTAGAGGATTTAAGCCCAAAAAAGGAATCAAAATGTAAAGCAATCAAATCAAACAATGAAAGTAAATAAAGGTGATATAACTCTAAGGTAACCCCACTTTTTGTATTACCCAGCAGAGTCGCCGATTCTGTAATACAGTGGGAGAACTGACTTAGGTGTTTTGCATTTGATCACAAATGTTGCGGTTGGCAAGAGTCGCCACCAACTTTTCTTTTATCCAAAAGGAAAGGTGAAAAAGCACAAGATAGACCTTTGAGATTATTTCTTGAGTTCGGGGGGTAGATTATGAAAAGGGAAGGTATTAGCACCCTTTTCATCCATGGTTTTCCATGGGCTCTTAGTTACTTTCTAGATCACTTGCTTTTTGTTTGAAATTGTGCTTTGTGTGGTTTTTGAAAGTATTTTGTAAAGAGGCCATTGTTTAGGCAATCTTTGTAATGATTCTTGTTTGTAAGAATGTATACAAAGATGTTTGATCTTTTGAAAATGTTTTCAAGTTTGTAAGATGATTGAAAGTGTGTGTGTTTGTTTTGAAAATAGCAAGGATGTTGGTCTTCAAATGGAGCAAGTAATTAGGAGCAATCTACCTACTCAAATGTCTTTCTTGTTCATTTTCTCTTCCTTTGACATTGTTGTCTTACCATTGATTTGGTAAGAAACCCTATCTTTGGATGTAAACGGGACGGGCGTGGGTCATCGTATAACCATGATTGGTAATATTGCAAGGTATCTTAGCATTATTTTTTTGAGGGACTAAGATCATTTGTGAGGCAACTTAGATAGCATCATCGAGGTACTATGATCTTGTATTTGCTTGTTTTTGCTAAGACACCTTACATACGTAATATGGTTATTTTGTATAAGGCAATCAAGTGGGATAACCCTAGGGGTGCTTGTGTGCAAGTGTATCATTTTCATGCTTGATTTTGTCTTGAATTAGGGTTTTTCTAATTGATTGGTTTTAGTCTTTCCATACAAACCCTAATTACTAGCAATTGTATATAAAGTGATAGATGGCGGAATTTAAAGTTACTACGCTATTACAACATTTGTGGGAGGGGGGCATACAAATTACAAATGGGGATTGCGAGAAATTAAAATCTAATTATCTATTAAAACCATATTGAATTTGAATAAATAATGTACAAAAAATATGAATGAATATAATGCACAAGTAATGATATAATGTACAAATATTGAAGTAAATAATATACAAGAATGTAAAGAAATAATGTATAAGGTATTGAATGAAAAGAAATGAATTAATTGCTTTGTTAAGAAAAGGTTTCCATCTTAACCTAAGAAACTAAAAAAAATTATTTAAAAAGAAAAGAAATAGATTAACTTAATTTAGAAAGATATTTTTTAGTGTTTTTTTATGAAAAGATTTTAATATTAACTAAAATAGCATAAAAAATAATTAAAAGAAAACCTAAGTTAAATTTAACTTTGTTTAGAAAATGATTTTAATTAAGGTTAATAAAGAAATATTTTTGTATTGTAGAAGGAATGATAAAAATTGATTTAGTAAAATAAAAATATTTTTTTAATTTAATGAAAATACATTTCTTGTGTTTTTTGGTTTAGGTAAAATAATTATATAAATGAAAAATAGTAAAATATGGAAATAGTTGGACAGGGGGTTAAAAAAAATGGAAATGGGGGTTAAAAACAGTGAAAAGGGAGTTGGGCCCAAAATTGTTGTTTTTGTAAACAAAAAATGGCAGGAAAAAAATGTTGGGCTCGATTATTCTGAGTAATAGAGGGGGTGCATGATGAATAGGCAATGGGACGAATGTGTTTTTTTTATTAAAGCCCAAAAGAAAAAAATGTAAAAAAAAAAGAGTTAAACAGAATGACAAAGGGCTTTGTCATTTTCACCATGAACTCTCTCTCTCTCTCTCTCTCTCATTTCACTTTCTCTCTCGCCCTTTGAAGCTTCCTTCACCGGAGACGAAGAAAACGGTCGCGCCGGAAATCGCCTCACGGCGGTGACGGAGGCGACGATGTTCCAAACTTGATTTTTTTTTCTCTTTTATGATTCCTCTCTCTCTCTCTCTCCTATTTATTAATCTGTGACTGGATTTTGCAGATGTTGTATGGTTATGCGTAAATCTAAAAGGGGGAAAACGAAACCCTAGGGTTGGATAGCTTTACCTCGGTGAGATATTTCCTCTCTCTTTCTCCTTGTTATTTCTGAAGGGTTTGGTTTTCTGGAAAATGATGATGATAAACTGTTTAGGGGTTTGTTGTTGTTTGCATGCAATTTTCGTGTTTCTATTTGTGTATATTTTTGATGATGATGAGTTTGGAAAATGGTGGTGTTGGTTGTATATCTGTATGTTTGTATATCTGGTGAGTTGAACTTTGGGTTGTTGATTACTGTTTTTGATATCAACAAAATTTGGCTTTGTTGATTCTATTTTGTATTGAACAAAAATTGGCTTGGTATCTCTGTCTCCTTTTTTTTGCTTTTGTGTTCTTGCCGGTTTTATATTGTGATCTTTGTTCACTTTGTTTTCTGATACTGACTTGATGGGGATTCAGTTTGGGACTTGTCACTTTAACTTCTGATACATCAATATTGTTGTACTTTTGCTATGTTGACTTTGCTTGATTTAAGGTCGTACTTGCTTGGCTTTTGTACTTCTCTGTTTTTTTTACTTTGTGGCTTATGGCTTTAATAAAACTGTGATGCTTTTACAGCTGAGTTTGACAGCTCTTGTACTGTGATGAACATTTTTTCCCTAAATTATTTTTATCTTTACTGTGAACCAAACCAAACATTGTTTTGAGATTTGTAGTAAAGTACCCCAGGCCCATGACATGACTTTACAAATTTTGAGTTCAAACAAGATATGAGGCTTTTGCTTACTGACTTGATATTTTCTGATAAATCAACTTTTGCCCTTGTTGTATTGGTTACTTGTGCTTTGTACTTGCTGTATTTTATAACAGTTACTTGTTGGATTTGTTGTACCTTGAACTGAATTGCTTCTTTCCTTTACTGTGAACAAAACTTGTGATTTGAGATTTGCAGTAAAGTTATTTTGGCCCATGACATGACTTTACAAATTTTGAGGCTTTTTAATTGTTTGCTGTACTGGTCTTCTGTTGAGACTATTTTCTGATTTGAAGCAACATGAGGCTTTTTCTTGTTGATTTGATATTTCCTAATTTCCTCTTTATCTTTTGTGAACTAAATATTTGAGATTTGCAAAAGACTATCCCTAGCCAATGATAGAATTCTGACTTACGAGGCTTGTATCATTCTGTTTTCCCTTGTTTGTGAACCAAACTTTGTGATTTGCAAACATATATTTAAGCCAATGATAGGACAATGTTTTGAGGCCTTTATTTGGCTTGAATTTCTTGATTTGAATCTTTTGCTAATGGGCTGAAAATATGGTTGGAATTATTTTGAATTTGTTTATTGTGAACCAAGTTTTGTCTTGTGATTTGCAATGATAATTGGCCCATGACAAAAATTGATATTGTTTGAGGCCTTAGAATACAAAAACCTCCTTTTTTCTGAACTCTTGATACTTTGTTCCCCTTTAGACTTTGCACAGGTTTTGTTCTGGCAGCTTGTTGCAGCCTGCTCTGTTGTGCAGTTTGTTGCCTACTATGCAACTTGTTTGCTGCTGCAGCTTGCCCTGTTTACTACATTTGTTGCAGGTTTTTTTGGACAGTTTGCCATGTTGCTTGTCTGCTGCTTTCTGTAGCTTGCCCTTTAGTATCTGATTCCTAAACCTAAACCCTAATGATGGATTTCTCATACCATTTTTTATTTGAAAAGCTTGCTAATCTTCTTTTCTTCTTTGTTTCATGAACATGAGGTGTGGGCAGCAAACGAAGATTGGAGGGGTTGCTTGAAGATGATGCAAATGAAGACTTTGAAGAAACAAAATTTCTCCTTTTTTTAAATAAAACAAATCTTTGTAATTTATTGCATTTGTAGACAAGACAAAATTTGTAAATTCAACTTACTTGTAATGTATGAACACAATGCCTTTGAATAAATTTTGTGTGATGAAGATTATTGTACCAATCTCAAATTTGAACTTTGAAATTCTTATTTGAATGCTTTGAGTAAAACACTTTGTTTTGGGTAACTTGTATTTCAAGCAATCACTAAAAATGATTAAACAAAACAAACACTTTGTACTCCAAACAAACTTCTAAAACAAAATAAATGTTTAAGAATTTAATTCCACTTGATTAACTTGAATCCAAATACTTATGGTAAAAAAGTCTTAATCTTCAAACCTTGTCCACTGGCTAACTGGTAATCAAAATGAGTTCGCATGTCATACTTGATTCAAACGGGACTTCATTATCTATCAAACATGTTTTAAGAACATTCGTCAGTCTTGTAAAATTAACAAACTTCAGTGAATTGTGTTTAAGAACATTTGAAATTTTGAAAACTCAATTATCTCTGAGAAATACCAAACCCTAATTGTTGATTTACCGCCTAGGAAGAGAATATGTCTGGTCGACCTTTGAACCAATTGAGTGTACGAGAAACCCTAGGATAAGCATCTTGCATGAAAAATTGGAGGGTAAATTTTGGGGTACAACACATAGCATTTTCAATAACCATTTCAAGAATCTCAGGGGCCTTTGATGCAAGGTCATGTTGAACAATGTGACTATCAAGGGGAAAGAGGATACATTCTCTAGTCAAACATCGTCAAGACCAAAGCACAATAACTTAAGTCAAGGGCTACGAACCACTTGACATGGTGAGCTTGATTCTCGTGGAAAGACATCCACCGATATGAAGTTCTCCAATAAAAGTTGTTGATCAAAATTTAACTTCTAACGTCTTCTTGTGATTACCCCGCAAGATCCTTGAAAACATGCATCCATATACCATGTATCATATCATGACAGGCTTTTCCCACACAGGTCTCTCATCTGCTTACTATTTATTTTAGTAGAGATGGCTCTAGAATAGACTATCAAGGACATTAATACTCAAAATGCTCAGCTTCAGGAAATGTTCTTAAACTTATCCAAGGGACAAGAAAAGGTGAAAGCACTCCTCACTAGGGGCATGATCATGGGGAATCCTGAGGACAACAAGGATGCCCAGTTGGAGCGGCTACAAACTGAGATAGCCACAATGAAAGTCCAGATGATGGGACAACTAGTGGGCCAGATGGCTCTTATCCAATACTTAGCTTGGGGGCAAGAGGAGCAAAGGACCCTCGTCAACAAACTTCATCAAGACAGATGCAACCATATGGGGAAAACAGCTAGAATTGGGGATCGAGTCATTAATCAGCCTCTGATGAGACAAGTAGCCGGTTTGATGGAGAGTGGACCTTTCCAAATTGCTTCCATGTTATGAGCCCAACAACCACCTCGTCAACAAGGACAGGGTAATCGACGTAAATGAAATACATCCAATAGGAAATATACCAAACTCAACATGCCAATATCGCAAGTCTTGCTACATGTGTTGAATCTAAATTTGGTCACACTGGAGGATCCTCCTTGGAATCCTAACACTGCTGCTCCTAGTTATCATCCCAATGAAAGATGTGCATATCACTCCAACAGTCTAGGGCACGATACTGATAGTTGTTGGACGTTGAAAAACAAGATTCAAGACCTAATCGATGAAGGAGAATGGAGTTTACACAAGGCGGTCAACTGGAGCTCTTCTACCACCCCCTCAAGGGCATCCAATTGAAGCAACGGTATGGGCGAGGAAATTTTATGTTTATTCGAATTTTCAGTTGTAATTTCTTTGTTTACTTAAACACTTATCTTTATGTCAGACTTTAATTACTCTCATTAATGCATTAAATATGTTTGTCTTGAATTAATCCATTCATTTTTACTCTATTTAAACTATGATTTTTACTCCCTTTATGATATTTAACTCTTGTTTCAAAAAGTTGCAAACCTTTAGAGGGAGGATGATGAAAACAATGCCATAATCTCATACAATATGTTTTTGGACAGACCTTGCTGACGATGTACAGGCGTTCTTTCAATTCCTAAAAACTGGAGTTATAAGGAAGATAATTCCTAGTTAACCTCTTTGAGCCAAAGAAGTAGGATTTTCCTTTTTTACACAAATTAAAACCTTTAACCAAACTGGGGCAGGGTAGTGTCTCAGTTAATTCAAACGCACATTCAATCGCAAACTTTCACTTCATATACAACGAACGACATCAAAAACATTCCTCTGGAATCAAAAGACGAAGATGGTTCCCTATCACCTAGGCATCCATTATTTCTCAAAAAGAAAAGCCCACTAAGTCAAAACCTGTGAAGGAGACATGAGAAAAAAAGAACGAACTCGGACATCCCGCTGACTGTAATCTCAAAACAAGAACAATCAGGCAAAAATTAGGGATAACAAATCAAAAGAGGTCACTAAAAATCCTCGACAACATGAAAAGTGTTGCAAAAATGACTGCCTTCCAACAAATAAACTTCCAAATTTCTAAACCATCACCAAAACATCATTCCATACTCAAGTGGAATTCAAACTCATAATTAACTGAGTTTAGGACTGAAGAACATCACGAAGAATGGGCGGGTATGAATACACTTTGAGCCTTATCCTTTGTTTCTTAAACCATGATATAACTCTTCAAAATTCCTAATTGAAGCATGGGTTAGTCTGAAAGCATACTGTTACAAAAGGTATCCTGACTCCTACAAGGCTTACTCTAAATCCTGAGTTAAACATTCTTACAAAACTCTTTATTTGCTAAAACGCATTTTCAAAAACTTCAAGACGACCATAAATTTTGCATTACTTTGAATATCGTTGTTTGCATATAGCTACTTGTTTGACAGGGGAGAAATTCACACGACGAATATCCAGCAAATGAAAGTTCTCTTAGTGAACAAAATCACTTCAAATGGGATGACACTTCCAAAACCAAATCTCCTATAAACAGGGGGGACAGCATGATCATTGTTTAGCAAATCCGGGGCAGTCAAGTTAAGATTCCAAGAAAGCTCTCAAGAAATGCTGAATAACCAGGGGCAGGTCTGCATCTGAATCACTTGGGGCATTGAACGTGAATTCCAAAAAAGGATTACGTACAGTTAGGAAAACATTTCCTGGAAATACTACAAACACTTGCTACTAGGGGCAATGACAAAACCCCCATAAATTCCTTTTCGTAGGGTAATCCTCAGCCAGAGTTTCAATCTCTGAAAACTTCTCCCCAACTGAGTTGATCTCAAGAACCCTCGAGAAGTTCTGCCAAAAGAAAACACATCTCCAATAGATTGAAAACATGGTTTATTTCCCCAACAAACCACAAGATTCCCCATCTTAAATTTTCCTCTCATATTATCACAAATCAAGGGACCACAACTCCTCTTCCCCAGTAGACTGTTCTACAATCCCCAGTGAGTTACTGTAAAACCTGGGAGACGACCAGATAATAGTTAATTCCTTTATCCCCAATAAATTGTTAACTCCCTTTCTCTTCCATCAAGAGATAGCTCCCCAGTAGAGAAACGGATAACTGAAACTCTTGAATTCTTTTCCCCAAGCGAAAATCAACACTCTCCACAGAGTTTTCTTCTCAAGAAAAATCAACATTCCCCAATGGAGTTCTCCTGAAACAACAAAACAGGAATCCCCGGCGGAAACATTCTAAAACAAGGTCTGGAAAGGTGTGCATACTCTTCATCCCCAACAGCCATTCGTGATTCATTTTCCCAAAACTCCCCAGCACTTGTCAAGGAGTTATTTTCCAAGACAAAATTACATTCCAACAACATTTCATGCATCATATTTACATACATGATAAATGCATACAACACAAATGTATACATAGTAATCTCATTTATTTTGAGAAACGTCATTAGGCCATGCATTTCATACATCATGACATTGCATACAACTAACTCTTTACCTTTTCAGGAAAGATCAGTCAACAGATATCTATCATCAACAAATTTTCGACAAGACAAGACAACTATCTGTGAACAAATCAATTGTAGATCAATTCCCGAAACGGGATTGGGTGAATATCTACATGACGAATACTTCCTTCAGACCTCTTCCGGTTTAATTTAAATCTATCAATGGTTTATCCTGATTCCTTTCCGGTAGACACTTTCTCTGGTTCAGATAAATCACACCAAGATTTATTCTGATTCTTTTTCCAGACCTCTGCTGGTTCAGTTTAAATTGATCAATGGTTTATCCCAATTCTTTCTCGTAGACATTTTCTATGGTTCAGATAAATCTCTCCAAGATTTATTCTTATTCTTTTTCAGACCTATGTTGGTTCAGTTTAAATTGATCAATGGTTTATCCTGATTCTTTCTCGTAGACACTTTCTCCGGTTCAGATAAATCACTCCAAGATTTATTCTGATTCTTTCCAGTTAAAGAATATTCAAGACCTCTGTTGGTTCAGTTTAAATCGGTCAATGGTTTATCCTGATTCCTTTTCGGTAGACATTTTCTCTAGTTCAGATGAATCGCTCCAAGATTTATTCTGATTCTTTCTAGTTAAAGAAGATTCAAGACCTCTATTGGTTCTGTTTAAATTGATCAATGGTTTATCCTGATTCCTTTCCGGTAGAAATTTTCTCTGGTTCAGATAAATCGCTCCAAGATTTATCCTAATTCTTTATAGTTAAAGAATATTCAAGACCTCTGCTGGTTCAGTTTAAATCGATCAATGGTTTATCTCGATTCCTTTCTGGTAGACATTTTATCTGGTTCAGATAAATCGCTCCAAGATTTATTCTGATTCTTTCCATTTAAAGAATATTCAAGACCTCTGCTAGTTTAGTTTAAATCGATCAATGGTTTATCGTGATTCCTTTCCGGTAGACATTTTCTCTAGTTAAGATAAATCCCTCCAAGATTTATCCTGATTCTTTCCAATTAAAGAATATTCAAGACCTCTGCTGGTTCAGTTTAAATCCATCAATGGTTTATCCTGATTCATTTCTGGTAGACATTTTCTCTGGTTCAGATAAATCGCTCCAAGATTTATTCCGATTCTTTCCAAACCTCTGCTGGTTCAGTTTAAATCTATCAATGGTTTATCCTGATTCCTTTCCGGTAGACACTTTCTCTAGTTCAGATAAATATCTCTCAAGATTTATTCTGATTCTTTTTCAGTTGAAGTCATGCTTAGACTTAGTCTAATTCCTGTCAACAATCACCTTTAGATGGAATCTATAAGCCCATCTCCGACAACTCTCAATAATCTTTCCAAATGACATCTTTCAGCCCATTCCCTACACAATCAACAACCACATCATCGAGTGCAAATTTCTGGGCACTCTAGTGTTCAATCATCTTCCACCTTCAAGTCACAAATGGCAGACTCGCCAATCTAACTCTTCAGGTTTAAGAAGATTGAACAGGGGCAGCTGTTATACCCCAAATTTTGCCCTCTCTTTTATCAAGGCATTTCTCACAAGGATTCTCAAAAATTCAAGCTTACACAAGTACAATTGGATTTTTCAGTATCAAGTTAAAAAGGAAACTGTTAAAAAAGGGGAAAACAGATGAAAATAATATTTTTGAAAAAAATGGAGAAAAAACAAGTCTTCTTCGATTCGCCTCTTTCGAATGGCCTTTTGGCCTCTTTCGATGCAAGCTTGGTTACATCCTTCGACTGGGCATAGGCCTCTGGCACATTGGCATATATTCACAAGGAAGGAGCTTCATGCATGCAACCTTTGATTGCATCATTGGTCTCATATGATTCACGATAAAATGGCTGCCTATGTGCCTACTTCGATTGGATATTTAATGCTTGCATGCCTGTGTTGACTGGACAAATATTTCCCCTCATGCTGGTTTTGATTCACAAGTTAATGAATGGCTGCATACAAGCCTTCGATTGAGCCACAGATTCCTTCTTGCATGCAAGAGGCACTCACAAGTCCAGCAGGCACAACGCAAGAGCCTCCTGTAGCCTCCTTCGATTCCAAGGCAAAAAGCCTCCTTTTGGCATCCTTTGATTACACAATTTGCCTCCTGCATGCTTCTTTCGAATCTGGGCATTTTTGCCTCCTGCACGCCTCTTTCGTTTGGGCATGTGGCTCCCTTCATGCAAGTCTTTGTTTGAGCATTAGCCTCTTGTATGCTTGCTTGGAGTCACAAAGTTTAGACCTCCTGCATGCAGGCTTTGACATGACATTGGCTATGTTTGTACTAGCTTCGACTGGACAAAATTTCTCTTTAGTATGCTACAGTGACACCATTGACAACCTTCAACACACATGATTGGTGCCCACCTTCAAAGGACATGTATTGTTGGATTTGAAGGGCATACATAGGAGTCCTTGTCGAAGGATATATTACACTAGCACATTCGAAGGATAGCATAGTCCATTCGAAGGACACATTTGGCCCTTTTCAAAGCAACATACATGACCCATTCAAGGGACATGTCTGGGCGTCCCATTCGAAGGACATGCTTGATGGCCCATTTGAATGACTTACAAAGTCCGCCTTAAGGCATACTTAGGTGACCCATCCAGGGGGAACACATTTGGATCCTTCGAAGGATGCACAAAAGTGACTCATTCGAAGGACGCTTGTTGGAGTAAAATAAAGTAACATTGTTTGAAGGAGAATCTGGTCGAAGGGTGGTCAAAACGAAAGATGAAATATTCAGAAGATGCTTGCTGCCAAGTTCAGGCCTGGCACACTGGCCATAACGCTCCAAAACTGCTGCACAACAGTCCTGAAACACTGCCCCATTCTTGCAC
Organism: Vicia faba; assembly: GCA_948472305.1. Lineage (NCBI taxonomy): Eukaryota > Viridiplantae > Streptophyta > Magnoliopsida > Fabales > Fabaceae > Vicia > Vicia faba. Next base: position 1,265,071,806 of record OX451738.1, read on the forward strand.
CAAAATGGCATACAAACATTATCCCTCTAAAGCTACAAAGAGCAGTTTACTCAAATTGTTCAAATTGTTTTGTTTTCCCTCCAAAACTTCAGCCAACTTTGCCTATAAATAAGAGGCTCCATAACATGCATAGGGGCTGGATAACACATTCAGAAACTTTGGGGGTAGTGGAACGAATCTTCAAAAAATTATCAAACTCTCAAACACTTAAACACATTTTCAAAAACAAACCCAGAATCTAAACATTTTCCCCTTTCGAATCTGAGACATCCCCGTGTTTTGTTTTCCTTCGAATCCAGTAGAAAGAACATATCACTTGTTCTTCTCCTTCGAATCCAGCCTCAGAAACGTCACCTCCGTTCCTTCCCTTCGAATCCAGAAGCATCTAGACAGTCACTCAAGGTCTAGCTCACACACCCTAGCTTCAAGCAAGGTAAATCACCCTTAACCTTGAACCTTTCGTTTCTAGCATAACATGTGAATATACTTTCTTTTCTTTTCAAACATGTACATACCATTATTCTCATTTTCGTTTCCACCCTTTTAATTTGTTCTCATGGCTAATCCTTTTGGTTTTGTTTCTTGAGTTATTAAATATGCTTTAAGAATTAACCTGGCCATAAGACAATGCTAGCATGGCCTCAGACCATGTTGCTATTTAAATTCTCAAACGAAAGAAACAGGCGGAAGGAAGCATGAAATGAAGCCTTAGGCTTCCACACTAACTTCCAGGTCCAAACGAAAGAGGCAGTCAGAAGAACGCCCACACTGATTCCAGGCCCAGTCGAAAGGCACGCCCACACTGACTTCCAGGCCCTGGTCGAAGGAAGCAGAAAGGCAGACTGCATCTTATGCTGGTTCTGGGCCCAATCGAAAGGCACGCCTTCACTCCTTTCAGGCCAAATCAAAGAGATCTAGAGAAGCAGAATCAAAGGGTTCTGCTGCCCAAATCAAAAATTCCATTTTCCTTTCTTTATTTTATTTTGTCTATATTTTCTTGCTATTCAATATGGTAGTAATAGTGTAGGATTTATTTTCTGCATTTTTATTACTTTTGTATAAATTCTAGTAAGATAGGGTATGTATGATATGATAAAATCAACAAGTAGACAACCCCTAATCAAAAGACAAAAATGCATGCAATCAAACACACTATTCACACACATGCACCTCTAGGGTAATCCCATTTGTTGCCTCGGAAAAATAGTCATGTCCCTCGAATATGGGCATTTTAGAAAAGACCTTTGATAAAAGATCGTAGTCCCTCGATGACCCTTAATGTTGCCTTTGGTAAACGATTTAGTCCCTAAACGACATTGCTAAAACATCCCATAGGTTTCCTTCTATGACTATATAAACGTCCCATGCCCGTCCCTTCACATCCAATGATGGGGCTTCTTACCAAATCAATGGTAAGATAGCAACATCTAAAGGAGGAGGAAAAGAACATTAGACCTTTGGAGTAGGTAGGATGCTCCTAGTTGCTCTCTTTCTCACAACAAAAACATTTTATACGCCCACATTTTCATTTTGAAACATTTTCAAAAGACAAAGCTCTTTGTACGCGTTCTTATAGAGACGAGAACCATTACAAAGACACTTTTCAAAAACACATTCCACAAACACCTCTTTGACCTATTTTCAAAATCAACATTTTGTACGCGTTCTTATAGAAATGAGAACCATTACAAAGACGTTTTCAAAATACTTTCAAAACCCACACCACAAGCACATTTTCAAACAAAAGCAAGTGATCTAGCAAGTAACTAAGAGCCCATAGATAACTACGAATGAAAAGGGTGATAATACCTTCCCTTTTCATAACCTACCCCCCAAACTCAAAAAATAATCTCGAAAGGTCTTTCTTGTTCTTTTCAACCTTTCCTATTGGATAAAAGAAAAGTCGGTGGCGACTCTTGCTATCCGCGACAATTGCGATCAAACGCAAAACACCAAGTCAGTTCTCCCACTGTGTTACACATCCCAATGAATCAAAAGGATTCGGGCAAAATTAGGGACATATAAATAAAATTGTACCCCCGGCAAGTCAAAAACTTGAAAAGGTGGCTTGGGCAAAAAAGGGTATCCCGGTGGACTGAAAATCTGAAAAGCCAGTCCAGGCAAAAGTTAGGGATTAAAGCGTACGACTATGTTCCATTATCTCATCACTTGTTTATCACTCTGATCAGCATTTACTAAAGACTTTAGGAGTTTGGATAATGTTCAAGTCATCCATAAATCCCCACATCGCAATCTCCATGGAATTATCTCTATATAGCTATCTTCACAAGCTCATCCCTAACAGAGATATATTCCCCAACAAGTCTAATTTGCCCACAGGCAGAAATTCGGGCATCTTCCAGCATTTCACCTCCATATCCCTAATGGATAGCTTGACCTAATCATCATCCTCAATAGGTCCCCTAGAGGATAAGGAAGTTTGATCATTTCTCCAGCATACAGTGGATACTTCCTTAGCGCAGCCTATAAAATTTTAACCCCCATCAGAGTTTATTTATTCGACAAAGTTTACGGAAACTTAATTCCCAGTGGAGTTTATTACTCCAACGCCATAAATCCCTAACAAAATTCTTTTCTCCAGCAGGTTTTAATCAAAGTTGCTATCCCCATAAGAGTTTCTACGATATCTGAAACTTGGACATATAGCACACCAGAGGAACATCCATCACTTTTTATCCCCAGTCAGGGTACGTAAGAATCAAATCCTTCAACAAAAGAGTGGCGAACAAACGACTCTCCTTGAATGCCTCTATCCTCAAGCAGAATTCGAAGATCCCCTGCAGAGTATCCTCAAACAGAAAGCAGGAATCCCCAACAAAATTATTCCCAGCAGAAATTGAGGAATCACTTTCTAAATTCCCAACAACAGTCCGGGATTTATTTTCCCCATCTAGACATTGTTACAAAGAGCTACTGATACACTTCAACAACATATTGCATCCATACATCATAGCATATGCATACTGAAACGTATATAACATTCTCATTTATATTGAGAGCATCATTAATGCATTACATGCATCATGATATTACATAAAGCTAATTTTGTCTTTTTAGGTAAAGTTCGCAAACCGATGAATATCATCAGCAATTTTTAAACAGGTCAGAGATTAATTCTCAAACAGGATAGGGAAACTATCTATATGACCAAGCAGTACCAACAAAAGTGGGTCAGATATTAATTTCCGAAATAGGACGGGGAAACTATCTGTATGACCAAGAAGTATGAATTCCCGAAACAAGACGGGTTTACCAACAAAAAATAGGTCTGAGATTAATTCCCAAAACAGGACGAGGCAGCTATCTATACGACCAAGCGTTATGAATTCCTGAAACAGGACGAGTTTACCAACACAAAAGCGGGTCGCAGATAATTCCCGAAATAGGACGGAGTAACTATTTATATGACCAGGCGGTATAAATTCCCGAAATAGGATGGGTTTACCAATGAAAAACAGATTATAGATCAATTCCTGAAACAAGACAGGGCGACTATCTACATGACCAAATGAATTCCTTCAGAGATTGAATTCTGACGAGCATTCCCCTTCAGAAGTTTATTCTAAAAAGCATTCCCCCCAGAGACTGAAGTCTGGTGAGCACTTTCCTTTTGAAAAACATTATTCACAGTCAGGCGTAGACTCGTTCTGATACTCCTATTAACAGTTACTTTGGATGGCATCTGTAAGCCCATCCCCGACGATATTCTATCATCTCTTGGAATGGCATCTTCAAGCCTATTCAAGCAATACTGTCAACCAACAGTGTTACTTCTTGCACCAACGAGTGCAAATTTCCGGGCACTTAAGTGTTCAATCCTCTTCCACCTTCAGATCACGAATGGCGAACATGCCAATCTAAATCTTCAGGTTTAAAAAGATTGAACAGGGGCAACTGTTGTACCCCAAAATTCGCCCTCCCATTTTCTTCAAGGCACCTCCTCGTGCTCCTAGGGTTTTTAATTTCTCAAGGCTACTCAATGTTTGATTAGACAAATTCTCCTCCTAAGCAGTTGACCTACAACTAGGATTTCCCTTTTCTCAAGGAAATTTGAGCTTATAATGCCTCAAGTGGATTTCATGGTTCTTCATATGTCTCAAGGAACGCTCATGCCAAATTTCAAGCCTTGCATCACAAGTTTGTTCAGTAAATTGCTCAGATAACTAGAAATCTACTATGTTGGGTAAAAAGTCAATTATGGTCAACATACAATAAAACTTCAAGATTTTTGGTCAACATCAATATTTTGAAGTCACATTCATCATTTGATCAAGGGTTGATCATGATTCATCAAGAAAACTCTCAATTCATCAAAAGTCAAAGTTGCCAAATTAGGGTTTTCTTAACGAGAAGTCAACTAAACTTTGACCAAGCATAACTTCCACATGCTTCATCAGATTTTTCTCAACCAAAGCTCATATTGGTGGAAATTCAATTCTCTACAACTGGGTCTCTCTAAGATCAAGTCCAAAAGATACTTCATTCGAGAGATATGGGCCAAAACATTATAGGTCATTTCAAAAGTCAACAAAAAGACACTTTTTGTCAAGGAAACTTACATTAATATAAATTCTTCAAATGAAAAATGATCAACATAAAGATTGTAGGGGACATCTTGAGCTTTCCAAAAAGTCCAAGATCAACTTCATATGATAAAAACTGAGAGTTATGATTGGCACAAGTTGGGAATTTTTGAGAAAATGCATGAACCCAAATTGATCAAACTTGAATTTTGGGCTAATGGGCTTGTGTTTCGAGGTCCAAACATGTATTAGGCCTCATAGTGAACCTATAAACCTATTCATACATCCCTTTGATTTTTATTCCATTTATTTTTTATTTTATTTATTTTAAATTCAAAATAAATTAAATAAAATCAAGGCTTTCATACAAAGGTCCAAGCCCACTTCTTTTGACCTAATTTTCCTCTCTATATACCTCATATTCAGACAACAACAAGGACACAAAAATTTTGGCAAGAGATCACTATTCCAAAAAACTCCAAAATTAGGGCAAACTTCAAACCCTATTTTCAGCCTCTCTCTAAGCAAGCCAATCATCCAAATCAATCTCTGAGTCATTGTAGGGTAAGAATGGATCAATTTTGATGATTCAAAGGGCCTGAAAATCGCATACATTCATCTCTGGTTTCCTTGTTTTTTTTTTGTAATTCATATTTTTTTTGTTTTCATGTTGTTTTGATGTATACTAACATTACTAACATGCTTCTGAGGTATAACTATGCAGGATAAACCCTATTTTTCATTGATGCTTCTTCCACTATCTATTTTTTGGCAAGCCATGTTGTTGTGAAGACAAAGGGTGTGGGTTCAACACCCACCCTTGACATTTGCACTATTTTTGTTTTCTAACCCTATTTTTCATTGATGCTTCTTCCCCTATATATTTTTTGGCAAACTTAATTTTTATTTATTTATCATTAAACATTAACCTTTTTCTTATTAATTAAAATTAATTTGGTTTTAGGTCTTTTTAATTACAATTTTTTTCAAAATTAACCTTTTTTTATTTATTAAAATTAATTAGGTTTTAGGTTATTAATTAAGTTTTTTTCAAAATTAACCTTTTTTATTAATTAAAATTAATTAGGTTTTTTTTAGGTTTATTTAATTAATTATCATAAATTATTTTTTTCATAAAAAATCACCAAAACATTTTCTTTTCTATTGTCATCTTATTTTTATTTTCCTAGATAAAGTGTATAGGGCGCGTTTAATTTAAATAGCGTAGCTTTATTTTTCCCGTATTTTTATTTATTATTATCATGTAATTGCTTCTGGGATGTAATAGTTCTAGGTTTTTATTTTCTGCACTTCACTATTATGTAACTTCCCCAAAGCTCTATAATAGCCTAGGTTTATATTTCCGCCTTTACCTTCTCTTACTATATTTTATGCAATTGTTAGTAATTAGGTTTTGTATGGCAAGATAAAAATGAATGATAGAAAATCCTAATTGCAAGACTAAATAACTAAATTGAACACAGTTGAACACTCACACCTTTAGGGTGACCTCTCTTTGTTGCCTTTCGGAATAATGATCATGTCCCTCGAAAGTGGGGACGCTTTAGCAAAAGACCCTCGATATAAAAGATCATAGTCCCTAGATGACCCTTCGATGTTGCCTTTCGAAAAATGATTTAGTCCCTTACGAAATTGCTAAAGCGCCCTTACAAGTTTCCTTCAATGACCGTACATGACCCTATGTTGTCCCTTCACATCCAATAGATGGGGCTACCTACCAACTAATGGTATGGATAACACTATATCCAAAGGAGAAGGAAAAGTATGAGAATAACCTTGAGTGGGTAGGATATTGTTAATCGCTTGCTCACAAATCTTTTCAAAACAAAACATTTCACACAACACTTTCAAAATATTTCCAAAGATACTTTGTACGCATTCTTGAGGATTGATACAAGAGTCATTATAAAGTTCACCTTACATTTTCATCCGCTTATGTTCTCGACACGTTGCACTTGGTAACTGCTGGGAACCATTTTCCCTCAAACAATTCAAATCTCAAATCGTTCGACCTTGGGCATCAGGAATCTTTGTCGAGAGGTTCCTTCGACGTCAAAGACAACAAGATTCCAACTTTAAAGAAATTTCTCTAAGTGTCTTGTCATTCTATGATGAGCCTTCGACATGATCAGTTGGTCGAAGCCTCCTTATGTAGGAAACTCTTCTGACTCATAATTAATGGTCTATATGATAATATACATGGGTGTCGAATTTAGGAGCCAACAAATTGCCCCCCAAGAATGTCTTATTTCGACGCTGAAAAGAAAAAGGCATTCTTTGAGATTCCATTCGGCACCTGTCCTTCATTCTCAGACACAAATCAGTTTGTGTGCTTTTCATCTACCAACCAACTGACAATCTCAAAAAGTCATCATTTCACCTGTTCCCAAGACGTCACTTCAGTAAGGCGTTTTGCACGCACGATGTCCTTTCAAATGTTGTCATCATGACTATTTCCCGAAATTGAGGATGCACGCTGCACCATTTCCGTTCTTCAGAACGGTTACAGCACCAAATGAGTGCCACGTGCCCCACTCTTGTCTGAGATATTAAATGACCTCGAGTCTTGTGATTTTTCAATCACTATAAATAGCACTAAGTGCCTCTTGTTGGACTCTTTACGCTTTCTTTCATCCAAGCCTTAAGTCGAACAACATTTTCTGCAAGCAAACCTTTGCTTCTTCCTCTCCAAACCCAGAAATCTTTTCTCCTCATCCATCTTCATCTCAAACCAAAAATGGCCTCATGTTCTCGTGCTTCCAATGTCCCCAGATCTATCACTCCCTCTCAAACTACTCAACCGAAAATCTTCTCAACCGCTCCGATAGTTAACTCCATGGGAATGCGAAGGGTTCCTGAACCCATGGGAGATGTTGAGCGTGAAACTTATGGTTCTCAACTGCTTATTCCTATTGGCTATTCCAACCAGGTTTTTGCTATGTCCGGCCCCCTTTCTACATGCATTGCTAACCCAACGAAAATCAAGGGTTTCTTCCCCGTGCATGAGGCACTTAAGCCCATTGGGTGCTCCAAGAAGGCGACAGACGATACCGAAGATCCTGCAAAAGAGAAAATAGATCTTCGGTTCTTCAACAGGGGGGTTAGGGCTTTTAGGTCTAGCCCTAACCTTACACCAGAATACAACGCTTTGCTCAATAAGATGGAGAAGTGCCAAGCTTCTATTTGGAAAGGCATGGGGATTTATGACCTAGTCATGCTGTCCAAAACTGGTCTCAACTATTGTCCTGAAATGCTGGTAGATTCTTTGCTATTTTGGGACTGTACTCACTACACCTTCCACCTGCCTTGTGGAATGGTAACACCCACTCTCTTCCACGTGGCCACTATCACTGGTCTTCGACCAACTGGGGACTACTTCGACCCAGAGGAAATGTCTGAAGACCAGATTGGGTTTTCAGCTACCAAACCCACTTATACCACCTACACCAACCACTACCATGACAAATCGACGGCTGTGGTTACTGATGTAGAGCAAATCGCGTTTCTAGCCCTTTGGCTATCACGCTTCGTGTTCTGCAGGAAATCCCTATAGGTGACGAAGAAAATGGTCACCCTTGCTACTCAGCTTCATCATGGTCAGAACATCTGTTTGGCCGAATTAATACTGGCAAACTTGTATGAGTCAATAAGCAGCGGAGCGACTCAATTAAAAATAATCGAGAATAGAGCCAGCTTGCTGCTTGCTGGTCCCTTCTGGCTACTTCAACTCTGGATGAACGCCACTTTTGAGTCATTTCTATCCCAGAAGACTCAAATAAACGAAAAGGCTCCTGAGATGGCCAGAAGGCGCGTTGGAGCTACAAAAGACCTTTACAAACTTCGTTCAGATGTTTGCAGGAAGGAAGGAATTTACCTCGACCATGGCTCCTTTCGCCGGTCGAAAGTTTGGCCCAGAGTGGTTTACCAGGCCCCATCCTAAATCATCAGAGGATCCTCACCTTGAAGAGCACACAACGATATAGGAAGCGTTTCTTACCCCAAGGATAATGCCATTGAGTTTCAAGAGTTCAAAGAATCAGCTGAGCCTGATTGCTTACCAGTTGAATCTTGTCTCTCGATAGTTTGGCATCATCCAATCGCTTCCTTCTCCAATTTATCCTCAGGAGAAATCGTTGTTGTACTTTTGTAATGACTACTCTGAGGATGTTGCTACTAAGCATATTAGTAGGTACGTTGGTCGGACCGTACTATCATTGTTCGACTACCAACTCAACTTCCTCTGCTTACCATCTTTTGAAGACTGGTGGAAGAGATATTACGTCGAAGAGTTCTTCGACGAAAAAGATTTTGCAGACGAACTCCAGAAGTCCTTCGTCTTGGTTCTCGACAAAATAAAGAAATGTACGTTCCCTCTTCAAATTATACTTGCCTTTTCATTTCAACTTATATCTGCCAAATATAACTTGTGAACGTGTCTTCTTTCAGTTGTTCGAAAACCTGTGGCTAAGAAGGCCACAGACAGCCATCAGGGTGGAGGTCCCTCTACAAAACCTCCAGCACAGGTAACAAAAATCTCTCTTGTCTCCTGCTTTGGTTTTAAACATCCTGGTTTTCGATGTTGCGTTTTAAATCAACTCCATTTGGGACTTTCAGGAACTTGCGCCTAAGAAGCGACCTGCATTAACGGTCGAATCTTCGAGTGGCGACGAGGATGAATCTCCCCCTGTTCCTCTCAAACGGAGAAAGCTGAAGAAGGTTTCCCCTGCTCCTGAGCCTCGCCCTGTGATAAGAACCAAGGTCGCAGGGAATAAACCCAGGCCACCTCCTGTGATCATCGAAGAGCCCACGAAGGAGGAGCTAAACGTCTTGCTCAATAAACTCGTTGAGAGTGACAACTCTAGCCCTAGGGATGAAGGTCCTTTATAGTTAGTTCCTTCGACCACTTTTAACTTAGGTGTCGACGATCACCTTCAATTGTGCATCTCCCTAAATCAGAATATTTTTCCTTTTCTATTTTCGGGAGACCGCTGGAACTTCAGCACCAACTGGGCATCCTGTCGAAGGTTTTGATTCCTTTGTAAAAAGCGTAGGGGAACCCATTCACCATCCTTCTTCTTTCGTCAGTTCTGCTAACGAAGTAAATCAAACTTCAGAGCCACAAGACTCTGCTGACCATAGCAGACAACGAGAGGAGGAACTGGTGGATGATGAAGTCCTTGCTGAAACAGAGGAGCACCACCAAGAGGATGCTCAAGTGGTCAATGAGGCAGAAGAGCAACATGATGAAGAGGGTCATATTGACACTGACGCTGCTGAAAATGATCAGCCCCAAACCCACACTGCTGCAGAAACGGTTACCTCAACAAAGCCCAGGTCTAAAGAGGATTTGGCCCTCTTGAAGCAAAACGATCCAATTAGCTACCTGAATTCCATCATCGAGAGCATGGAAAATTCATCTGACCCTAACCATGATGCTTCTACTGCATCAGGGAAGTCTACTTCGACTTCTCCTCTCGATGAGGTCTTGAAGAAAGTCAAGGCTCAGTTCTTCAAGAAGGATCTAATGAAGGCTTTGGAGGGGGATCCTACTGCCCAGTCTTGTTTGGGAGCTGTCTTGGGTGCAGTTGATTTGCTTGTTGTTTCTCCAGAGATTTCCAGCTTCATCTTGGAGTTATACTCCATTATTGACCAAGTCTCTGCGGACTACAATCGTCGAAGGGGGTTCAACAGCCAACTCGAAACACTGCATGGCAAGAGTTCTTTTGCTTGGACTGAAGTAGCTGAATCAACTTCTCGAATTGCAGAATTGTCAAAACAGAAGACGTCCAAGAAATAGGAAATCGAAGCCATAGATCAGGATAACGCCTCTATAAGGGCGCAGATCAAGGAGTTGGAGGCCAGGTTAAACGCTAACACTAAGCGCAAAGAGGAACTCCTTTCGACCGTTTCAGACGCAGAGAGCCAATATGAAGTTGCTCGAGGCCTAGAGTTCGCTGAAAGGGCCCAAGCCCTAGATGACCAGATTGCAAAAATTTCTCAAGTGAATGCCTTGTGTAACAAACGGCTGGAGTTGCAGCGAGCCAAATATCTTCGACTTAAAGCTTCTGTTCCTTTTTAGTTTGCTCAGCACCTCATTAACCATGTACTGTAATTTTTTGTAACACAATGTAGCCATTTTGGTTAATTAATATCATTTTCCATTTTGGCTTTATGGTTAACGTAATTATTAACTGTTATTTATTTTGATCTCTTGGAGCATAGGTTTATATTTTTTTAAATATTTTCCGTTTACCCTCAAGAGTCTTTTATCTTCGCTTAACTCTTCGACCTCATATGCTCCACCAGAAAAAGTTTGAATAATTCTGAACGGTCCTTCCCACTTGGGTGACCATTTTCCCATGCTTCGATCTCTTCGATCCATGGGGAGAATTACCTGTTAGAACAAAGTTTGAATCTACTACCCTATATTTAAGTCTTGATGATAACAAAGTGAAAAGATATATTATTTATAAGATTCATGTATGAACTATCTGCTGCCTAAAATTATTATGTTCTGACTTGCAGATACTCTGATTGATATAAGCAAGATCACATCTAATCAGCATCAGAATTTGGTTCTTGACACCAGCATCAGAAGTTGCCATATCAGAATGTCAGAATCAGATGATCAACTCACGTATATGCTGAAGCCTGATGAACAAGACTGTGCTCAACACTCTGATATAGAAACACAACAGTTCATCAGCAGCTAAGCAGAGTCGGAATGAGCCAAGCTTGCATTAAGTAAGCAACGGTACTGTGCATTGAAAGCAAATTAATACCAACGGCCTCATTCCAGACAAGATCTGCTCGATAAGGAAAGTTTGTAAATAGCATTGAATCAAGAATATTGCATCCAACATTCAACATCTCAGTGCTATATAAACAAGACTTTGAAGATTGAAATGGCTAATGCTCTAAAAATCTCTACACGCATAATAGCTGATCAAAATCTTTTTTCTCTCAGTTTTGCTAAACACCACACATTCTGATATTCTATCATTGTTTAGCAATCTAGTTTCTAAGCTTTAATTTGTGTATACATCACAGTTGTGATACAGTTTTGTAGAAAACATTCACACACTTAGATTTGATTTCTCTGTAAGAAAGTGTTTCCTTGACAAACCGGGTTGTGGTTTGGATCAAGAAGGCTTTAGCAGTTGTTAAAGCAGTCTGTAATATTCAGTTGAATATAGTGGATTAAGACCTCGTTGGAGAGAGGCGAAATCACCTTGACGGGTGGACTGGAGTAGTTTGAGATCAAACGAACCAGGATAAAAATATCTTGTTCATTGCATTAGATTTCAGTTTTACAATTCAACCCCCCCTTCTTGTGTTTTTCACCCCTTCAATTGGCATCAGAGCGCCTGGTTCTGGGCTAAAACACTTAACCGTGTCAGTACAAGATCCAGCGTCAGAAAAACACAATGGCAGGAAACAATTCTCACATCAGCAATGACAACAATGAGGACAAAGACAGATTCAGCGGCAAACCTCCAGTCTTTGATGGAGAAAACTTTGATTACTGGAAAGACAGAATTGAAAGCTTCTTTCTGGCACATGATGCTGATCTGTGGGATATGGTGACAGATGGATACACGCACCCTGTAAATGCAAGTGGTCAGAAGATTGACAGAAAATCAATGTCTGATCAACAAAAGCATGACTTCAAGAATCACCACAAGGCCAGAACCATCCTCCTCAGCGCCATCTCCTATACTGAGTATGAAAAGATCTCCAGCAGAGACACAGCAAAGAATATTTTTGACTCACTCGGAATGACGCATGAGGGCAACGTTCAGGTCAAAGAAACAAAAGCTCTGGCGCTCATTCAGAAGTATGAGGCGTTCAAAATGGAAGAATCTGAATCCATTGAAACCATGTTCTCTAGATTCCAGATTCTGGTAGCTGGTCTCAAAGTTCTGGACAAAGGATACTCTACTGCTGACCATGTTAAGAAAATCATCAGAAGTTTACCCAAGCAGTGGAGACCTATGGTTACAGCTCTGAAGCTAGCTAAAGATCTCAACAAAATCACTTTGGAGGAACTTATCAGCTCCCTCAGAAGTCATGAGATAGAGCTAGAAGCTGATGAGCCTCAGAAGCAAGGTAAGCCTTTAGCATTAAAATCTAACAAAAAATTTGAGTCTAAAGTTTTGCAGGCAGTTGAAGAAACATCTGATGGATCCTCATCAGAAGAAGACGAACTCTCCCTCCTCTCCAGAAGAGTAAATCAACTGTGGAAGCAAAGACAAAGGAAGTTCAGGAATCCCAGAAGATCTGATCAGAACGAGTCTTCTTCCAGATACAGAAGGACAGATTCTTCCTATGGATACAGAAGATCTGAAGGCTCCTCCAGTAGCAAAAAGCCAAACACCAAAGACATCATCTGCTATGAGTGCAATGAGCAAGGACACTATAAGAGTGACTGCCCAAAGCTTCAGAGGGAAAAGCCCAAAAGGAAGTTTGGAAGAGAGAAGAAGAAAAGTCTCATGGCCACATGGGATGACTCTGACTCGTCTGAAGCTGACTCAGAATCAGATGATGAGAGGGCAAACATAGCTCTCATGGCTAACATCTCAGAAGATAGTGAAGCTTCTGAATCAGACTCAGAATCAGATACTGAAGAGGTATTTCCTAACTTTGCTGTTAACTTTACAAAGGCTGAACTTGCTGAAAGCCTTAATGGGATTCTGGAACGTTATCAGCAAATTAGAGCCAAATTCAGAGACCTGAAAAGGAATCTTGAATCTGACTCTAATAAGACTGAGAGTCTCAAATTGGAAAATTCTGAGCTGAGAAATAAGATTTCAAAATTAGAAAACACTTTACAAAACTCTCAGAAGGAACCAATTTCTGAAACTCCCAGCAACGCTGATGAGATCATCAAGGAGTATGATCACAGTTTCCAGAAGTTCCTAGCTAAAAGCATAGATAGAAGCAGAATGGCTTCAATGATCTATGGAGTTAGCAGAAATGGCAGGAAAGGAATAGGATACCAAGGTAAGGTTCCTACACCAAAGAATGTCATGGACTTAATAATTAAACACACTCCTTTAAATTCACATTTTGTATATGGTCACACACATGATATTAAATACACTAGCAGTAAGCACTCTGTGAAACCAAAATTCAACCAGAGTTTTGGTAAAACTAACAAATCAGGACCCAAGAAAATCTGGGTACCTAAGGATAAAATAATACATGTTACAGATATCTTTAGCAGCAAGTCAGAAACACCAGTCATGGTACCTGGACTCTGGCTGCTCACGACACATGACGGGAAGAAGGCATATGTTCCAAAGCCTGGAACTTAAGCCTGGAGGCCACGTTGGCTTTGGAGGCAATCAGAGGGGAAAGATAATTGGCTCTGGAACTGTAGGTAATGGAAATCTTCCCTCTATTAATAATGTTCTGCTAGTAGATGGATTGATGCATAATCTGTTATCCATAAGTCAATTAAGTGATAACGGTTATGATATAATCTTTAATCAAAAATCATGTAAAGCTGTTAGTCAGAAAGATGGGACTATCCTGTTTAATGGTAAGAGGAAAAACAACATTTACAAAATCAAACTTTCTGAACTAAAGAGTCAGAATGTAAAATGTCTTCTGTCTGTTAACAACGAGCAGTGGATCTGGCACAGAAGATTGGGGCATGTTAGTATGAGAAGAATATCTCAGATTAACAAACTCAATCTGGTCAGAGGACTTCCTAATTTGAAGTTCAATTCAGATGCTCTGTGTGAAGCATGTCAAAAAGGCAAATTTGCAAAACCTTCTTTTAAATCCAAAAATGTTGTTTCTACCTCTAAGCCATTAGAACTTCTGCACATTGACTTATTTGGACCAGTTAAAACTGCTTCAGTCAGTGGTAAGAAGTATGGGTTAGTAATCGTAGATGACTATAGCAGATGGACATGGGTAAAGTTCTTAAGACACAAGGACGAGTCACACTCTGTGTTTGTTACCTTCTGTAACCAAGTTCAGAATGAAAAGGATCTTAGAATCGTTAAAGTCAGAAGTGATCATGGTGGAGAATTTGAAAACAAAGATTTTGAGTCATTCTTTAATGACAGAGGCATTCTGCATGATTTCTCTTGTCCTAGAACTCCCCAACAAAATGGAGTTGTAGAACGAAAGAACAGAACATTGCAAGAAATGGCCAGAACCATGATCAATGAGACAAACGTTGCTAAGACCTTCTGGGCAGAAGCAATAAACACAGCGTGCTACATTCAGAATAGAATCTCAATAAGACCTATTCTGGAAAAGACTCCATATGAATTGTGGAAGAACAGAAAGCCCAACATTTCATATTTTCATCCATTTGGATGTACTTGCTTTATATTAAATACAAAGAATTATTTGAACAAGTTTGACTCTAAAGCACAGAAGTGTATTATGTTAGGATACTCTGAACGCTCAAGAGGGTACAGAGTATACAATACAGAAACACAGATTGTGGAAGAATCAATCAGTGTTCGTTTTGATGATAAGCTTGACTCTGAAAAGTCAAAGCAGAATGAAGTTTTTGCAGGTATAGAAATTGAATTTACAGGTTCTGAAGACAAGTCATCAGAAGCTCTCAACACAGACATTCCTTCAACGTCTGAAAGGAGCACTGCTAGCAATCCTACAACAGCTGCTGATCAACCTCAGAAGAGATTACCCAGAAGCAGCTTGGATCACCCAGAAGAGACTATCTTAGGAAGAAAGGAAGATCCAATCAGAACAAGAGCAAGCTTCAGAAACTCTGAAGAAACTCTTATGGAACTTGTGTCTCTGATTGAACCTTCTTCTATTGATGAAGCACTTCTGGATAATGACTGGATTCTGGCAATGCAAGAAGAGCTGAATCAATTCACCAGAAACGACGTATGGGATCTCGTTCCCAGACCAAAAGGATTCAACGTCATTGGAACAAGATGGGTGTTCAGAAACAAGCTAAATGAACATGGTGAAGTCATCAGAAACAAGGCACGACTGGTTGCACAAGGTTATAGTCAGCAAGAGGGGGTAGACTATACAGAAACCTTTGCCCCAGTCGCCAGGTTAGAATTTATCAGACTCTTAATTTCATTTGCTGTTAATAGAGGCATCACTCTGTATCAGATGGATGTCAAAAGTTCATTCTTAAATGGTTATATAGAAGAAGAAGTCTATGTACACCAACCCCCTGGTTTTGAAAATACAAAACATCCAGAACATGTTTTCAAACTAAAGAAATCACTGTATGGTCTGAAACAAGCTCCCAGAGCTTGGTATGAAAGGCTAAGTAACTTTCTGTTAGAAAATGAATTCACCAGAGGGAAAGTGGACACTACTCTATTCTGTAAATCAGTTAAGAATGACATCTTAGTCTGTCAAATTTATGTTGATGATATTATTTTTGGTTCTACTAATCCTTCTCTTGGAAGAAAATTTGCTAAGTGTATGCAGGCAGAATTTGAGATGAGCCTCATGGGGGAACTGAAATTCTTTCTAGGAATTCAGATCAATCAAACTCCAGAAGGAACTTACATTCATCAGAGCAAATACATCAGAGATCTTCTGAAGAAATTTGACCTCTCAGAATGTAAGCCATCAAAGATTCCAATGCATCCCACGTGCATTCTGGAAAGAGAAGAGGTAAGCAAAAATGTAGAACAGAAAGTCTACAGAGGTATGATTGGTTCTCTCCTCTATCTGACTGCTTCAAGACCTGACATATTATTCAGTGTTTGTATCTGTGCTAGATTCCAATCAGATCCTAGAGAATCTCACTTAACAGCTGTTAAGCGAATTTTCAAATATCTGAAAGGTACTACTAATCTGGGTTTGTTTTATAGAAAATCTAGTGATTACAACTTAGTAGGCTACTGCGATGCTGATTTTGCTGGAGACAGAGTGGAACGTAAAAGTACTTCTGGAAGCTGCCAGTTTCTGGGAGAAAATCTGATCTCTTGGTCCAGCAAAAGGCAATCAACAATTGCACTATCAACAGTAGAAGCTGAGTACATAGCAGCAGCAGGATGTAGCACACAAATGCTCTGGATGAAAAGTCAGCTTGAAGACTTCCAGATTTTTGAGAGTAACATTCCTATACTTTGTGATTATACTTCTGCTATTTGCTTAAGTAAGAATCCCATTTTACATTCTAGAGCTAAGCATATAGAAATAAAACATCACTTCATTAGGGACTATATTCAACTTAAAATTTATAGATACAGACCATCAATGGGCTGATATCTTTACTAAACCCCTTTCAGAAGATAGGTTTAATTTCATTCTGAAACATCTCAGCATGAAAATCTGTCCAGAGTGAAAATGTTTTAATTCAATATATTTACCTTCAGAATGTAATTGTTTTATTGTGAACTTCTGATCAATCTTCTTTCAGAAAGATAGAACATGCAGATTGTATCAGATGCAAGTCTAAAGATCTGAGAGTCTAAGCTCAAAGACAGACGTGCTGATCACTACATCAAACAAGTGTCATCCAATCATCAGCATATCTCTGAAGCAGAACGTGTGCACGCTTCTGAGAAGGCAAAGCGCTGATTGGGTGCATTGAGACACATGTCTGGTAACCGTTTTTAAGTATCTTTCTCAAATCCCCCAAAATCAGCAAGCATTTAATGAAAAGTAATCATGCTTTTCAAAATGTAATCATGATTTTTCTCTCTCTTAAAAACGTTTATCTTTTCAAAATATTTTGAAACTCTATTTAAATACATTAATCTCTCATTCTCATTCTTTACGCTTTCTCACTAATACTCAAGCATTTTTCTGCATATTTGTGTTCATCTCTTGCAAAACCTTTTTTTCTCAGTTCTTCTCAAAACCTTTTTAGTGTGAACATGGCAACCTCCAGCAGTGCTTCTGCAGGTCCTCAGAAGAAAGCATCATTTGAGCAATATCAAGTGCCATTCAGAACTCTCCTCACTCCTGTGAAGAATCTTAAAGTGCTTTCTGAATTAATCATTGATTTTGGAAGCTTGAAGGAGAACGGTTTTGACCTAACTGAAGAAGTTAGGGCACAGAAGTGGGAAAGGTATTTTGACAGGTTGGTTGGACCAACATTCCCTATGCTAGTCAAGGAATTCTGGATTCACGCCAAGGCTTCAACACATCTTGTCACCTCCTTTGTTATGGGGAAGAAGATTGTGATCACTGAGGATCACATTGCAAGGCTAATAGGTTACAGTGGCGGTGGCGTCCGTTGTGTGGACATGGCTGAAAGATGTGCTGATGTGGGTGTGATAGCTGCAAGGATTTTCACTCATGGGGTGCCCAGCAGCAAGATCAAAGATCTGAAGGATCATTACAGAGTTTGGGCTAAGATAATTCTGGGGTGCTTCAACCATAGGAAACCAACCAGTTCACCTGATTACATAAATGTGGATCAGCAGTTTATGATCTACTTTATTGATCAGAAGGTAAAAATCAATCTGGCTCATTTTCTGTTCAACCACCTCAGAACAAGTGTGAAGGAAACCAGGGAAGAAGAAAGAACCAAGAGGGATTGGATACCCTTTGGAAGGTTGATATCAGATATTCTGACAGAGAATAGGCTGATAGAGCATCTGATAGAAGCTCAAGAGCTAAGTACTATTGAACCAACAGTTGGGAAACCTCTGAACGCAAAGAACTTGAAGAAGATGAAGTTGATAGAAAATATTCAGAAGGAACCCAGAGCTACTCCTATTGTTGATATCACCAGCAGAAGAGTTCCTCTGAGTGACTTTCCTCTATTTTCTGAAATAGAATCTAAACCATAGGTGGTTCTCAGGTACTTGGATGCGTGCAAGGAAGATGGTTCAGATCCAAATCTGATTATCAAAGCTCTGCATCAACCTCAACAAGAAGTGGCTCTGAAGAAGACGAAGAAGAGGAAGGCACCTTCAGAAGGATCATCCCAGCAGACACCCAGGAAAAGAGGTAATTCATCTGCTGCCTCTGTTTTAAATTCTTCTACTATTCCAGCATCTATTCCTCCTCAAACCTCTCATAGAATCTCAATCCCCATCCCTACCATAGATGAGACTGTACCAGAAGAGGACCCTTCTGAGGCATTAAAACTCAGAAGACCCAGAACCAAACATCCCAAACAACCAACAATCTCAACAACATCAGCTATTGACAAAGTGTTGTCTGATATTGATCAACACACTTCTGATCAATCAAACTCTGAACCACAAATTATCCCTCCTCCACAACCAGAACAACAGCAATCTGCTGAAGAACCAGAACAACAACAACAACCACTCTCACCAATTCCTGAAGAACCCATTATCCCTGAACAACCAGAAATTCCAACAACTTCTCCTCAACCAGCAATTCCGTCTCCCTCTCCTCAACCAGAAATTAATCCACCATCACCTCAACCAGAGTTTCATCACTCTGAAACTCCTTCTCCTCAACCATCTGAACCTCATTCACCTCAACCATCACCTTTGGCAATCCAGCTGCCAGGTGGAACAACTATCACCTTAGCACAATTGCCATCCTCATCAGAATCTACACCACCAAATACTCCCAAAACACCACCAAGTCCAATCATAATTTCTGATTCTGAAACTCCCTCTCCAAAACAAACAGCTGCCAAGAAAACCTCTGAAAATCCCAGCAGGACTTTCATAGACTTAACCAGTCTTGACCGTCTTGCTGATCTGAAACATAAAATTGCCATCCCAAAACCAAAACAACCAGATGTTGGCTCTGGTATTATGAATTTTGAAACAGGTGTGCTGCAATGGATTGCTTCTTTGAAGCAAGTCTGTCCTGGAATGATTGACCCAGCTGCTTCTGATCAGCTCTGGTCACAATTCAGACTTTGGGTACGTGCAGAAGCCCTCAAGTTGCAGGATATCAACTATGAGCAGGCACAACAGAATTTCAGTAAGCTTCTGAATGAAGTTGGAAATCAGCTTCTGAAAGAAGACGTGCTCCCTCTGGATAGTGAACCTTGGTCTGAGAAACAGCAAGCTGCAAAGGTGCAATCAGAAGAAGACAAGACCATTCAAGCTGAAGAAAGTCAAGCAGAATGAGACTGCTGAAAAGATCCAAGCCATGCTGGAGAACCTGTTCACACGCTTGCCTCCTCAACCTTAGTCTTTTTTCATTCATGTTCGTTTCATGTTTTCTTTGATTTTCTGGTGTACTGTTTGAATATGTTTTGTACTATTTTCATGTTTTGATTCTGAACTCTTTTAATATAACTAGTTTTTCTGATCTTAACTGTTTTAGCACATCACTTACACTTTTTGATTGCTGACAAAAAGGGGGAGAACAAGAATGATATTTTAAACAATAATGGCTAACTAGACAGAAATTCTCAAACATTCTAACTCTATTACTTGAAAATGTTTCTTCTAGGTTGCTTAAAGTCTACAGGTACAAGGAAGCTCCTGGACACTCTGAAGACTAGAAGCTCTGATCACTATGAAGCTCTGATCCGCTCAGATACTCTGATCCAAAGCAAAGCTCTGACAAGAAAAGCTCTGAAGCTCTGCTCTGACATAAAGCTTCTGATAGTCAAAGACTATGATACTCTGACGTTCAAAGAAAAGCAAAAAGATCTGATCCTGAAGAACACGTGTAATAAAAGGGAAGTAATAAACTCAGGGGGAGTATCTCTCAACTCTGATATCTTTTTACTCCTTATCCTTTTTTACTTCTTACTATGATGCATATCTCTGATACCTTTTCACGTTATTTTCATTTAAAAATATCTAGTTTTTGTCATCATCAAAAAGGGGGAGATTGTTAGAACAAAGTTTGAATCTACTACCCTATATTTAAGTTTTGATGATAACAAAGTGAAAAGATATATTATTTATAAGATTCATGTATGAACTATCTGCTGCCTAAAATTATTATGTTCTGACTTGCAGATACTCTGATTGATATAAGCAAGATCACATCTAATCAGCATCAGAATTTGGTTCTTGACACCAGCATCAGAAGTTGCCATATCAGAATGTCAGAATCAGATGATCAACTCACGTATATGCTGAAGCCTGATGAACAAGACTGCGCTCAACACTCTGATATAGAAATACAACAGTTCATCAGCAGCTAAGCAGAGTCAGAATGAGCCAAGCCAGAACTTGCATTAAGTAAGCAACGGTACTGTGCATTGAAAACAAATTAATACCAACGGCCTCATTCCAGACAAGATCTGCTCGATAAGGAAAGTTTGTAAATAGCATTGAATCAAGAATATTGCATCCAACGTTCAACATCTCAGTGCTATATAAACAAGACTTTGAAGATTGAAATGGCTAATGCTCTAAAAATCTCTACACGCATAATAGCTGATCAAAATCTTCTTTCTCTCAGTTTTGCTAAACACCACACATTCTGATATTCTATCATTGTTTAGCAATCTAGTTTCTAAGCTTTAATTTGTGTATACATCACAGTTGTGATACAGTTTTGTAGAAAACATTCACACACTTAGATTTGATTTCTCTGTAAGAAAGTGTTTCCTTGACAAACCGGGTTGTGGTTTGGATCAAGAAGGCTTTAGCAGTTGTTAAAGTAGTCTGTAATATTTAGTTGAATATAGTGGATTAAGACCTTGTTGGAGAGAGGCGAAATCACCTTGACGGGTGGACTGGAGTAGTTTGAGATCAAACGAACCAGGATAAAAATATCTTGTTCATTGCATTAGATTTCAGTTTTACAATTCAACCCCCCCTTCTTGTGTTTTTCACCCCTTCATTACCTTCCAAACTAATTCTCCAGGAAAGAATGCCTTAGGTTTTACTTTCTTATTGTAAGAGTCTTCCACTCTTTTCTTCTGAATTCTCAGTAGGTAGAGAGCTCGTAGTCTTTCTTTGTCTAAATCTACTAGTTCGTCTAACATCATATCCCAATAAACCTCAAAGGGAATATCTTGATGTCTCTGAACCCTTGATGATTGAAGACAAATTTCTGCTGGAAGTACTGCGTCATGACCGTAAGTTAGCCGATATGGTGTTGTACCTGTAGCTTCTTTTGGGGACGTTCGACAGGCCCACAAAATTTGGTCTAACGTTTTATGCCAATTTTTTGGCTTCTTTCCTACATGCTTTTTTATCAGGCCAATCACTATTTTATTCGCTGCTTCGACTTGACTATTTTCCTGTGCGTAATAAGGTGTTAATGTTAGGAGTCTAAAGCCTGTTTCTTGAGCGAATTCCTGCATCTTTCGACCAGTAAACATCGACCCTTGATCAGTTGTTATAGTCTTAGGGATTCCAAATTTGTAGATAATGTTCTTTTGAATAAATTCAATGACATTTTCTTGGTCTGCATTGACTAAAGGGATAGCTTCGATCAATTTAGTTAAATAATCAATGCCTACCAGTATATACTTATGGCTCTTTGATGATGCTGGTCGAATCTCTCCAATAAGATCCAACGCCCATCCTCTAAAGGGCCAAGGTTTCACTATTGAGTGAAGTTCGCTTGCTGGTACATGTTGGATACCAGTATGGACTTGGCATTCCTGGCAACCCTTCGCGAACTCTACACAATCTTTCAAGATAGTGGGCCAATATAGTCCTTGTCGAAACAACAACCATTTCATCTTATAACCTACTTGGTGAGCCCCACATGCTCCAGCATGCGTAGTCGAAAGGGCTATGTATGCTTCGGTTTCGCTTAAGCATTTTAATAATACCCCTTCAGGCGTCTTTTTGAACAACTCATTACCCATGAGTACGTAACTTAGTGCCCTATATTTTGTTTTTCGTTCTGTCAAAGCTTCTGGATTTTGTAGATAATCTACAATGGGTTTCCTCCAATCTTGCTCTGATAAATTTTCTATGAACGAAATTTCGAAATTCCTTTGGTCTGCATACCCTAGTCTTGTCGATTCCAAATCTGTTGGAGACAAGCTGGTTGCTTTTATTTTCTCTCAAACTTCGATTGCTCTTTGTAATCTCGTTTTTGAAATTTTGTACCCAGATGCAATTTGTGCCAAGTCATTGGCTACTTGGTTTTCCAATCTAGGTATGTGTCGAATATTTACCACCTCGAATTTTTTCAATAAACGATTTTCTATCACAAAGTACATAATAAGATTTTCTCTTATGCATTTGTACTCTTTTGTGACTTGCTTAATGACTAACTCTGAGTCTCCCATTATTTTGACTCGAGTTGCCCCCAATTCCAACAATATTTCAAGGCCAGTAATTAGAGCTTCGTATTCAGCCTCATTGTTCGAACAAGTACCTTCTATATTGTACTTGAATGTTGTTGGAATTTTTTCTGGAGAAATAATTAAGACCCCTACTCTCGTTCCATCTTTATGGCTGGAACCATCGAAGTAAAATTTCCAGGGTTCTATCTCCACGTAATTCATATTTTCAACCTGAATCGAGTGGTCGACTATGAAGTCTGCTACCACTTGTCCTTTTACTGCCTTAATAGGCATAAAGGTCAATGAATACTCAATTAATGCTAGCACCCACTTGCCAATTCGACTGTGCAAGATGGGTTTCGACAACATGTATTTGAAAACATCAAAATGAGACGAAACATACACATCAACTGGTTTTATATACTGTTTGAGCTTTGTACAAGAGAAATAAAGACATAGACATAATTTCTCAACCTCTCTATATCTAGTTTCTGCATCGTCCAAAACTCTGCTAAGGTAGTAAATGGGTCTTTCGACTCCATTTTCATCTTCTTGGGCTAACATGCTTCCCAAAGTTTTGTCGGATGCAGCTATGTACAATCTCATACTCCTATTGCTACAAGGAGGCACCAAAATAGGTAGCTTGGTGAGATACCCTTTGATCTTGTCGAAGGCTTCCTGTTGCTCTTGCCCCCACTCGAATCCTTCCTTATTCAATCGAAGTAAGGGTGAAAAGGCTTGCGCTTTTCCACTTAGGTTAGATATAAATCTCCTCAAGAAGTTTATCTTGCCCAGCAGAGATTGCAGTTCCTTCTTATTCGTTGGCGCTTTTGCTTCCAAGATTGCCTTTGTCTTGTTCTGGTTGATTTCGATTCCTTTTTTGTGGATGACGAAGCCCAAGAAATCTCCAGCTTTCACACAGAACGCACACTTCAAAGGGTTCATTTCCAGACCATGCTCTCTCATTCTTTCAAATGATTATCGAAGGTGGTCTATATGGTTCTTCCTGGAAACAGATTTTACAACGATATCATCAATATATACTTGCATGGAAGTGTTAATAAAATCATGGAAGATAGAGTTCATCGCTCGCTGATATGTTACCCCAGCATTTTTCAGACCAAAAGGAATTACTGCCCATTCGTAGGTGCCTATAGCCCCGGGGCATCGAGAAGCTGTTTTCGACACATCTTCTTCAGCAATGAAAATTTGATTGTATCTTGAGTAACTGTCGAGCATGCTCAGGTACTCGTGGCCAGTGGCAGAGTCGACTAACATTTCCACCACAGGCATAGGATATTCATCTTTGGGTGTTGCAGCATTCAGATCTCTGAAATATATGCACACCCTCAACGTACCATTTTTCTTAATTACTGGCACAATGTTTTCAATCCATTCGACGTACCTCGTAGCTCGTATGAATTTGCACTTCAGCAGTCTTTCGACTTCCGTTTTGATCTTCGACAGTATTTTTGGAGCGAAGCGTCTTGGACATTGCTTGACTGGCTTTTTCCCAGGTTTGATTGGCAACTGAAGTTCTACCAATCCTCTGTCGAGACCAGGCATCTCGTTGTAATCCCATGCAAAGCATTCCTTGAACTCATTTAATAATTGGATCACTTCAATGACAATTTTCCTAGGTGATTTACTTCGCCTAAGTAGTAGCTCTGATCTGCTTCTATATTCTCGACAATTCCATCAGGACGTCATAATATCACCCTTTGATGCATTGATGATGGTACTGCTCCTACACCATGTATCCATTCTCGGCCCAACAAAAGGTTGTAATTAGGTTTAGTCGATATGACCATAAACATGGTTGATCGAAGGATGGATCCCACTTTGAGATCTAGTTGAATCACACCCATGGTGGTCCCTATTCCGCCTTCGTAGTTCGATAGGACCATATTATGAGGCTTGATGTTTTCATCACTCTTGCCTATTTTTCTTAGCATGAAGTGGGGGATTATGTTGATGGTTGCCCCACAATCCACCAAGATTTTGTTTACAGTGGCCTCTTCGAGTTTTTCCCTTACGAATAAAGGCTTGAGGTGACTTTTCATCGCCTCAGTTGGTGGTTCGAAGAAACCATTCTGCTCTTCAGTGCAGCCATTACCCATGACGAAGTAGCAAACTGGCCTATGCTTGACCATCTCTTGTTCGACTTCCCAATCTTTCGATTCAACTTCCATTTGGAGATTGAATTCGATTGACAAAACTGAAACTATATTTACCATGATGTCTAATGTGTCGTCAGACTCAGAGCCATCTTCGTCACCAGCTTCGCCTTGTTCAGGCCATACTAACCTATTGGACACTGGTTCCCTCTCCAAAGGCTTTCTGTGCTTTCGCTGGGGGACATTTGAACTTGACTCTGGTTTTGGTTCGTTGACAGCTTCTCTCTCAACCTTGCGCCGCCTTTGGTATCTTCTCCACTGGGATCGATACATTGGGTTCTTTCCCTTGTAGTTACTTGATACTTGGGTCACTTTGGAGGCACCTACATGAAGTTCTTTCTTGAGTGTTAAAGATGAACCTCTTGGCACTTCAAAGGAATGCCACCTTTCTTCGCCGGGTCTCTTTCGACTCGATGTTTTGAGCCATGTATCAACTGGCACATTGGTTGGAGGCCTGAAAGTTGGTGGCCTCCTTTCCTGATTTGAACCCTTTTGGTAGGTTCTTCTGGGATCTTGCCGAGCATCTGAGCCTACACCTTTTTGGGCATTTCTGCTCCAATTTCTGTTTGCTGCTCTCACAACTTCGATGTGTTCAGCAGCTTTCTTGTCAAAAATAGAGATGCATCGAGGACACATCATCACTTCTGATTTCTTCTTCTGGCATCGTTGTAGGAATTCTGCCAGATTTTCGTTCTCCAAAGGAAAAGTTGTTTTGTTTACTTGCTCTTGCCTAATGGTCTCCTTTGAAACTTTTGATTCAGAGATTTCGACCATGTTGACATTCATAATGTCTTTAGTGGCAAGAGTCATTTGCTTCATTTGAGCCTCCAGGTCTTTCGTCTGGCCTTGCACTGCAGCCAAGTAGGAAACGGGTTTAGTTCCAGATTTTGAGGCTCCAATTGTCTCTAGTTTTGGACCTTCAGCGGCCTTTTGGACTGCTTCAATTGTCTTTCTAGAAAGGTTCCCAGAAAAACTGCCAAAGATTGGCATATTGATATGATCTTTGGTGACTTCGACCATGGTTATCCCTGGCCTTTTCACCTGACTTCTGGAAGCTTCGATCATATTCACCTCTGAAGGTTCAGCATAGTGGGCTTCCGCCTGCAAAGGGCTCGAATCCACATTCACGGGGGCCTTATCAGCGAACTTCAGCCTCCCTTCTTCGATAGCATTCTGCACGAGATCCCTGAAAAGAAAACATTGAGATGATTAATGGCTCAGAAAGTTGTGATATTTACAATAGCCTCTTTTCTTTCTTTGATCAAGAGGAGGCACTTTTACCCCTAGGGGTATTATCATTTGGCCATCTTTTACAAGTAAATCAAAAATTTCATCACATTTCGTAATATCAAAACTGTAAGTCTTTTTAGGGAACCTATCATTGGCCTTTTCAGAACCAATGGGGTTTTTTCCACTCGAGGGGACTAGCAGTTTGCAAGAGTATGGTGGCCCTTGTTTTAACTCAGCTAAATCGACCTCATTTTCTTATACGGTTATAAGTTCGTCGAACGTTTCTGGATCTTCATCGTCCATCTCGACAAACGCTATCCTTTCTCTTTTATGAGTTTTCGTCGCCCGGGATTTTTCAGCTTTAAGGCGTTCTACCTGTCAAACCCTATCGGCCAATTGGGCCATGTCCCTCAGGTACTGAGTGTCTAATATCTTCCTAATCGAGTAATCTAGACCTCCTGCAGCTATTTCGACTAACTCATGTTCTGGCACTTGCGTAAAGCATCTTGCCTTGAGCAATCTAAACCTATTTAGGTATTCGTCTATAGGCTCAGTGAATCTCCTCTTTACACTGGCCAACTCTTTCAGGCTTATCTTGGTTTGTCCCATGTAGAATTGCTCATGGAATAATCTCTCCAATTGGGTCCAATGGTGGATCGAATTGGGGGCGAGGGTTGTGAACCAAGTAAACGCATTCTTGGTTAGGGAACTTGGGAAATACTTAATCCTCAGGTTCTCATTGTTTGAAATCTCTCCTGCTTCGATTAAATATCTCGCCACATGTTCGACAGTGGATTCTGTGGTGTCCCCTGAAAACTTAGTGAACTTAGGGACTTTGCATCTAGGAGGCAAGTCCGTTTGTAACACATATTCCGACAACGGGGATGTGAAGTTGGACCTACGGAAGCCCGTATTCATCCCATTTTGCATCATGATTCTTTCAATCATGGCTGTCAAGTTATTCTCCAAACCAACATTCTGGTATTGGATCTGCTGAACTACTTCGTCAGCATTTTGGTTTCTATTAACCATCCTTATTTCCGGGGATATAACTCTAGGCTCTTCGACCCCGGGTTGTTCCATTTGTACCCTAAGGTTCTCTTCGACAGGCTATCGGACTTGGTTAATAGTGGTTTCTTCCTCTAGAAGTATGCCTTGATTCCCCCTTATTTGTGCCCTTTGAGGCTGTCGAATAGGTTGGGGTACCCCAAAAAAATCTGCCAGACGCGACATTTGTGCTGTCATTTGCTGATTCGACTGGGTGGTATTCTGTATTAGAGGATTTAGCACTGTACTTAAAGTTTGCGCCAACATTTGAACCATGTTGTGGTTGCTTTCGTCCATTTGCTGCCTCAAGACTGCTGTCGAGGCATTCGTAAGGCCATGCATTACTTGGGACGTTCCTCCTAAGAGTTGGGTCCTACCCCTGTTCGCCATACCAACCCCAGAGCCTTGGAGTGGCGAAGGGGCGCTCAGTAAAGGATCTGAAAAAGTGGACGTAGCATTCGTCAGGCTAGCCAATTCAGAAGTTGGCAGGCCATAGGGTGGTTCTCGATTTAAACCAACTGTCGAAAAACCTGGGGGAACATATGGCCTAGTTCCTTGGTTTCCCCTTGGTGGGGGAGTTCCCAAAGGCATTCTGGGGCCTGTAAATGGAGGTAATGGCCCCGTTTGTGTAACCGTTACTGCTGGCGTTGAACTAGCGGTTACCACTTCACTTACGGTTGGGATAACCATTGCTCCCACGTTTGTCTGTGGGATTTCTCTGTTGTTTGGCGGATTCGCCATTTCTCCACTTCTTCTCCTAGTATTAGTTTCGTTGGTGTATATTCTACCACTTCTCAATAACATGCAATACTCTCGAAAAAGGAGGATATTTTATATAAAACGGTTAATCGTAAGAAAATCAACACAAGGTCCCACCGGGTGTGCCAATTTGTTTACCGTGAAAAATGGTAAACAACCGCTGATCTTCCAAAAGGTTACTTATTTGGTGACTCGCAGGATCGATCAGATTGATCCTAAGACATGGTTGATTTTTGGAGTTTGACTAACCCTAATGGTGATTAATGCCAGTAAAGTAAAGACACTTTAAATAAATTGCATGGAGAAAAGCTTGATAGAATAAATAAAAACGTTAAGGAATTGTTGAATAAAAAGGCTTCGACGGAAGTAAATAAATGAACAACGGTAAATTGCTTGAATATAAAAGACTTTGATTAATTTAAATGGTGTTTCACACATACATTCTCAATGATTCTTTCTCTCGCGCTGGGTACTTGAATCTGAACGAGTAACTTGTATAAAATGATGAACACACGCGAAAACTACATGAACACTTAGTATTTATACTAAAACAAATCCTAAGTAACCGCTGGGAAGTTACACCGCTTCGAGATGACTCCACATGGCACGCTCACAACCTTCAACGCTTATGTTCTCAACACGTTGCACTTGGTAACTGCTGGGAACCGTTTTCCCTCCAACAATTAAAATCTCAAACCGTTCGACCTTGGGCATCAGGAATCTTTGTCGAGAGGTTCCTTCGACATCGAAGACAACAAGGTTCCAACTTTAAAGAAATTTCTCTAAGTGTCTTGTCATTCTCTGATGAGCCTTCGACATGATCAGTTGGTCGAAGCCTCCTTATGTAGGAAACTCTTCTGACTCATAATTAATGGTCTATATGATAATACACATGGGTGTCGAATTTAGGAGCCAACACATGGCGACAAAAATGTCACCACTCAAAACAAAATGTAAATGTTTTCATAACATGTGACACAACCACAATAAGAACTGTATTTGTAAGTAACATACATTCAACTCATGCGCGAATGTAGGAAATAATAATATCAAAGCATGCTTGTGCAATCAAGAACAAACTTATACAAATGAGAAAGAATTAATACATAAAGTCATTATAAGCATATAAATTGTAAACACACAATGGTTGTAAATTGAAATTTTTGGAAATGACATTCATGGGTTTCATCACTTGAGAACATATCAAGCATTTTTAACCAACTAAAACATGCACTAAGAAAAGTCTTACATTCAAAGAGAAATTTGGAACAAAATTACCTCATTCTTGATGGAATTGAAGTTGCACTCACATAATGTAAAATACTCAAATAAAGTGTTAGAGCAAAAGTATAAAAGTGCAATCAACATAATAAAGATTAAGCAATATTGGAGATATTAATAATCTTCAATTCCTCATATATGTTGAATTTTTTGCCATGAGAGTGTCAATTTGCTTTGCATTATCCATGTCGAATTGCTTTTAGTAATTCGAGACAATACTTTGCTTGACACACAAATTTTCCTTCTTTTAGTTACTTTATTTGGAGGCCTAGAAAGTGATTTAACTCCCCCATGAGACTCATTTCAAACTCTCCATGCATAAGCTTAGAGAACTCCTTGACCAATTGCTTGTTAGTAGAACCAAAAATGTTATATGTCAAATGTGTTATGTTTGACTTTTAATGAAACTAAGCATGCTTATGTATACATAAGTGTTTATAAAGAATAAGAAAGGAATAATGAACATATAATATGATGAGTTCATTATAAGAATTATTTTTCAAATGAACACTCATAATATATATAACAACAAGTATAACATGTACTTCAAAAAATAAACAAGTAAAAGAGAGAACTTACTAACAAAGTGAAAATTGAATCGATATTGTCTTAACATACAATATGGCGGAGGATGCACTTGCATTTCACAGAGAACTCTCAAAAGAAAGTTGAACCAAATGCAAAGTATGCCACAAAGACTTTAGAAAACCACAATCTAACCACTTTTCACTTTGACAAAGTATCCAAAAGTATAAATTGTGATGAATCCAATAAGTTCATTTATTTGATGATCATACATTTTGATTGAAAATTCATATTTATCCTTTTCATGATAGTTATTTTTCTCCTCCTCGTGTTTCACTGATTCGGGATGATCAATTCCTTCTTCACTTTTATTGAGTATGTCTCTTGAAGATACACCTACATCATAAAATAAAATACCTTTTTCGAGTATTCTCAGATACAACATCAAAAATATTTTATGCATATTTTACCAATTAAACAATACTTGTGGTTGCTTTCTAGGTCATATAATCCATCTTCTTGCCACATATACAATTGGATTATAACATGTTACCCATCATATGCTTTGAAGCGCCATAAATTAGAACATATATTCTCTTCATAGAGTCAAGAACATTTTCCTACAAATTCAACAAGATAAGATAGGTACCCAATCTTCATTGGATCCTTGAGGGTTGCATTTGGCCAATCTTCAATAGTGTGGCCTTTCTTGCAACCATAGTGACAATTTAAATCTTCATCATAACTAGAATCACTATCAATGTGCTCACCTTTTGAGAACCTTGAACAAGAAGTCCTAAGAGCTTGAGACTTTGTTTCTTCCTCCTTATTTATGACTTTCTCCTTTTTCTTCTTTATCTAAAGATTTTTCTCATGCTTGTCTAAGCAAGTAAGTTCTTTCTCATATTCTTCAAACTTACCAAACAATGTAGTGAGATCAAGTACTGTAAGGTCATTGGCTTCCTTGATCACGGTGACCTTTGGTTGCCAATTCATAGTAAGACATATCACAACTTTGTTAGTAGCAATCACATTGGAAATAAGATTACCAAGTGCATTTAAACGACTAATGAGATTTAATATATTTTTCTTATCATCATTATTCCATAGTGCTTCCGGCTTAGGTGTGACACCACCGTCAACAACATACCTTACCAGTGTTGGACCATTTAAAATACCATCCCACACACCTTTATCATATGAGTTAACATGAATGCACATACGAGCTTTCTAATAACTAAAGTTTTCTCTCGAAAAGATTGGGATTCTTTTATAATATCCTTTAGGTTCGTACGTCATTTTCTAATAAGAGTTTCAAAGCAAAGAATTGACCAGAGCTCTGATACCACTTGTTAGACTACGACGACTTATCTAGAGGGGGATGAATAAATCCCCAATTAAAAATTACCTTTAAAAATAGTTTTTCAAAAACTTATTTGAAAAACAATGTTGAGCGGAAGGTTTTTGGCCTAGATCAAAATAGTAGTCTAAACGAAACTAGTTATTAGAAACTCGGATATGCACAAGTTGTGTGAAATTAAGATAATGATAAAATAAATTAACATAATGATATCTCCATTAACTGTTTAATATCAAACACAATGTTTCCTATTTCCAATGGAATCAAGTTAAAAACATAGCTTGACAATTTATCAAACACTTGGCGCGTGATTGATTTTTCATAATTTTATTTGAGCTTTGTTGATATGAAAAATCACTTACAATCAAAGTGATTAGAAACTAATCAATAAAGCAATTTAAACTTTAACAATCCAATAAAAATTCTATATGAATCGGTCGATCAAATAACACATTCAACAAATTGCATATAGAAAGTAAATAAGAGTGAGAGAGAGAGAGAGAGAGAGAGAGAGAGAGAGAGAGAGAAGGATTTGTTTAGGAAGTTCACTAATTATCCTTGCTATGGCTATGTCTCTCCCAAATTCCATTTTGGAATTGAGATAAATTTATTACTTGGTAAATAGTATAATTATAAAAGAAGTGTTCAAGAGAAACCCTACAAATCTTAACTGTTTGATGTTGATTCTACCCCTTCTCTTCTTTTGATCTTCAACAAGACTGTTAATTCTCTATTTTATTATTGGAATTAATTTTGGTAAAACTTATTTGACAATAACATGTTAAATAGGATGTTCTAACTTGCAGAGAAAACATGATGAACAAGGTGTCCTATCCAAATCATTTGACATCTTGTCTGTTACAGTTGTACTCTTGGATTTACTTAGTTATAACAGATTCTGAATATTCTGGGAATATTAGGTTATCATATGTGGCATCCAAGACTGAGGAATTATAGATTCTATTTGAACTTAGAAGATTAATTTTTTTCTCTAAATGTTGATACATTTTAGGAAACATATGATTAAAGTCTTATTTTTATGTAGAAGTTTCTGCAGATTTTCAGTAACTGACCAACTGCGTTTTTGAAGCCCAAATCCAGCCAGATAATGATTGCAAAAGGAAGGCTAAAAACCTAATTACACATGCGGAATGTATTGTATCTTCTAGTGATATTTTAGGGTTTGTGTTCTTGTTAATTGTAAACATCTCTAATATCATTCTGATATAAGAGTAGGAATGTCTCTTTAGAGTTGTAATTTTTTGTCAATCATTTTTAAGCTTTTAAGCATTGAGTGATTTTATGTCTTTGAAGAGTGTCTTCTGAAACTTTCTAAGTATTAGTGTTTTTCATCATTGTTGTGATTGAAAGGGATTTGAGAAGGGTCTCATACCTAGGTGAGTCTTAGGTAAAAGTTAAGCACGAGAGTAGATTGTAAATTGGTGATAGGTTATTGTGGGTCTACAAACTGATACTATTTAGTGGTTTTCCTCCTTGGTTTAGTAGCCTCCAGACATAGGTGTTGTTGTACACCGAACAGGGTTAACAACTCTATGTATTCATTTACTTACAATACTTTTAATTGTGTTTAACTTTTCATTATGTTTTAATCAGATATCAGTGTTTTGACATCTCTTAGGACATCTGGTATCTACATACTAGAATTTCAATTGGTAATAGAGAAGGCATCCTGCTCTATATTTGGGTAAGATTCAGGGAAGATATTTTCTGGTACAATGAACAAGGACGGAGGGTTTGTGAACAAACCACCTATTCTTGATGGAACCAATTATGACTATTGGAAAGATCGTATGGTGGCTTTATTAAATCCATGGATAACAAGGCTTGGAAATTTGTTGTCAAAGTATGGGATCCACCAATGGCTAAAGATAAGGATGAGAAGATTACTTATTTGGTGAAGACGGAGGAATACTGGAATGATGAAGATGATAAGTTAGCATAGGGGAAGTATAAAGCATTTAATTCCATATTCAATGGATTGGACAATAACATATTCAGACTGATAAGGAATTGTATTGTTGCTAAAGAAGCTTGGGAGATTTTGAAGACTGCTCATGAAGGAACCTCTAAGGTAAAGATGTCAATATTTCAACTGCTTACTACCAAGTTTGATAACTTAATAATGAAGGAGGATGAGAGTATTCATGACTTTCACATTTTCACATGAATATTATTGAAATAGCCAATGCCTCTAGATCCCTGGGGGAGAAGATGTCAGAAGCTAAGTTGGTGAGAAAAATTCTCAGATCTCTTCCAAAGAGGTTTCACATGAAGGTGACTTCCATTGAAGAAGCCCAAGATATAAACAACATGAAGAATGATGAGCTTATGGGATATCTATAGACTTTTGAGTTAGGGATCAGTGAAAAGTATAAAAAGAAGAAGAGCATTGTCGTTGTCTCTAATACTGAAGACTCTAAAGATGAATATGATCTGGATATAGATGAAGGGATATCCAATGCTATTGTGTTACTTGGAAGACAATTTAACAAAGTGATGAAGAAGATGGACTGGAAGTCAAGATCAAATTTCAAGAAAAAGTCATTCGACATCAATAAAAAACAGGATGTTGGGAGAAGGTCCAGATCTGAAGAAAAGTCTAACCAAGGAAAAGGAATCCAACATAAGATATGAGTGTACCACTTATCTCAAGAAGCAGAATAATTGTCTATTTGTCTCATGGTCAGAGGATGATTCTAAAAGTGATCCTAAAGAAGAAATGGCCAAATAGGTTACTGCCTTGACTGGAGTATATGATTAGGATGAAGAATCAGATTATGAAGAACTCATCTTTGAGGAACTTGATGCTTCTTACAAGGAGGTGTGCCTAAGAAGTGAAGAAGTTTATTAACTAGGAGAAGATCAAAAGAAATTCATTGCTAAACTACAGGCTGAAAAGGTGGAGCATTTGTCTGTCATCTTTATTCTGAAGGATGAAGTTGCATTGCTTGATTCTAAACTTGACATTATGACTAAATTTTTCAGAATGCTTAACAGTAGTTCTGATGTGCTGGATGATATTCTTCAAACTGGAAAAAATGCTAGTAATGTTAAAGGTATTGGTTATGATAATCAAGTTGTGAAGAACAAAGGAAAAGGGCATAAAGTGAAGTTTGTTCGTCCAAATAAAAAACAAGAACAAAAGATGTCAAATCAAATGTCCCAACTTCAAAAAAGACATCAAAATAATTACTTATGAATCAAGAATCAAAGATTGAGATGTCATTATTGTGTAAGGTTTGCTCACATAAAACCCTATTATTACAGGTTGTATGGCTATCCTAAATTTTTTGCACGACTCAGAAGAGAACGAGCCTTTGTTCAAGCAAAGAAAAAGTGGATTCCCAAAAATGGAAATTCTGGACCCATAGCTCACACTTCCCTCAGAGCTTCCACCAGAGAAGATTGGTACTTTGATAGTGGTTGTTCTAAACACATGACTGGTGTCACGAAATTCTTGAAAGATATTAAATCTCATTCCACTAGTTATGTCACTTTTGGAGATGGATCAAAAGGAGAAATAATGGGTGTTGGAAAGTTGGACTATGCAGGACAACCTAGTCTTGATGAGGTACTATTTGTTAAGGGGCTAACTACCAATTTGATCAGTATTAGTCGACTATGTGACCAGGGTCTCAAAGTTGAATTTACCAAATCTGAATGCTTGGTAATAAATGAGAAGAATTAAGTTATCATGAAGGGAACCAGATCAAAAGATAACTTCTATATGTGGAGTCCTCAAGAAACAGACTGTCTCTCCACATGCTTAATGGCACAAGAAGATCAAGTTAAATTATGGCATCAAAAGCTTGGTAACTTACATTTAAAAGGTATGAAGAAAGTTTTGTCAAAGGAAGATGTTAGAGGTATTCCCAAGCTGAAGATTGATGAAGGAAGAATTTATGGTGAATGTCAGATTGGGAAGCTGTAATACGGTGGGAGAACTGACTTGTTTTTAGGTTTTATCGCAAATGTTGCAGATAGCAAGAGTCACCACCGACTTTTCTTTTATCCAATAAGGAAAGGGTGAAAAGAACAGGAAAGACCTTGAGATTTTTGAGTTCAGGGGGTAGATTATGAAAAAGGAAGGTGTTAGCACATTTTTCATCCGTAGTTATCTACGGGCTCTTAATCGCTAGCTCACTTTATTTGAAAATGCTTTGTGTTTTGTGTTTTGAAAATATTTTGAAATTTGCCAATAGTTAGACAACTTTGTAATGATTATTGTATTGGTTAAGAATGCCTACAAAGTGTTCATTTGAAAATATTTTGAAAGTATGACAGTGAGAAATGTTTTTGGTTTAAAAAATGTGACCAAGCGATTAAGAATTATCTACCTACTCAAGGTATTTCGTATTATTTTCCTTCTCCTTTAGATGGTGTTATCCTACCATTAGTTAGTAGGAAGCCCTATTGTTGGGTGTGAAGGGGCAGGCGCGGGTCATCATACAATCATCAAAGACAACTCATAGGGGCGCTTTAGCAATTCATAAGGGACTAGATCAATTACCGAAGGCAGCATCGAAAGGGTCATCGAGGGACTACGATCTTTTTAATCGAGGGATAGTGCTAAAGTGTCCCCACGTTCGAGGGACATGACTGTTTTTTTATTCTGAAGGCTACAAGTGAGGTTACCCTAGAGGTGCGGGTGTGCAAAGTGTATTGTGTTTCAAGTATTTGTCTTTGATTAAGATTATCTATTGTTTGCTTTTAATATTGCCATACAAGCCTATTAGCTAAATAGTTATAAGGAAAGTGATAAATGCATAAAGTAAAAGCAAAAATTTAAGATTCCTACGCTATTACAAGGCTTTGGGAATGGGGGGTACAATTAGTAAAAATGCGGGAAAAGATTAAAACCCTAATTATCTATTACAAACCGTAAGCAGATACAATAATATAAAAAATGCGAAAATAATAAAATACGCGAAGCGATAATAAAGGAAAAGGAAATTGCTTGGATTGATTTTAATATAAAAGAATGGATGATTAACCTAATGACCTAATTGATTTTAATTAATTAAAAAATAAATCGATCAATTAAGTTAATCAAACCTTAAATTGATTTTAATTAATTAAAAACCTAAAAACCCTAATTAATTTTAATTTTAAAAAAAGAAGAAAGTTTATTAATTAACCAAAAACTAAACACTAATGTTGATTAGGGTTTTTGAGAAAATTAATTAATAAAAAATGGTTTAATTTGATGAATTTAGGGTTTTATAAGTGAAAATAGTAAAAAATAAGGGCTTTTTAAAATGTTACCAGGGCTGGGTGTTGAACCCACGCCCTCTACCCTTTCACTCATCACCTTCACCACCAGGCCAAGCGCGCCTTGGTGTTAGTAGATAGCTTCAATGTGTTTTGTACTCAATCCTGTAAAATATGAAAATATGAAGAAAATAAATGACAAAAGGAAAGATCGAACCCATGTCCTTTGACACAAATGCCTTAACGCACGCGCTTCTGCCACTGGGGTGGCTATACATCTGGTATATTAAACAAAACAATAAGTATATAATATAAAAACTATTCATGAACCGGAGAGACACTGGAGCCCTAGCTCCGGTCGTCTTCTCCGGTAGCCTCTTCCTTCTAAACCTGCAAAACAGCCAATATTAATAATCCAGGGGGACTATACCCCCCTAAATCAGGGTCTACAATTTCAATGAGAGGGTTATTTCAGCTTAAATCGCAAGGGTTTGAGAGCTACAAAGCAAATTGCATGGATCGATGCTAACATGGCTTTGCACCATCCGGCCATTATGGGACTCTCCTAAGGGGTTATTCATGCATTGTCAAACCTCATGAAAACATTAATGACATTATTATGTGTTAAAAGCAAACAAAAAAATCCATAATACGATTTTTGAAAAAGTATGAAATCGGAGATGTAATGCGATGATGTTTCATACGTTTTGGACCATTAAACTTGGTCCATTCTTACTCTATGATTTCTGGGAGTGAATGGAGTGGCTTGTTCGTAGTTAAAGCGACTATGAATAGGGTTTCAAGTTCTCTAGGGTTCTTGAAAATTTTGAGATTTTGGACAAGTTTTGTATAAGGGATTTTTGTGGCCTTCATGTCTGAAAACAATGGGAATATATAGGACAAATTAGTTCAAATACTTGTGTACTTGGACCTTGTAAGAAAGGCCTTGTACTTGGACCTTGACTTAAATTAATAAAAAATCAAAAAAAAAAAGTCAAGGGGTTCATGAGTAAGATTTGAGGTGTATGAGGAGTGTAATACATGTTTGGACTTTAAAACAATGGCCCATTAGTCTTAAATATCAAGTTTGCTCAATTTGAACTTCATGCATTTGCTCAAAATTTGCAATCTTGCATTGGTCATAACTCTATCAATTTTTATCTTTTGAAGGTGATATTATACTTTTTGGAAATCCCAAGGTGTCCTCTACAATCTCTATATTGATCATTTTTTCATTTGAAGAATTTATCTTGATGTAAGTTGCCTTGAAAAAAAGTGTCTTTTTGTTGACTTTTGAAATGACTTGTAATGTATTGACTCATATCTCTCAAATGAAGCATTTTTTGGACTTGAGCTTAGAGAGACAAAGTTGTAGAGAATTTAATTTTCTTCAAAATAAGCTTTATTTGGGGAAAACTAATTAAGCATGTGAAATTTATGCTTGGTCAAAGTTCAATTAACTTCTCCTAAGAAAACCCTAATTTAGCAACTTTAGACTTTTAATGGTTTGAGAGTTTTTCTTGAGGAATCAAGATCAACCCTTGATAAAATGATGAATATGACTTCAAAATCTTGATGTTGACCAAAGATCTTGAAGTTTGACTGTATGTTGACTGTTGTACCCTAAATTTCACCCCTAACTTTTTCAGTCGCACTTTCATATCATATATTATCATTTGGTCACAATCATTAATAAATAGCTTGATTCATCACATTTGCATACTATCTTTAAGTTTGATCTTGTGTTTTTGACTAACTTCTAATCAAAATACAAAAAAATATTTGTCTTTGTATATTTGTGTTTTGTAGGTACCGAGTCAAAGCATCTGAGAAATAAGGTTTTCCGGTATTATTTCCCTAAAATCTCTATCTGCAAAGAAAAATAATTTAAATTTTTCATTTTTTTCACTATACAATTTATTTCTCTTAGACTGCAATCGATTTCATAGAGTGCATTTTATGCAATATTTGAAAAAAATTCATTGTACAATCGATTGCTCCCAGAGTGTAATCGATTGCACAGAGTGAAATTTTGAAAAATCAGCAATTTCAAGCTTGTCAATTTTGGCTCCAATTTTTCTTCATTTTTTTGAAAGATATATCATTAATTCAAATTTTGGCTCCAATTTTTCTTCATTTTTTGAAAGATATATCATTAATTCAAATCTTGGCTCCAAGAATCAATTACCAAGTCTAATTTCATTTCCCAAACCAAACTCCAAACCACCACTAATCCCAAACCTAAACTATATAAATAGAGGCCTCATTTCATTCAAATCTCAAGCTTTTGATAGTCAAATTCACTTTGCTAAAAAAACTCTCAATTCCCTCCATCTACCAAATTCACTCAAAGCTCCATTTTCAAAAAAAAAGTTAGTAAGCTTTGCATTGAAGCTTACTAATCTTTGAGCTAAACCTTCATCCAAACACTTTTTCTTTATCAATTCTCTACATCCAAGCTTGGGAAATTGATTCTTGGGGCTGAACTGAAGCAAATTCTTGAAGTTGTTTCGATAATTCTCTAGATCTACCATTGGTAAGTTGGATCTTCATCTTTCACAATGTGATCTCTTGTTGATCTTTGGATTTGATTCATTGAGCATATTTTTGTGATTCCATTGGTTCTATTTTATCATAATTTGATGGAAATTTTGTGCTCAATTAAATTCATGATCATAAGGTGTTTGATGAAAAGTTTGAACAAGAATTTGGCCTTTTGAAATGCTGATTTGTTGTTTTTCACAGGGTGCAATAAATTGCACTCAGAGTGCAATCGATTGTCACAGAATGACTTTACGTATTTTTTGGAAAAAACCACTGATGCAATCGATTGCTTCCAGAGTGCAATCGATTGTAACAGTGACAAAATGCATTTCCTGCCTTGTTTTGGGGTTGTTTTGATCCATCTCTCTTTTTCTACTCACTCCTTTTGATTGTTGATTTGGATTGCAATTTTAAATGTCTAATTTATCTTTAAATTCAATAGACTTTGGGTGTAGATGAAGTTGGATAAATGTTCATTAATTCAAATCTACCGAAGAGTGAATTATTTAATTCATTTTTGGTGCTTTGGATTAATGATATGTTTAGTACCTCAATCCATAGAGATGAGTGGTTGAATTTAAAGATGAAAGAAATTTGAGGTAGTGATCCAAATTAACTTATCATTCCCCTCCCTCTTCATCTTATCCATTTATTTTTTATTTTTGCTACATGTTAAATAGGTGCGACTTCTACATAAGTCCACTTACGATTACTTAACATAGCGTAAAATTTTGTCCTGATTTGAGAAAATAATCATTCGTGGCTGAAACCTATGTTTGCAAGCCCAAGTATGTTAATTTGAACCCTTTGATCCAATAAGCTTGAAATTCATTGTTAGGAGGCTTTGGTTCTACCAATCCTCCAATGGATCTTCATCAATTTTGGTCAATATGGATCATTTAAACATCATTGATCATTAAATGTTACCTTGAGGATTCTTAAATGGATGTTATACTTGACAAAAAGCAAATGTAACTTGTTATTGAGAGGCTTTGGTTCTACCAATACTATAATGAGTTCCAAATGCAAGTTTCAAGATGGTTATCCAACTAACCATTAACTTCTAACAATTGACTTTACTTCATGCTTTTATTTTATGCTTTT
Organism: Vicia faba; assembly: GCA_948472305.1. NCBI lineage: Eukaryota > Viridiplantae > Streptophyta > Magnoliopsida > Fabales > Fabaceae > Vicia > Vicia faba. Next base: position 1,265,111,745 of record OX451738.1, read on the forward strand.
ACTTTATGCCCCATTTACTTTAGCATTTACGTTTCATGCTATTTTCATCTTTGCTCAATTGAGCATTTACTTTTATGCCATTTTTATTTTGCTCACTTGAGCTTTTCTTTTCCTTTTAAAGATACTTAATAATCAACATGAACCATAAAAAACATTAATAATACTTTGACTACTTGGTTACTATCCTTGGCACTATGGAGTATTGGACTTCTTGGACTTAGAAATAGAAACCTTGGCTTATGTTGGAGACCTTGTGACCTTAGTTGATATTTTGTCTGGAGTTCTTGGGGCTCACCCCAAGACATTGGTTTGTTTGTTTATTTTGTGTGCAGGTTATTGTGATTACATTCTTTCTCTGTAATCTGGAATTCATCTGTATACAACCGTTACTCTGCCCAATTTTTGTGAAGATTTAATGCAATTAAAGCTTGATTTTCTCAAGAGGTTTATTATCCTTGCTTGGTTTCAATCCAAAGAATGGGAATTTTATCTTGACTCATAATGTCAATTGTTGGCTTCTTGTTGGTTAGACAGTTCTCTTCCTTAGATTTTACCTTATGCTTTAGGATAGTCCCTTCATCTCCTCCCATCTTCTTTAATTTCAAAAGTTTTCTCCCTCCTTTTGAAAATACTTCTCGTTTTTAAAACTTTAATTACTTTCATAATAAACTTGGACTTAGGTCCATGCATTTTCAAAACTTTCTCATCTTTTTCAAAAGCTTCTTTGTTTATAAAATTGAACCGCTTTTGTAATAAACCTCGACTTTGTCGAGTGCATTTTCTTTTAAAAATTCTTTTCTTTAAACAAACTTCAATTCACTTAATCATACTTCGACATATTTCAAAATTAACAAAAACACTTCAACTCATTCAAAATCTTTTATATGCTCGAGCACCTTTACCCATTCAAATCTTTTTTTCAAGATGAGACATGATTCATTGATAGTCGAGCAACATTCTCCTATCCCCATGGTTATAAAGGTGTAGACTTTTCCACTTGAGTACTAGAGGCATTCTCAAACCCTCACTCTTGCTGATGCAAGGTCCATCTTTCTCACACCTTATGGGCGTCAGTCGATATTTCTCTCTAACAATGACGACTTATCTCTTCATTTAAAACAAATAAATAGACAAGTCTTTTCTACCCGAACTACGGTGCTCTGACTTTCCCATTGCACGAGGGAGTAAATAGGCACTAAGTCTTACAACCCAAGGCGAGCAACAAAAATAATTAAAAACATTTCATTTTCTTTTGTTTGGAAATAAACATTCATTCTTTTCCTTTAGCAAGTAAGCCTTTACATAACACTCCTTTTAAAAGAAACCAAAAAAAGTGGATTATGTGGAGTACCGTAGATGCTTAGGGTGCTAACACTTTCCCTTTGTATAACTGACCCCCGTACCTTGATCTCTGATCTTTTATTTCATTGTGGGTTTTGTTCGCTTTTTTCCCATTTCCCTTTGGAAACAATAAAGTGCGTTGGCGAATTCATTGTGTTGAGATAAGTCAATTGATGGCTTAATCTCATATCTTTACCACTATATTTCTTTTCCTATCATTACTGTTGCAAATCGTTCTCTCTTATTTCTGATTTATGCGTGCGACATTGACCATAATTGACTTTTTATCCAATACAGTTGATTTTCAATCATCTGAACCATTGACTGAGCAAACTTATGATGCAAGGCCTGAAAATTGGTATGAGCATTCTTGGAGACATATAAGAGACCATGAATTCAATTTAAGACTTTTAAAACCCAAACTTCCTTGTGAAAAGTGAAACCCTAATTGCGGATCCATTGCTTAGGAGGAGAATTTGTCTGGTCAATTCTTGAGCAACCTTGAGCATTTGGAAACCCTAGGAGAATGTCTTGAATAAAAATGAGAGGGAAAATTTTGGGGTACAACAGTCGCCCCTGTTCAATCTTCTTAAACCTGAAGATTTAGATTGGCATGTTCGCCATTCGTGATCTGAAGGTAGAAGATGATTGAACACCTAAGTGCCCAAAAATTTGCACTCGCCTGTGCAAAAAGTAATGCTGTTGGTTGATAGTATTGCTTGAATGGGCTTAAAGATGCCATTTGCAGAGATGATAGAATGTCGTCAGAGATGGGATAATAGATGCCATCCAAAGTAACTGTTGATAGAAGTATCAGAATGAGTCTATGCTCGACTGTATCTGAAGAAGGCTTTTCAGAATGAACCTCTAGGGAAGTTGTTTAAGTAGCTGCTTGTCAGGTTTAGTCTCTGAGGGAGATGCTTGTCAGAATTCAGTCTCTCAGGAGAGTGTTCGCCAGATTTAGTCTCTAAAGTAAGGGCTCATCATGTAGATAGTCACCCCTCCTGTTTCGGGAATTGATCTACAGTCTACTTTTGTTGGTAAACTCGTCCTGTTTCATAAATTCATACCACCTGGCCCTGTAGATAGTTTCCCCTTCCTATTTTGGGATTTAATCTTTTCCTGGTTATAAAGATAGTTTCCTCATCCTATTTTGGGAGTTAATCTTTTCTTGGTCATAAAGATAGTTTCCCCGTCCGGTTTTGGGAGTTAATCTCTTACTTGCTTTCTGTTGGTAAACCCGTCCTGTTTCGGGAATTCATACTGTCTGGTCGTACAAATAGTTTCCCCTTCTTGTTTCGGGAATTAATCTTGGACCTGGTCATACAGATAGTTGCCTTGTCTTGTTTCGAGAATTAATTTGCGACATGTTCGAGAATTGTTGATGATATATGTATGTTTGTAGACTTTTACTGAAAAGATAAAAAATTAGATGTATGCAATGTCATGATGTATGTAATGCACTACGTAATGATGTTCTCAAAGTAAATGATAGTTGTTGTACCCCAAAATTTTCCCTCCCATATTCTTCAAAATTTGTCAAGATCAATCTTCAAATGGATCAAGGATTGCACAATTCAAAGGCCTCCTAAGCCAGCTGAAATTAGGGTTTTGGTTCTTGCAAGGAAGTTGAAGTTTTCAAAGGCTCAATCAAGTCTCATAAGCCTATACACATTGTCAAGCATCTACATGCCAAGTTTCAAGGCTCACAGGGTCAAGTTGCACAGTCAAAAGCCCTAATTACTTCACAATCAACTGTAGGGGTAAAATGGTCATTTGGCAAACAAAAGTCAAACTTTTTGGCCAACATCTTATTTTGAAGCCAAAATCATCATTTGATCAAGTCTTGATCATGATTCAACAAGAATGGCTCAAAAATCATCAAGATGCAAAAGTTTCCATTTTTGGACAGCTGAAAAGTCAACTGTAACTTGACCAAGGCATAACTTTTTCATGGTTCATTAGAAAAATCCCATCCAATGCTCATTTTGAAGGGGATGACATTTCCTACAACTCATCTTCACATTCCAAGTCCAAGAAATGCTCTCACAAAAAGTTATCAATTTCAACATTATAGGTCATTTTCAAAAGTCAACAAAAAGGCATTTTAAGTCAAAGACCATAACTTGAGATTGGTAAATCAAAATTACATGGGACCAAAGGCATTGGTTAGAGGACTTCAAGACCTTTCCAAAATGTCCAAGAACATGTTCATATGATCAAGATTGAGCAAGATATGCATTGGAGAATTTGGGAAATTTTTATGAAATGGCAAAAGTCAACTATCCTTAAAACTTCAATTTTTTACAAAAGGGCCCACTTTCTTCCACTTGATTCAGCCTTGTCATGCCACCCAAGTGTCCCATGATTAATTTCAAGACCAAATATTTATTTTTTCATTTTTATTTAATTTTTATGGATTTAATTCATTTTAAATCCATAATAATTCAAATAAAACTAAAAAATTAATTGAATGGCATATTTTTGGTTTGAATAGCTTTTATGTATGATATGCCAGCTCATAATTTCGTGCTAAGGCTTTTTGTGCACAAAATCTTGATTTTGAACCAAATATGGAAAGCTTTCAATGGTGGTTAAAGAAAAATCTCAAGACATCAATTCCATGGATCATTGGCCCAGTTGCTGACCTAATTCTATTCCCATACATATGCTGAACCAAGACCTAATACATTTCACGTGAGATTGCTGCAAGAACACCATAATCAATATTGAAAAAAAGCAAGAAAAGCTCAAAACTGAATTCCACCTTCCAGGCCCTTTCACAGTAATTTAAAGATTCAAACACCTTGTTGGACCTTCCAGGAACACATTGCAATCGGAAACAAGCCTTGAAGCTCCAGAAATCATCTCAAACAGATTCACAGTTTGGCAATTTTATTCACAATTATATTACCCAATTCATGAGCATTTAACGTGAATTTTTGTTTGTTTTGTGTTGCTAGCAATCATACAAAGCTTTTGGCATGGTTTAATTGAGTTATAGTGTACAGAATCGAAAAACACCATTGATGGATTCTAGGGTTTTCGAGCTTTCCAATTAGGGCTTTTCAGTATAGGCAAAATCAAGCCTTCTAAGACCCATGGTTGAATTCGTCACATCCAGACGAACATGAATCTGTGCTCGCGAAATATTTATATGGCCTAGGATCCTATTCGCTATTATTGACAGTTTCACTTTGTGGGGGTTAAAAAACCCCGCTAATTGCTTTTGTTTTGCAGGTTACAGGATGAAGACGAAGGGCGTGTCAGCTTGCTACTGGATGATTTAAATGGCGCGCGTTTTTTTTTCATAATTGTTAGCACATGTGTTGGTTTCCTATAATATATTTATTGTTTACCATTATAAAAAATGCGTTCAGTTGGTTCAGTGGTACAGGTGCTGGCAAATGATCATTGGGACCTGGGTTCGATTCCCAGGTCCCCCCAAATGCTTGTTCATATTTTTTCTAACTCAATCACACGCAGGCTTCCTAAATGTATCCTACCATATGCCTCATCCTGATGCATGCCATGTGGCCACCACTATCAATCCAATGGCCAAAGAATGAAGACCATGGTGCTCATGAGTCAACGCAGGCGTGGACAACCAGGAAGGTCAACAAGGCTTGAATGTTCATGGGCCTAAAATTTCCAGTCAACACCTCCTTAATAGGTCATCACCCCCATGGTTTTGTTACTTTTTTATTTTCTTTTCCTTATAATTTCTTTTTTTTAATTATTATTATTATTGTTTAATTAACCTAACAAACTAATTTTTTATAATAAATTCAGAATTAAAAAATGCAAATATTTTTATTATTAGTATTATTTATTAATTATTATTTTTGTAAATAAAATGTAAATTAATTAAATTAGTTGAATTAGGTTAACTTTAACTTTTTTACAATAAATAAAATAAACTTAGAATTAGGTTTCACTAACTTTTAATTCTAATTCCTTTTCTTTTTATTTTCATAAAATATAAAAAACACAAAAAAAAAACATTTTTTATTTTTAATTAAATAATTAATTAGTACTAGGTTTAATATTTTAATTAAATTGCAAAAAAAGGACAAAACTTAATTTCTTTTCTCAAAAGGGTCAAAAACCCTAGGACGTCCTGATTTAATTTATTCGCGCATTATTTATTTAATCATTTATGTAACTGTTTCCAAGGATGTAATAGTTAATTAGGATTTACCGCTTTCTTTAATTTTCCCGCATTTATTTTCCAAAACGGGTTATGTTTTTGGCGATGTATAGACCCGCGCCTTGTAATAGCGTAGATTCATATTTCTGCACTTTATTTTCCGCACTCTTAACTGTTAATTATGCCTGCAAGACTGTATGCCAAATAAAATTAATCCGTAGCTCACAAATGCATGTTCAAAGACAATTTAACTGAAAAAAACAATACACATGCACATGCCACTCTTAGGGTACGCCTCACTGGTTTCCTCGACGTGGTCATCAAGTATAGGGTGTCTTAGAGGTCGCCCTCCTGTCTAAGATCCAGTTACCTCGAAACGGTTGCCTCGGATAAAAAGGATCTAGGACATTAGGGTTACCGCTAAGGTATCCTACCATTGCTTTGGTGACCACACATGTCCCTCATAATCGAATTGACCCGAATGACTCCAACGATGGTGCTACCTACCTCTCAATGGTGGGATAGCACTATCTAAAGGACTCTTACACAGCCTAATTCCTTAGAGTAGGTAGATTTCTCTTAAGTACTTGCTCTTTTCAAAACAAACAAAAATACTTTTCGCACCCCACACTTTCAAAAAAGTTTTCAAACAAAACACTTCATACACTCTTGAGGACTGATACAAGAGTTACTTAGAAGTTTTTCAAACGAACTTTTTCAAAACCCACACACATTTGAAAAGCAAACAAATTTTTGAAAACATAAGAGCAAGTACCTAAGAGCCCGTGGATAACCACGGATAGAAAGGATGCTAATACCTTCCCTTTCTATAAATCTACCTCCCGAACCGAGAGACATCTCAAAGTAGGAATTTTGATGTGCTTTTGTCCTTTCCATGTTGGAGAACATAAAAGACGGTGGCGACTCTTACTTACCGCGACATTTCGCGAACCAGCTTAAAAAAACAGTCAGTTCTATTTCCACCGATCACAATAGTGTTCTATATGTGTGTCGTGTGCACATGCTATGATACTTGTAAATGATGTATGGAGGTGAGATGTTGTTGAAGCGTATTGTTAGCTTTGTATAACATCTCTGATTGGGAGAATAAATCCCTGATTGCTACTGGGGATGAAGAATATGTGTAATATTCAATATTGTCTAGAATGTTTCTGCTGGGGATTCCTACTTGTTGTTTGAGGAAACTCCACCGGGGAATTTGATTTTTGCTTGGGAGAAAAGTTCAGGAACTTTGGTAATTCGTCGCTCTACTGGGGAATTTAACTCTCATATACCCTGACTGGGGATAAAAGAGATGGATAACCTTACGAGGCACCTATTTGACTGAGTTTTAGATATGGATGTTGACTCGTCTGGGGAGGATAAGGTTAAACGAGATCTGGTCTGGTTTCAGATTCCGTAGCAACTCTCTAGGGATAACATCCTGGACTGTCTTTTGCTAAAGAGAGGAATTTTGCTGATGATTTGTAGTAGTCATAGAAATAGACTCAAGCTGGGGAGACTGAATTCTGTTAGGGAAATAAACCCTATTGGAGAAATAAATTCTACTGAGGAAGCGTGCCCTTCAGGAGAAGATAATTATGCAGGGGTTTTATAGTTTTGGAGAAATAAACTCAGCTGGGGAAGAGAATTTCTATGAACTGTGCTGATGATATAATCTCTTATGAAGATTTGTATTTCGTGGTTTGGTGTCATTGTCGGGGAAAAGATCATACTCCTTTATCTGCTAGGGGGATCTATTGGGGAGTATGATTAGGTTAATTGCTGAAAGATGCCCCAATTCCTTTCTTAAGGCATATTGGACTTGCGGGGCATGTATATTTGTTAAATATGAGCTTGTGAAGGTAACTCTGTGGGGATAATCCCGTGGAGGTTATTCTGTGGGGATTTTTCTGTGGGGACTAATGGACGACCTGAACGTTATCCCAATTCCTAGAATCTTGAGTAAATGCTTATTCCTGTTTTTATGCATATATTTGTTAACAGTAATCATATTCATATGCATATGTTCATTCAATTTAGTCATTGGACGTTTTTGCAAACAAAACTGAGAAAGTAAAAACAAAGTGGAATTTTGAAATTGTATTTGTATTGATAATTTGCCTATAAACATGCGTTTTTATACATAGAAACGGGAATCCTAGTAAGAGAAAATCGTCGAACAATTAAAAGAGTACAAAGTAACAATAAAACATATAGCTATGTGTAAATAATCTCGTCGGGTTTCAACCCTGCTATTGCCTTTATGTCTTCAAGTGTTTCATCCCTCGCTGTTAGAAGAAGATGATTGAATTGATTTGTACCATTTGAACTTGAAGTTGGAAATGAAGCTTGCTATAATTGATCCCACGGGACATAGTCGTACGCTTTAATCCCTATTTTTTTCCTGGACCATCCTTTCGGGTTTTCAGTCCACTGGGATACCTTTTTTGCCCAAGCCGCCTTTTTAGGTTATCGACTTGCCAGGTATAAAATATATATATATCCCTAATTTTTGCCCGAACCTTTTTGGTTCGCCGGGATGCCCTTTTTTTCCTAGGCCAGTCAACCTAGCAGGTCACTTTTATGTGTAGTATCTCTAGACTATGTCTGCATTTACACAGTGCGAAAAATCTTCACCGTCCATGGTGGTCAGTATCATAACATTGCCAGAAAATATCTTCTTGATTACAAATGGACCTTTGCAAGTGGGTGTCCATTTTCCCCTGGGATCACCTTGTGGTAGGATAATGCGCTTTATGACCAAGTCACTAGCCTGATATACCCGATGTGTGACCTTCTGGTTGAAAGCTTTTATCATACGTTTCTAGTACATCTGACCATGACAGACATCTGCAAGCCTTTTCTTGTCAATCAGATTCAACTGGTCCAACCTAGTCTGAATCCATTTGTCTTTGTCTAAATCTGCCTCTTTCATAATTCTCATAGAAGGAATCTGAACTTCGACAGGTAGGACAGCCTCCATACCATAGACCAGAGAGAATGGGGTTTCCCCAGTTGATGTTCATGCCGAAGTGCGGTAGCCGTGAAGAGCAAATGGCAACATCTCATACTAATCTTTATACGTCACCATCATCTTGTGTATAATCTTCTTAATGTTCTTATTGGCGGCTTCCACCGTGCCATTCATCTTCGATCGATACGAAGAAGAATTGTGGTGCTTGATCTTGTGTTGCATGTAGAGTTCCATATTCATTGTGTTGTTGAGATTGGTACCACTGTCTATGATAATCCTTTCAAGTATGCCATACCGACAGATAAGGTTATGCTTAATGAACAGGACGACAACATTCTTAGTAACAGAGGCAAACGAGGCTGCTTCAACCCACTTTGTGAAAGTAATCGATGGCAATAAGGATGAATTGATGTTCGTTAGAAGTAGTAGGCTTGATCTCTCCAATTATATCAATGCCCAACATTGCAAACAGCCAAGGAGCAGTCAAGAAATTCAGAGGTACTGGAGGCACATGTACTTTGTCAGCATAGATCTGGCATTTGTGACAAGTTCTTGAGTGGTGATGGTTGTCAGTTTCCATAGTCGACCAATAGTATCCCGCTCTCATAATCTTCTTAGCCATAGTGTGTCCACGGGAGTGAGTACCAAAGATACCTTCATGCATATATTTCATAATTTTCTCCGCTTCCTTCTTGTCTACACAACGAAGCAGAGTCGAATCATGGTTATGCTTGTATAAAATTTCGTTGCTCAAGAAGAACTTAGTAGAGAACCTCCATAGGAATTTTTTGTCGTTGATAGATGCTCCTTCAGGATACTCTTGAGCTTTGAGGTACCTCTTCACTTCATGAAACCAAGGCTTCTCTTCTACTCCATCAACGTCAACTTCGTAGCAATGTGTCAATTTGTATAGTTTCTTAATAGTAATTATGGGAGCCTCGTTGTCCCATATGACTTTAAACATAGATGACATGGTTGTTAATTCGTCTGCCAACTGATTCTCTTCTCATGAGATGTGCTCAAAATTGATTTCCTCGAAGTACGGGATTAATGTCAATATATGCTCCCGATAAGGAATGAGATTCAGGTGCTTCATATCCCATTCTCCTTTAATTCGACTGATCACCAAGGCTAGGTCCCTGTATACATCCAAGAACTTGATTCTTAGATCAATAATAACTTTGATACCCATGATGCACGCTTCGCATTCGGCCATGTTGTTGGTACATTCAAATCAAAGTCTTGTAGTGAAGGGTGTATGGAAACCCTTGGGAGAAATAATTATAGCACCGATTTTGTTCCCAAGTGCATTAGAAGCTCCATTGAAAACCATAGTCCATTAGGATCCTGGCTCAGGTTCTTCATACGGCCTAGGTTCTTCATAATCTATAACTAGCATAATATTCTCGTCCGGGAATTCAAAAATCATAGACTGATAGTCGTCTATAGCTTGATGAGCCAAGTGGTCTTCCAGTACACTTTCTTTGATTTCCTTCTGAGTGGTGTACTGAATGTCGTATTCTATTAAGACCATTTGCCATCGGGCTATTCTTCCAGAGAGAGCTGGCTTCTCGAATATGTATTTAATGGGATCCATTTTAGAGATCAACAAGGGATATCGGTACAATCTAAAGTGCCACACCAACGTAGCTACTACTTCAACCGTATCGGTCTATGCCATACAGTTCCCTCACAGTTTATTGCAACTTACCTAAAAGGTATCCCCAGATCCGGGTTAGGATCTATAGAACTCCGATACAAGCCCACAAATATAAATCATGCAAAGCATACAATTGAAAACACAATGATTTAATCCTAAGGTACACCCCCACTTTAATATTCCCCAGCAGAGTCGCCAGTTCTGTGATACGGTGGGAAAGAGAACTGACTGTTTTGGAATGCTGGTTCGCGTTTTGCGTTTGTTTTCGCAAAATGTCGCGGTAAGCAAGAGTCGCCACCGTCTTTTATTTTATCCAACAAGGAAAGGAAAAAAGCACAGAAAAATTCCTTTTTCGAGATGTTTCTCGGGTCCGGGGGGTAGATTATAGAAAGGGAATGTGTTAGCACCCTTTCTATCTGTGGTTATCCACGGGCTCTTAGGTACTTGCTCAAAGTGTTTTCAAAAATTGCTTTTCTTTGTGTTTATGGATTTGAAAGAAGTTTTTGTTTGAAAGGAGTGTAAGTCCGAAAAGTTTTGTTTTGTTTTAAAAGGAGCAAGTACTTAAGAACCATCTACCTACTCGGAAAAAAAGGAATTAATCTGTACAAGTGTCCTTTATACAATGCTATCCCACTATTGATGAGTAGGTAGCATCGTCATTGGAATTTTAAGGGTCAATTCGATTAAGGGACGTGTGGTCACTAAAGCAATGTTAGGACGCCTTAGCGGTAACCCTAATGTCTTAGATCATTTTTCTGAGGCAACCGTTTCGAGGCAACTATGATCTTTGGACAAGAGGGCGACCTCTAAAACTTCCTATACTCAATGACCATGTTCGAAGGCAACCAAGCGAGGTGTACCCTAATAGTGCGCATGTGTAAGTGTGTTTTTTCGGTTAATTTTATCTTTGTACATGTCATGGGTGAGCTATGTTGATTTTAAGTTCATACATTTGATCTTGTCATGCATTCCCTATTATCAAACATCTAGCAGTTAATAATTTGCGGAATTTAAATTGCGGAAATTAAATCTAAACTATTACAAGGCGTCGGGTATTTACATCGCCAAAAACAAACCCTTGAAATTAAAATGCGGAAAGTAAAATAAAGCGATAAATAATTAAAGTCCTAATTAAAATCTATTACATTACGGAAGCAATTACAATATTGGTAAAATGGATCGCGTGCGAGAAATTAAGACGGCGCATTTTTTAGGGTTTTGACCCTTTTGAAAGAAAATGATTTTTTGTTATTTTTTTGAATTAAAAGAAATTAAATCTAAGCTAATAATTAAATTAATTAATTAATGAAAATATTTTTGGATTTTTGAGTATTTAAGGAAATAAAATAAAAATTGGTCAAATTTAATAAAACCTAATATTTTACATTAATTTTAAATATTGCAAAAAATATTGAAAGTTAAACCTAATTAAAGCTAAATTAATTAAATTTATTTATTTACAAAAATAAATTGATTATTTTAATTTTAATAAATGAAAATAATATTTTTTGTGTTTTCTGATTTTATGAGGAAAAATGTTAATTGGTTAGTTAAATAATAAAAATAATAATACAAAAACAATTAAATAAAATAAAATATAAAAAGGATAGAAATGACCCATTGGGGGGGTGTTGGGCCCAATCTGGAGGTATGACCAGCATTTTTGAGGCCCAAACACAAATAAGCCTGGCTGACTGTTGCCATCCCACGTGTGCCAACTGACTTAGGGATATGGTGAGCTTTCAATCTTGACCTTCAGATTTGGCCTGGAGGCCATTTGGCGCCTGGAAATTTGAAGTCCATAGTAGGCTGCAATGCATGAGGTACACTGGAATACCTGGCAGAAAAATGCAACAAATATATTGGGGGACCTGGGATTCGAACCCAGGTCCCATGAGTCACTGAACAAGCGCACTAACCACCATGCCACTTTGTTTCTTTTGTTATGGGATTAGGTAATAATTAACATATAGAAAAACAATTATTATGCCTGCAAACAAAAAAAACAAGCGCGAAATTTAAAACAGCCAATGGGGAAGAGACACGTGATCATCTTCTTCATTGAAAAGCCTGGTTATTTACCTGCGGATTTCATCCGCAGCTAAATCCATGGCTCGTTCCTAAAATCAATTGGAGGCCATATAAATTGATGCTACGACCATGGTTCGCTTCGTCTCTTCCTCCTGATTTCATTTATGTCCATGGTTGGTCCTGATTTTTCCTATAAAACAAATGCCCAAATACAAGTCTCCAAAACCCTAGGTTTGGGTATGGCGCTATAGGCTATGAAAACAAAATCAAATATTGCAGAAAGCTTCTAAATGGACCGATTAACACGATTATGCAAAGAATTTGGCAAAAAGATGCAAGAATAAGAGGTTATGTTTTCGTGTATAGAGCCATGTTCAAGGAGACTTACAGTGCGATTTAGGGAGGGAGAGGGCTTGATTCTGATTGCTTTAGCCTCAATGGATGTCCAACAAGAAGATAGCGTGGAGGTTTTGCTCTGAATAGGCCTCTAACCAAGATTTCAGTTTTCAACTTTTCAAGCTTTTTCCAAGTTTTTGTTCTTGTGAATTTGCAGCCTTTTTGTCCTGAGCTCGTGTGCCTTATGTTGTATATGTATCAAGCATTATATTAGGTTAAATCTTGGGCTTTGAATCTTGGTGTATTGATGCTTCAAGATTTGATATGATTCACCATTAACAAAGCTTCCAAAAATGTCAAAAACCAATATTTTGTGCATGATATGCCTTGATTCAAATTTGCTCATGTCCATAATGATATTAAAGACCTGTAATGATCAAAAAGATACCATTTGATTAAGATTTGGATTTTATTTGGATTTAAATTGATTTAAAATGAATTAAATCAATAAAAATCAAATAAAATAGAAAAATTAATAATTGGACATAAAACTGAAGATAGGACACGTGTGTTGTGTGACAAGATCAAATCAAGTGGAAAAAAGTGGGGCCATTTGACAAAATTTGAAGTTTTGGGGATAGTTGACTTTTGGCAATTTTGGAAAAATGCCCAACTTCAACAATGCATAACTTCTTCAATTTTGAACTTTTCGAGGTGTTCTTAGACTTTTTAGAAACCTTGAGATGTCCTCTAACAAACCATTTTGGTCTCATCTCATTTTTATATTCCATGCTCAAGTTATAAGCTTTTTCAAAAAAGGTGATTTTGTTGACTTTCAAAAATGACCTATAATGTCCAAATTTGTAACTTTTTGTGAGTGCATTTCTTGATCTTGGGGTGTGAAGATGGATTGTAGGAAATTTCATCCTCCTCAAAATGAGCTTTGAATGGGTCATTTCTCATAATGTTAGAGAAAGTTATGCTTGGTCAAAGTTGAGTTGACTTTTCCTACAAAACCTTAATTTAGCAAATTTTGAATCTTGATGAATCTTGAGCAATCCTTGATGAATCATGATCAACCCTTGATCAAATGATGAATTATACTTCAAAATGAGAATGTTGACAAAAAATCTTGAGGTTTGACTATTTGTAGGTCACAGTTGACTTTTACCCTAGCACAGTCGATTTTTGGACCTCTTGAGCAATTGACTGACCAAACTTCCTCTGCAAGGCTTGAAATTTGACCTGGATGAACTTGAGAACATATTAGTACATTGGGGATAACTTGAGGTCATTTGGATGAAAGGACCTTGATGCAACACAAAACCCTAATTTGAGGTTGACTGCCTTAGGAGGTGGTTTGACTGTCCAACTCTTGAGCCATCTTGAGCCACTTGGAGATTATTCTTAACATATCTTGAGAAATATGGGAGAGAAAATTTTGGGGTACAACAGTTGCCCCTTTTCAATATTCTTAAACTTGAGGATATAGATTGGCTTTTGGGCCTTTCGTGATCCAAAGGTGGAAGATGATTGAACACTAGAGTGCCCAGAAATTTGCACTCGCATGGTGTAGTATCAGCATTGTGATGTCGGGAATGGGCTTATAGATGCCATTTGGAGATTGTTGATAGGTGGTCTGAACTTCGACCGGATCGGCATCAGAAAAATCTTTAGGAATCGATTTAACTGGACGAGAGGGGTTTTGTCTCTTTTGACTGGGTTGGTATCATAAAAATCTTTAGGAATCGATTTAACTGGTCATGTCTCTATTGACTGGATTTGTCTCCTTTGACTGGATTTGTCTCCTTTGACTGGATTAGCGTCAGAAAAATCTTTAGGAATCGATTTAACTGGTTTTGTCTCCATTGACTGCATTCTCATCAAAAAAATCTTTAGGAATCGATTTAACTGGTTTTGTCTCCATTGACTGCGTTCGTATCAGAAAAATCTTTAGGAATCGATTTAACTGGTTTTGTCTCCATTGACTACGTTCGCATCAGAAAAATCTTTAGGAATCGATTTAACTGGTTTTGTCTCTATTGACTGAATTGTCCTCAGAAAAATCTTTAGGAATCGATTTAACTGATTTTGTCTCCATTGACGGGTTGGCCTCAGAAAAATCTTTAGGAATCGATTTAACTGGTTTTGTCTCCATTGACGGGTTGGCCTCAGAAAAATCTTTAGGAATCGATTTAACTGGTTTTATCTCCATTGACGGGTTGGCCTCAGAAAAATCTTTAGGAATCGATTTAACTGGTTTTGTCTCCATTGACGGGTTGGCCTCAGAAAAATCTTTAGGAATCGATTTAACTGATTTTTTCTCCATTGATGGGTTGGCCTCAGAAAAATCTTTAGGAATCGATTTAACTGGTTTTTTCTCCATTGACGGGTTGGCCTCAGAAAAATCTTTAGGAATCGATTTAACTGGTTTTGTCTCCATTGACGGGTTGGCCTCAGAAAAATCTTTAGGAATCGATTTAACTGGTTTTGTCTCCATTGACGGGTTGGCCTCAGAAAAATCTTTAGGAATCGATTTAACTGGTTTTGTCTCCATTGACTGGTTGGCCTCAAAAAAATCTTTAGGAATCGATTCAACTGGTTTTGTCTCCTTTGACATATCTGAGAACTTAACTGCATCTTTCCTGAAAGGTAAAGGTCAGTCATATGCGATGCATGATATGGATCAAGCAATGATGTTCTCAACATAAATGAGATTGTATTATATGATGTGTTTATGCATGTATCATGATGTATGGAAATGTGATGTTTTAGCTGGGGAAAATAAATCCCGGATAGCTGAGAGTAGAGTTGGATTCTTCGTTTCCGCTGGGGATGATGAACGAAGATGATAAACCTGTAGGAGAGGATAACTCCGTTGGGGAATAAACTGATGAGGAGATTACTCCGAGGGGAATTACTCTATGGGGAAGAGATGCTCTGCTGAGGATTTTAACGGTAAACTCCGCTGGGGATTCCGCTGATAAGCTCTACTGGGGATTTCAATGATAAACTCCGCCGGGGATGGCTTACCGTTGCTAGTGATACTGAATCTGTTGAGGATAGAATTCCTGCTTGTGAAAGGAAAGAACTCCACTAGGGATGATCTTTCAGTGGCAACTTGCTGGGGATAATTCTTTAGACTTCTGTGGGGACAACCCTCTGAATTTGGCTGGGGAAATTTATTTGTGCTCTGCAGGGGATAAGCTTCCAGAGTCTACTGAGGATGATGATTCAACTCTGTTGGGGAAGCTTTTTAGACCGTGCTAGGAAAATATTGACTTCAACTGGGGCATCTTGTATTCTGCCAGGGAACATTCTTATACTTTGTTGGGGAATATTAAGACTGTCGGGGATACTCTTATACTTGCTGGGGAATATTCTTATACTACGCTGGGGAATATTAAGCCCTTTTTAGTGCTGATGGTAGACTAACTCTGCTTGGGGAGAGCATGGCTGATTCGTTCATGGTTGTAAGTCTCATCTGAGAGAGCTACCATTATTGTCTTGCTCTGCGGGGAGTGAAAGTATCTTAGCCATATTCTTCAGCTGAATATACCTTGGTACCTGGTGGACAGAGCAACTGTACAGTTCGGACAATTCTTATTTGCCCTTGTTTCTGCTATTACCAGTAATTCATCTTTTGTTTCGCATGTAAATATTTATGATCAGCAATTAATGTCAAATGCATATATCAAAAATGAACATTGGACGTTCTTTGCAAAACAAAACAGATAAAGGAAAAACAGTTTGAAATTTGTCTGAAAATGATTTGTATTGATTTTGAAGTTTGGCCTGTAAATAGGCGTTTTTGTACAAGAGGCTGACGTCCTAGTAAGAGAACGCCGCTGAACAATAGAATTTACACAATTTGTGAAAAATTAAACAAAACAGCTAGGTGAATGATCCCACTGGGTTCCAACTCTGCTATTGCCTTTATGTCCTCGAGCATCTCATCACTTTGCTACTGGTTGAAGGTGAATCAGATTAATTAGTATCGTTTGAGCCTGATAGTCGATACTGAAGTCTGGATGCAAGGTGATCCAATGAGACATAGTGTTACGCTTATCCCTAATTTTTGCCTGGACCGCCCTTTCGGGTTTTCAGTCCACCGGGATACCCATTTTTGCCCAAGCCGCCTTTTCAGGTTTTCGACTTGCCGGGTGTAAAGATTTTTTCATTTTCATCCCTTATTTTTTCCCGAACCCTTTTGGTTCGCCGGGAAGCCCTTATTTTTGCCTAGGTCAGTCAACCTAGTGGGTCTTTGATTTATGCGTAGTATATTTTCACTATGTCTGCATTGACGGGGTGAGGAAGGTCGTCACCATCCATGGTGGTTAGAATTATAGCTCCTCCTGAGAAAATATTCTTAACCACGAATGGCCCTTCGTAAGTAGGGGTCCATTTTCCCCTGGGATCACTTTGAGGTAGAATAATGCGCTTGATTACCAGATCCCCAACTTGATACTCTTGTCGTCTGACTTTCTTGTTAAATGCCTTGATCATCCGTTTTTTATACGTCTGACCATGACAAATAGCAGTGAGTCTCTTTTCGTCGATTAGGTTTAACTGATCAAGTCGGGTCTGAATCCAGTCATCTTCACTCAAACCTGCATCCTTCATGATTTGAAGAGAGGGTATCTGAACTTCAATGGGCAAGACTGCCTCCATACCATATACCAATGAATAGGGTGTTGCTCCTGTTGACGTCCGTGCTAAGGTACGGTACCCATGAAGAGCAAAAGGTAACATCTCGTGCCAATCTTTGTATGTCACTGTCATCTTTTGCACAATCTTCTTAATGTTCTTATTAGCCGCTTCAACAGCCCCATTCATCTTCGGCCGGTAGGGAGAAGAGTTATGATGCTGTATCTTGAATTGCTCGCAGAGCTCAGTGATCATCTTGTTGTTGAGATTGGTACCATTGTCCGTAATGATCCTCTCTGGTACACCATATCAACAGATCAGATTATGCCGAATGAACCGTGCCTCGACGTTCTTGGTTACAGTAGCAAAGGAAGCTGCTTCAACCCACTTCGTAAAGTAATCAATTGCTACCAGGATGAAACGATGTCCGTTGGATGTCGTAGGTCTGATCTCGCCGATCATATTAATGCCCCACATTGCAAAAGGCCAAGGTGCCATCAAGACATTCACGTTTTTGTCATCAATAAGGTAGTGAGAGTCAGCATAATTGTCTTAGCCGGCGAACAGCCCATACCGAAGCATAGTAAGTTCTCTCGAGCAGTGAGTATTGGGTCTCACGGCCGATAAACTTTTTGCTAAGGTAATAAATAGTATGCTCTTTTCAGCCAGACTCGTCATGCTGCCCCAACACGTACCTCTTTGTATTATCCATCATTTTTTAAGTGTGAGATCAACGGTCTTCCTGCAATTAGAGGCATCAGAATTGGTGGCTTGGAGGTAGTATGGCCCTCTCTTCTGGAAGAAGTAGTCTAACAAACTCCACAGACACTTCGCAATCATCTTCACCTTTGTCTTCGGCTAAGTTGATCGGACTTTCGAAGTCATAACCGGCAGTAGCAGAGTCGTTATCAGTGGGATCCAGAGTGGATATAGATCATGATACGATATATATATATATATATATATATATATATATATATATATATATATATATATATATATATATATATATATATATATATATATATATATATATATATATATATATATATATATATATATATATATATATATATATATATATATATATATATATATATATATATATATATATATATATATATATATATATATATATAATAGAAGAAAAACAAGGAGCGCAAGATTTGAGATGTAAGAAACGTCCAATGCTTTTATTAATGATATATGAAAATAACACACATAAAGCCCTCACAAATGAAACCACGGTGCCCCGGGTAAGACACCGGGCCATAAAGTTTAAAACATTGTTTGTTACATATTCAAAACAAAAAGTTTCATTACTGGGTAACAAAAGTAATAGGTATGAAGTCCTTTGCTGTCCAGTTGCATTGTCCACTGTCGGTCGTAGGATAGATCCAGCTGTCGAATTCAGACTCTTCTACATCGTCTTCAATGGCATTCACTCCCGAGTTGCTGATGAACACAAGAGGTCTTCCGATCCGTGCATTCCGAACAGCCCTTTGAGCTTCTGCAGTGAAACCCAAACCAAACTTGTTAGTCTTCTGTGTAAAATAAGGGAGTCGGACCCAATTTGTACACTCACCCTTCTCAACAACAGCCCGGGCATCCTTGAAGGAAGCCATCTTCATAGGAGAATCTTCAACAACGGCCTCAGTTGACGCTAGTGTCTGGGGAACCTCTTCAAAATGTTGAAATGGGGTCTCAATGAACTCCCCATCCATCTCTACATATCAGAAAGAGTTGAGGTGGCTAACCATATACTCTTCCTCTCCTTGTACTGTCACAATCTTCCCTTTGACCGGGTACTTCAGCTTTTGGTGGAGCGTTGAGGTTACGGCCCCAGCTTTGTGGATCCATGGACGACCTAGCAAACAAGAATAAGATGGGCGAATGTCCATCACATAGAACGTAGAATTGAAGACCTGAGAACCAACCTTAATCGGGATATCAACCTCTCCATGTACCATTCTCTTAGACCCGTCAAAGGCCCTAACGACAATGTTGCTTGGTTTCAGCTCCAACCCCTCACAGTCCAACCGGTCTAGAGCTTTCTTAGGCAAGACTTTCAATGAGGAACCAGTATCCACCAATACATGTGCAAGAGTAGTGCCCCTGCATTCAATGGAGACATACAGGGCATCATTGTGATTCTTCCCTTTAGTAGTCAAGTCAGCGTCCGAGAAACCCAAACCATTATCAGCAGTCAAATTGGCCATGCAATCTATAAACTGATCAGCTGATGTCTCTTGTGGTACGTGAGCAGTCTTCAAGAAGGTAATCAGAGCCTTGGCATGGGCCTCTGAGCATAACAACAGTGACAACATAGAAATCTTGGATGGGGTTTGCCCCAGCTGCTCAACTACGTTGTAGTCACTCTTTTTAATGATTTTCAGGATCTCTTCCATCTCTTGCTTAGAAGCTTCAACGGTTATCGTCTTCGGTGCCTCTGTCTGGGCAGGCACATCAGTGGTGATCCCTTTGCCCCGAGTGTCAGATGACTCGGCGACAGGGGTAATAATAGGAACTTGAATGGGAATAGTGACAGGTACACCGGCAGGTGTAATAACAACAGGTCTTTGGGAAGTTGGTGGAGCAATATCAGGTGAGAAAAGTCTTCCGCTGCGGGTGACTTTAGCAGGTCCAACAATATTGTTGATGTCAGTATCAGCGTCCAACTCTTGCTTAACTCCATGGAAATAAACATCAGCCCCATAGTGCCAAGGGACAGCTTTATCAGAGGTGTAGGGGATGGGCCCCAGAATAGTGATGATCACAGGTGCGATTCTCGGAACAATTGTAATTCTAACAGGCGTCCTCGAGGGAGCCTTGGAAGAATTGTCGAAAATGGTAATAATGGAAACTTCTTCAGTAGGAATGGAGGGAACAACAGTCTTCTCAAACAGAATTTCCTTACTATCCATCAGGCGTTGGACACCTGACTTCAAGAGATGGCAACCGGTAGGTAGAACAGCACACATACGGCAACCTTCGTCACAGCCTGGAAATAAACCGGCTAGCAAAAGGTTCTTATTTACAGTCATCAAAGGGGTAACAATATCATCCACAGAAACCACAAACAAGTCCTCTTCTAGATCATTCACTCCATGCTTGGGCATGGGAGCAGTCACAACATTAGGCCTCTCGGGCGCCTCGAACTCAATCTCCTTCGCGTCAATTAAGTCCTGTATCTTACTCTTCAAAGTCCAACAATCATCTGTATTATGCCCTGGGCTATCAGAGTGATAAGCACAACGGGCATTAGGGTTATACCTTGGTGATGTTGTATTTGAATTCTTTGGGGCTTCCTTTAGAATCAACAGATTAGTCTTCAGCAACTGTGGAAGAATCTGAGATAAGGTCATGTTGAGATGGGTGAATTTCCTTCGAGGTCTCTCATCCTTCTGTTGATTGTTGTGTTGAGGAGCACCAGCAGATTTTGAAATAACAACTGCATTAACAGCTTGGCGGTGTTCAGGTCTATTCTGTCTTCTTGAACTGTAGACAGCACTGGACTCTTTCTTAAAGGTCTTCTTCTCAGTGCTCGATGAGGCACCCTTTTGTATCTTACCAGCCTTAATACCAGCCTCCATTCTCTCACCAGTCAAAATAAGCTCTGTAAACCCAGATGAAGAGCTTCCAATCAAGTGGTTGAAAAATGGACCAGACAGGGTCCCCAGAAACATGTCCACAAGCTCCCGATCAGCCAAAGGTGGTTGTACTCTTCCGGCGAGGTCCCTCCACTTCTGAGCATAATCTTTGAATCCTTCACCAGTTCCCATTGACATACCCTGGAGTTGGGTACGCGTAGGAGCGAGGTCGGAGTTGTACTGATACTGCCTGTAGAATGCAGTAGCCAAATCTTCCCAACTGCGGATACTGGTTCCGTCCAACTGGTAGAACCACTCAAGCTGAGTCCCTGAGAGACTGTCTTGAAAGAAATGGATCCATAAGTTCTTATCAGCGGTGTACGGCTGAATCTTCCTCACATATGACCAAAGGTGCAACTTCGGACAAGAAACTCTGTCATACTTAGCAAAGGCAGGTGCCTTGAATTTGTGGGGAATCACTACCCCAGATGATAGACCTAGATCACCAAAGTCCAGACCAGGCACTTTCTGAACTTCCATAGCATTCAACCTGTCTTCCAGTTGCTTGTATCTATCCTCGGCCGAAGGATAGTGTTCTTCATCGAAGTTCGTCTCGTTGTCGGAGACCACAGGGCTAGGAGCCCTCCTTTCCTCTTGACTATCTTTCCCTCCAGATGAGGTAGTCAGATTAACTTCATTCTGTAGCCTGTTTCCAAACCGGTGCCATGTGTTAAACAGGATTGTCCTCTTCTTCTTCTTCTTCTCTTTCAGGATCAAGGTCTTCAGGTCTTGCTGGCCCTTAGCTAGATTCATGAACAGCTCTTGAAATTGGGCATTCTGGGCCTGGAGGGCCTTGATAGCTTGCTCAGTTGAAGGTTCAGTAGACATGACGATTGTTGAAATAAACAGCGAAGAAGATAAGAGACCTGTAACGGGTACCTGTTATGGAATGCATGGGATGAAATGCGTATGATTTATGATTTCAAAGACAATCGGAAGATTCAAATTTGTAAACAAGAAATGAAACACACTTTATTAGAAAAACTTTGGAATTCAAATTGTCCAACTGATGCCCTTAAGGCGTTACATGAAAAGAAATACTGAAACGTAAATAAAACTGGAAAGGAAATCATCAAAGGTCAATGAACGCTCCCATGGTCTCTTCTTATATGTGCGGACATAGTCATTGAGAGTCCGCTCGTTCTCCAACTGCCTAGTCAACCTCTGGATCTTCTGCTCTTGCTCGTTGAACTTCTCTCGGTAAGAATCCCGTTCTTCCCTCAGCTGCATCCATGACCTTTTCAGTGCCCCAATGTCAGTGGGCATATAAGGATGGAGGATGGTTGGAAGAACTCCTTCTTCATTAGCAACTTCAAGAGTGACAGGCCGGACAGCTTCATATGGCATACCTAGCTTTTGGGCACGGATGCGGACCCATCTGAGATATGGCTCCATCGGGAGAGAAGTCTTTGGGCCCAGCTCATGCGGAGCAGATTGGTGGACTCTATCCCAAGCCCTTATGAATCTGCGACGTTGCTCGTCGCTATCCCCTTGAAAATCAAAGATGATACTAGGCATTAGCATCTCATGAGGTCCTTCTCTTCTGGCTCTCCCGAACTGACGTAGAGCTAAGCATGGGTTGTAAGAAATTCCTCCATGGGTTCCTAGTAGTGGAACATTGGGGTACTCCCCACAACGATCAATAACGGTCACCTCGTCCATACCCTTGAGAGTCTAGATGATATCACTGTGAGAGAGAGACATGACTTTATAGGCCCAGCCCATGCCTTCTTTATTCTTCAGCACTGATTTGGGAAGGTGCGAAATAAACCACCTTGCCAACAATGAAACACAGCACATCAAGGTTCCCCGCTTTCGGGCAGTACGAGCACAAAGTTGATGAAGGATGTCACCCAAGAGAGTGGGTACAGGATTGCGAGAGATGAAGATCTTTATCGCATTAACATCAACAAAGGAGTCAGAGTTCGGAAACAATACCAAGCCGTATATCAGAAGAGCCAGAATATCCTCGAATGCCTTGAAGTCTAGGCTATCCCAAAAATAGTTAGCCTTACCAACCAAGAACTTAGTCAGAAAGCCCTTTGCTCCACTTCTAATCTCCCAATTAGTCATTACCTCTTCTTTGGTCAAATGAAGGGCTGCAGCAATCTCTTCGGGCCTAAGAGTCTTCTCCCAACCAGTAAACAGGGTCTTCTCCAGAACAGAGATACCGAGCAACTCAGAGAACTCTTCTAAGGTTGGAACCAGCTGATAGTCCTTGAAAGTAAAGCAATGGTATAGCGGATCATAGAATTGGACTAGGACATTCATCATCTGCTCGTCCAATTTGGAGGTGACCAAAGTGAGAAGATAACCATGTCTCCTGAGCAAGGAAGTAGTATCAGGCATCTTTGCAACCAGTTCCTTAAGCAAGGTGGGAACCTGGACAAAGTTGATCCGGATGGTATTCTTACGCATGGGCATCATGATGACCTACAAAACAGAACAAAGATGAATCCCTCCTGTCTTTGAAATAGGTTAGTCTTATGCAAGATAAATGCAATGATATGATGTCATGATGTCATGATAGTAAGCACACCATAAGTATCCATAAAAAGCAAACATGGTAAAGGCACACAAGTCACACAGAGAGCCCTTAGATTTCAGGCTGGCAATGAGCTTAGGTACTACCCTCTTTCAGTTCAGTTGGTTTAAACCTGTCCTAAAAATAGTAACCGGGTTCTAGAGGATCTCAATATCACTGACTACCCTCAATCGGTCATAATTCCAGTTTAGTAACCTTTTCTTGCAGCCGGAATCATCGCGAGAGTTTAGTCTCAATGAGTGTAGCATACTGCTACTGTTCTATGGCCAAGTTGGTCAATTTAAAGGTTCTAAGGTCAGTTGGTGCTTAATGACCCCTTAGATGACCCATATTCTCCTTGTTCCAACACAAGGGATATCGGTACAATCTAAAGTGCCACACCAATGTAGCTACTGCTTCAACCATATCGGTCTATGCCATACAGTTCCCTCACAGTTTATTTCTACTTACCTAAAAGGTATCCCCAGATCCGGGTTAGGATCTATAGAACTCCGATACAAGCCCATAAATATAAATCATGCAAAGCATACAATTGAAAACACAATGATCTAATCCTAAGGTACACCCCACTTTAATATTCCCCAGCAGAGTCGCCAGTTCTGTGATACGGTGGGAAAGAGAACTGACTGTTTTGGAATGCTGGTTCACATTTTGCGTTTGTTTTTGCAAAATGTCGCGGTAAGCAAGAGTCGCCGCCGTCTTTTATTTTATCCAACAAGGAAAGGAAAAAAGCACAGAAAAATTCCTTTTTCGAGATGTTTCTCGGGTCCGGGGGGTAGATTATAGAAAGGGAAGGTGTTAGCACCCTTTCTATCTGTGGTTATCCACGGGCTCTTAGGTACTTGCTCAAAGTGTTTTCAAAAATTGCTTTTCTTTGTGTTTGTGGATTTGAATGAAGTTTTTTTTAAAGGAGTGTAAGTGCGAAAAGTTTTGTTTTGTTTTAAAAGGAGCAAGTACTTAAGAACCATCTACCTACTCGAAAAAAAGGAATTAATCTGTACAAGTGTCCTTTAGACAATGCTATCCCACTATTGATGAGTAGGTAGCATCGTCATTGGAGTTTTAAGGGTCAATTCGATTAAGGGACGTGTGGTCACTAAAGCAATATTAGGACGCCTTAGCGGTAACCCTAATGTCTTAGATCATTTTTCCGAGGCAACCGTTTCGAGGCAACTATGATCTTTGGACAAGAGGGTGACCTCTAAAACTTCCTATACTCAATGACCAAGTTCGAAGGCAACCAAGCGAGGTGTACCCTAAGAGTGCGCATGTGCAAGTGTGTTTTTTCGGTTAATTTTATCTTTGTACATGTCATGGGTGAGATATGTTGATTTTAAGTTCATACATTTGATCTTGTCATGCATTCCCTATTATCAAACATCTAGCAGTTAATAATTTACGGAATTTAAATTGCGGAAATTAAATCTAAACTATTACAAGGCGTCGGGTATTTACATCGCCAAAAACAAACCCTTGAAATTAAAATGCGGAAAGTAAAATAAAGCGATAAATGATTAAAGTCCTAATTAAAATCTATTACATTCCGGAAGCAATTACAATATTGGTAAAATGGATCGCGTGCGAGAAATTAAGACGGTGCATTTTTTAGAGTTTTGACCCTTTTGAAAGAAAATGATTTTTTGTTATTTTTTTGAATTAAAAGAAATTAAATCTAAGCTAATAATTAAATTAATTAATTAATGAAAATATTTTTGGATTTTTGAGTATTTAAGGAAATAAAATAAAAATTGGTCAAAGTTAATAAAACCTAATATTCTACATTAATTTTAAATATTGCAAAAAATATTGAAAGTTAAACCTAATTAAAGCTAAATTGATTAAATTAATTTATTTACAAAAATAAAGTGATGACTTTAATTTTAATAAATAAAAATAATATTTTTTGTGTTTTCTGATTTTATGAGGAAAAATGTTAATTGGTTAGTTAAATAATAAAAATAATAATACAAAAACAATAAAATAAAATAAAATATAAAAAGGATAGAAATGACCCATTGGGGGGTGTTGGGCCCAATCTGGAGGTATGACCAGCATTTTTGAGGCCCAAACACAAATAAGCCTGGCTGACTTTTGCCATCCCACGTGTGCCTGCTGACTTAGGGATATGGTGAGCTTTCAATCTTGACCTTCAGATTTGGCCTGGAGGCCATCTGGCGCTTGGAAATTTGAAGTTCATAGTAGGCTGCAATGCATGAGGTACACTGGAATACCTGGCAGAAAAATGCAACAAATATATTTGGGGACCTGGGATTCGAACCCAGGTCCCATGAGTCACGGAACAAGCGCACTAACCACCACGCCACTTTGTTTCTTTCGTTATGGGATTAGGTAATAATTAACATATAGAAAAACAATTATTATGCCTGCAAACAAAAAAAAACAAGCGCGAAATTTAAAACAGCCAATGGGGAAGAGACACGTGATCATCTTCTTCATTGAAAAGCCTGGTTATTTACCTGCGGATTTCATCCGCAGCTAAATCCATGGCTCGTTCCTAAAATCAACTGGAGGCCATATAAATTGATGCTACGACCATGGTTCGCTTTGTCTCTTCCTCCTGATTTCATTTATGTCCATGGTTGGTCCTGATTTTTCCTGTAAATCAAAGGCCCAAATACAAGTATCCAAAACCCTAGGTTCGAGTATGGCGCTATAGTCTATGAAAACAAAATCAAATATTGTAGAAAGCTTCTAAATGGACCGATTAACACGATTACGCAAAGATTTTGGCAAAAAGATGCAAGAATAAGAGGTTATGTTTTCGTGTACAGAGCCATGTTCAAAGAGACTTACATTGCGATTTAGGGAGGGAGAGGGCTTGATTCTGATTGCTTTAGCCTCAATGGATGTCCAGCAAGAAGATAGCGTGGAGGTTTTGCTATGAATAGGCCTCTAACCAAGATTTCAGTTTTCAACTTTTCAAGCTTTTTCCAAGTTTTTGTTCTTGTGAATTTGCAGCCTTTTTGTCCTGAGCTCGTGTGCCTTATGTTGTATATATATCAAGCATTGTATTAGGTTAAATCTTGGGCTTTGAATCTTGGTGTATTGATGTTTCAAGATTTGATATGATTCACCATTAACAAAGCTTCCAAAAATGTCAAAAACCAATATTTTGTGCATGATATGCCTTGATTCAAATTTGCTCATGTCCATAATGATATTAAAGACCTGTAATGATCAAAAAGATACCATTTGATTAAGATTTGGATTTTATTTGGATTTAAATTGATTTAAAATGAATTAAATCAATAAAAATCAAATAAAATAGAAAAATTAATAATTGGACATAAAACTGAAGATAGGACACGTGTGTAGTGTGTCGAGATCAAATCAAGTGGAAAAAAGTGGGCTCATTTGACAAAATTTGATGTTTTGGGGATAGTTGACTTTTGGCAATTTTGGAAAAATGCTCAACTTCAACAATGCATAACTTCTTCAATTTTGAACTTTTAGAGGTGTTATTGGACTTTTTAGAAACCTTGAGATGTGCTATAACCATTCCTTTTGGTCTCATATCATTTTGATATTCCATGCTCAAGTTATAAGCTTTAGAAAAAAAAGGTGTTTTGTTGACTTTCAAAAATGACCTATAATGTCCAAATTTGTAACTTTTTGTGAGTGCATTTATTGATCTTGGGGTGTGAATATGGATTGTAGGAAATTGCATCCTCCTCAAAATGAGATTTGGATGGGTCATTTCTCATAAAGTATGAGAAAGTTATGATTGGTCAAAGTTAAGTTGACTTTTCCTACAAAACCCTAATTTAGCAACTTTTGAATCTTGATGAATCTTGAGCAATCCTTGATGAATCATGATCAACCCTTGATCAAATGATGAATTATCCTTCAAAATGAGAATGTTGACAAAAAATCTTGAGGTTTGACTATTTTTAGGTCACATTTGACTTTTACCCTAGCATAGTCGATTTTTGGACCTCTTAAGCAATTGATTGACCAAACTTCCTCTGCAAGGCTTGAAATTTGACCTGGATGAACTTGAGAACATATTAGGACATTTGGGAGCACTTGAGGTCATTTGGATGCAAGGACCTTGATGCAACACAAAACCCTAATTTGAGGTTGACTGCCTTAGGAGGTGGTTTGACTGTCCAACTCTTGAGCCATCTTGAGCCACTTGGAGATTATTCTTGACATATCTTGAGAAATATGGGAGGGCAAATTTTGGGGTATAACACATACGTACCTAGCCGTCTTTCTATGGTACCAGAACAATATTTGCAACCCATTGAGGATACGACGTAACTGCCAAGAAGCCTGTGTTAAGTTGTTTCATAACATCAGCCTTGATCTTCTCTGACATCTTGAGACGCATGCGACGAACCTTCTGCTTTATTGGAGAACAACCATCTTTCATAGGTAGACGTTGAACCACAATATCAATATCTAGCCTTGGTATATCCTTGTATGACCAAGCAAAGATCTCAACATATTCATGAAACATCTGTATTAACCTATTCTTGATATTGTCTTCTAGGTTGGCACCTATCTTGACTTCTTTCCTGTCTTCTTCAGTACCCAATTTTACAACCTCAACAGGATCTTCATGTGGTTGTATAGCCTTTTCCTCTTGCACAAACAGTCTAGCAAGCTCTCTAGGTATTTCACAATCTTCCTCACCTCCGTCCTCGGCTTGGTGGATCAGATTTTCAAAGTCATAAGTGGCAATAGCAGAATCGTTATCAACGGGATGTAGAGTGGATGTGGATCTGCAATGTATTGTATGGGTGTGTGTAAGAACACACAGCTATTTGAAAGTGATAAAAGTAAAAAGAAAGACAAAGAGCACAAAATTTGAATGCAAAACATCCAATGTTTTATTAAATGAAGATATGTTTATGAAATGATAACCCTTAACAAACGAACCGTTGTGCCCTGGGTAAGGCACAAGGCTTAAATTCAGTGCTTTAAAAGATTACATAACAAAACTTTAAAAGAAATAAAACAAAAATGTAGATATTACTCCTGACTAAAGGAGATATAGATAATGTCTCGAGTCTTCTAGTTGTCGGGTCTGTTACTGATGGTGGGAAAGATCCAGCTGTCAAGGTCATAATCATTGTCAACATCTTCTATAGCGTTGACTTTGTTGTTGTTGATGCGGAATGTTGGTCTTCCAGCACGAGCGTGATGAACATCCCTCTGACTCTCTGCAAGGAAACCCAAACCAAATTTATCAGATTTATACGGTATGTCGGGAAGCTGACCTCAAATAGTACAACCACCTTCTTCTACAACAGCTTTAGCATCCTTCAAAGAAGCCATTATGGGTGGAGCCATGGTAACCTTGGGAATGGCAGAAACATCTTTACTAACGGCTGGAGGGATAACTTCAAAAGTCTGACAAGGAGTCTCAATGAATTCACCTTCCATCTCTACATACCAAAATGAGTTCAAGTGGCTAACATAATACTCCTCTTCACCGCATACAGTAACAACCTTTTCGTTCACAGAATATTTTAACTTCTGATGTAGAGTTGAGGTGACAACGCCTACCCCATGGATCCAAGGGCGTCTAAGTAAACAAGAATATGTTGGTCGGATATCCATTACATAGAAGGTAAATTCAAATACATGTGAACCTATCTTAATTGGAAGATCCACTTCTCCATGTACCATCCTCTTTGATCCGTCAAAGGCTCAGACTATAATATCATTGGGTTTCAGTACAACCCCTTTACAATCCAGTCTATCAAGAGCACCCATCGATAGAACATTTAACGAAGAGCCAGTATCAACCAATACATGAGCCATCGTAGTGCCCCTGCATTCAATGGAGACATACAGGGCCTTGTTATGATTACTTCCCTCAGGAGTTAGATCGACATCAGAAAAACCTAACCCATTGTCAGTCACCAAGCTAGAAACATAGTTCTCAAATTGATCGGCAGAAATCTCTTATGGCACATGAGCAGACTTCAACAATTTCACCAAAGCTTGTGCATGAGCTTCAAAACACAATAGTATAGATAACATGGAGATTTTGGAGGGGGTTTGTCCCATCTATTCAACAATCTTGTAATGGCTTTTACAAATAATCTTAAAAACCTCCTCCAACTCTTTCCTAGAGGTGTTTTCAACTGCAACTTCTTTAGGCGCCTCTGTTTGGGTGGGCTCTGTTATTTATTCTTTGCCTCGAGCCTCAGTAGTTGACTTGGTAGCAGTAACTCGAACAGGTGTGGCAACAGTCTTTGGAGAGATTTACGGGGAGAAAATCCTTCCACTTCTAGTAACCTTACTAGTCCAAGCAATATTGTCGATGTTGGAATTAGTAGCTTCAATAACTTCATCTTCAGTAATCGGTAGTTATCACTTGACGCCACGGTAGTAGACGTCAGATCCATAATTCCACGGGATAGTTTTGTCCGGAGAGTATGGATAGGTCCAGGTGTGGTGATGATTAGAGGAGTAGCTTTGGGATTAGCAGTGATCCTTACAGGACCCTTGGAAGTGATCCTGACAGGAGCACCAGCAATTACAGATAAATCTTGAAACAGATTCTCAACAGACGGAATCCTCTCAACCGGGATTATGTGATTATCCATTAGGTATTGAATGCCTTCCTTCAGTAACTTGCAGCCATTGGGTTAGGCTTCGCAGCAGTAACATCTTTCTATACAGCCCGAAAATTAACCGGCCTGCAACTGATTCTCTTTGATAATTGGGAGGGGAGTAACCATTTCACTTACAGTAGAAACATAAATAACATCATCAATAGCACTTAAGCCTTTGTCATGCTTCGGCGTTGGTGCAATAATTACATTCGAAGTCTCTAGATGATCAAACTAAATCTCTTTATTGCCAATCATATCCTGAATCTTATTTTTCAGGGCCCAACAGTTGTTGGTGTCGTGCCCGTGACTATTGGAATGGTAAACACACTTCACATTCGGATTGTAGCGAGGAGAGGAGGTGTTGGGATTCTGAGGAGGAACCCTTAATGTAATCAGCTATGCTTTCAGTAAATGTTGTAATGCCTGGGGCAGTGGCATACTGATCTTGGTAAAGTGTCTTCTCGGTGTGTCTGTCCTACGTTGATTACCTTGTTGTTATTGTTGAACAGACGCAAGATTAGAGATTAGCATCGCTCCTATAGACTAACTGCGATCACTTCTAACATGAACCCTCTGGCCATAAACAACATTAACTTCTTTCTTTCCGCTAAATGTCTTCTTTACAGCACTCGAAGATGCAGCCACTTGAATTTTTCCACTCTTGATACCACTTTTGACATGTTCTCCAGTTAGGATCAGCTCAGTAAAACCAGATGAAGAACTTCTTATCAGATGATTGAAGAAAGGCCCCATCGGATTTCCCATAAACATGTCAACTAGCTCCATGTCATACAAAGGAGGTTGCACTCTTCCAGCCAAATCTCTCAACTTTTGGGCATACTTCTTAAACCCTTCATGAGAGCCCATGGTCATACTTTGTAATTGATAACAAGTTGGTGCAAGGTCAGCAATATATTGATACTGCTTGTAGAAAGCAGTATCCAAGTCTTCCCAAATGAGGATGTTGGTTCCTTCCAGCTGATAGAACCACTTGAGTTGTGTCCCAAACAAACTTTCCTGAAAGAAGTGAACCCATAACTTTCTGTCAGCAGTATGGGGTTGGATCTTTCGAACATAAGACTGCAAATGAAGCTTTGGAAAGGACACACCATCATACTTGGAAAAGTTAGGAACCTTGAACTTGTGAGGGATAACACCCCCCAAGATAATATCCAACTCTTCAAAGTCTAGCCCTTACACTTTTTGTATCTCTATAGCATTAAGTCGATCTTCCAGCTGCTTGTATCTATCGTCAGCAGGAGGATACTGTTCGGCAGGATAGTCTTCATCATAATCTTGGCTAGAACCAAGGTTGTTATTCTCTTCAGCTTTCACACTCTTGTCATCTTTCTCTTTGTTATCTACTTCATTCAGGGGATCTCAAAATCTAGAGCCCTTCTGACTGGACCCTTGAATCTTCTGCCCATATTAAGAAAGACTGATGACTTTTTAGTCTTCTTATTATTCCTCTTTATGATGAGGGTCTTCAACTCGTCTTGACCCATAACTAAGTCCAAGAATATATGTTGAAACTGAGTGTTCTGAGCTTGAAGTTCTTTCAGAGTTTGGAAGGTATCCTTACGAAGTTGATTCGGATAGTATTCCTACGACTGGAAGTCATGACCCAGCAACATAGAACAAAGATAAATCCTCTAGGTCCTTGAAATGGTTAGTCATGATATGATGTTATGATGTTATGATGCCATGTTTAAATAGATAATCAAACACAAGAAAATCACACAAAGGCCTTAGGTTTAAGGCTTGCATGGGGTTTGTAGGTAAGTACCATCTCGAAGTTTAGTTGGCTCAACTTGTCTTAAAGAAGTAATCGGGTTCTAGGGATCTCAATATCACTGTCTTGACCTGTAAAAGTAACTAAGATATATCCAAAAGGAATCTCACAAAATCAAATTAAATATGTCAAGAAAATAACAAACACCAACACCTGTTGTATCAGACCAAGATGATGTGACATTATCTTTGACATATGGTTAAAATCTTATAACATCAAACTTGTTATGTCAAACCATGTTTTTCCAAAATTTAGACAATCATAAAACCATGGTACTAACATGGACCGTAGTTGGATGAAAGCTGATAAATTAGGTTCAATTTATGAGAATGGAGTTCATGAATTCCTTGAATACGCTGATAAAAATCTTCCCGAAAATAATGGTATCTTTTATTGTCCTTGTGTTAAATGCAGGAATATTTGTAAAGCTACAAAGGATGAAATATTCCATCGCCTATGTGTTGTTGGTATATGTCAAAATTATACAATATGGACGTGGCATAGTGAGGTGGATAAAGAGGAAAGTTGGGTGTCACAAAATCAAAGAGTGAATGAAGATCAGTATATGGATGACCGACTAGAGGATATGTTTTGTGATATTGGAGAATCTTCTTTTAAGAATGCTCATATTTATGATACTTTATGCAGTGATAAAGACACCCATTTGAATAAGGGATACACAAGTTTTACACGATTGTCTGTGGTGTTAAAGTTATTTTATCTTAAGGCAAAAAATGGATGTTTGGATAAAAGTTTCATGAAACTAGTTGATATGCTAAAGCAAATGTTACCAGAAGATACCAAATTGTCAGATTGTTATTATGAGCCCAAGAAGATATTGTGTCCAATGGGTTTGGAGTATATCAAAATACATGAATGCCCTAATGATGGCATATTATACAGAAAAGAGTATAGAGACTTGTATCAATGTCCGAAATATGGTGTGTCGCATTACAAGTTGAATGCTAATAATGGTGATGACAATGACTATGACAATGTTAGTAGGAATCATCCTCCACCTAAAGTGTTATAGTACTTGCCAATAATTTCACAATTTAAGAGACTTTTTTCTAATTCGAATGATGCAAAGAATATGAGACGGGGTGCAGATGAAAGGAAACGTGATAGAAACCTTCGCCATGCAGATGATTCATTACAATGGAAGAAAATCTATTCGTTGTTTCTGGATTTTGGAATTTAACCAAGAAACCTTAGGCTTGGGCTTGCCATTGATGGAATGAACCCCTTTGGTAAACTTAGCACTAAATATTCTTTGTAGCTTGTTCTTCTCACTATTTACAACCTATATCATTGGTTGTGCATGAAGCACAAGTATATTTTTGTTAAGTATGATAATTTCTAGACCACAACAACATGGTAACGATGGAGATGTTTATATTGCTCCATTAATTGAAGATTTACGACTTTTGTGGGATAAAGGCGTTGAAGTTGATGATTCATATTCTGGAGAAAAGTTTAAGATGCATGCAATATTATTTTTCACAATCAACGACTTTCCTGCTTAAGGTAATTTGGCTGGCTATAATGTCAAAAGACATAAAGCGTGTCCTATATGTGAATCTGATACCTGTTTTCACCAAATTGAGTTTGGAAAAAGAGACTTTTTACCTTGGGCAAAAAAAATTTCTATAACCCGGTCATCCTTATTGTAGATTGCGGAAGGCTTTTAATGGAGAGAAAAAGTTTGATATGGCTCCTAAACCTTTATCCGGGGATGAAGTTTATCAACAACAGAAACAAATTAATGTTGTATTTGGAAAGAGAGAAAAAGAGAAAGGGCCAGTTGAGAAACATATATGGAAAAAGAGGTCTGTGTTATTTGATCTTCCATATTGGTCAAGTCTTGATGTTAGACATTGTCTTGATGTGATGCATGTGGAGAAAAATGTGTGTAATAGTTAATTGGAACACTTCTAAACATCCCAGGCAAGACTAAAGATAGTAAGACTTCTTGTCTTGATATGGAGGCGATGGGTATACAAAATCAGTTGGCTCCGGTAGATAAAGGAAATAGAACCTATCTGGCTCCAGCATGTCGACTCTATCTCATAGTTCCCCAAGGTTACTCATCAAACATCAAGAATCTTGTATCAATGAAAGATCTCAATTTAATTGGTTTGAAATATCATGATTGTCATGTATTGATGCAACAACTTCTACCACGTGGCTATCCGTGAGATCCTACCAAAAATTTTGAGAGTAACTATAACCAGATTATGCTTATTCTTCAATGCCATATGTAATAAAGTTCTTGATTTAAAAAATTAGATGAATTAGAATATGAGGCTTCTATAATCTTGTATTAATTTGAGATGTATTTTCCCCCATCATTTTTGGATATTATGGTTCACTTACTTGTTCATCTAGTCAGAGAAATCAGATTTTGTGGTCCAGTTTATTTAAGGTGGATGTATCCAATAGAGCGATATATAAAGATCTTTAAAGGATATATGAATAATCATCACCAATCAGAAGCTTCGATCATTGAAAGGTACATCACTGAAGAAGCTGTTGAGTTTTGTACAAATAATTTGTCGGAAGTAGATTCTGTAGGCATTCCAAAGTCTCCTCATGCTGATCACATAAATGGATGAGGTACTCAAGGTATAAATGTTACATCAATGGCTCGGGATGTAGTTATTCAAGCACATTTCTATATATTGAATAATATTGATGTTACGTAGATACTCACAAAAGACTTTTAAATAAAAAATATCCCCGAATGAGAGACAAGTTGTTGTTGATAGACCATAACAAGAGATTCATAGATTGGTTTAATAAAAGGGTATCTAATAATCAAAGTGCATCCAAGATACTTAAGTGGTTGTCGTACGAGCCAAAATGTAATGTCATAACTTGGACTGCATACGACATTAGTCATTATACCTTTTATACAAAATCAAAAGATGATCATAGTGCAATGCAATATAGTGGGGTTATGGTTGAAGCAGAATTGATGTATTTCTATAGTTCGAAAGATAAGAATCATGTATTGGCAACTACCTCATTCTATAGTGTCATTGAGGAGATTTGGGAGATTGATTAAGTTATTTTCAAAGTGACTTTATTTAAATGCAAGTGGGTTCTCTATAATAGTAATGATGTACACATTGATGACTTAGGATTTACATGGGTTGGCCTTGGTAAGGCATCTTTTATGATCAAACCATTCATCATGGCTTCTCAAGCAAAAAAAAATTTCTATATGACTGACTCTTCATACATATCAGAGAAATGGTCAATCGGTCTCAAAAGAAAACACATTTCTCTTAGTGATGAAAGTCTTGATATTTCATCCAATCCTTCTTACACAACACTGTGATACGATGGCAGAACCGATTGTTATATACTGGTTTTGCGTTTGTGTTCACAAATGTTGCGGTAAGCAAGAGTCGCCACCGACTTTTATTTTATCCAAATTAAGGAAAGGGTGAAAAGAACAGAAAAAGACCTTTTCGAGAGTTTTCTGAGTAAGGGGGGTAGATTATGAAAAGGGAAGGTATTAGCACCCTTTCCATCTGTGTTATCTACGGGCTCTTAGATGCTTAGCTCATTTTTAAATACCTTGTGCTTTGTGTTTTGAAAAAGTAGTTTGAAATGCCTTAATGCGGCGATTTGCTTTGTGATAACTCTTGTATCAGTCCCCAAGAGTGTTGACAAAGAAAGTATTTTTGAAAGTTGTTTTTGAAAGGTGTAAGTGTAAAAAGAGTTTGTTTTGAGCAAGCATCTAACAGCTATCTACTTGTACTCAAAAAGGTAGTTATTTTCCTCTTATTCTTTAGACAGTGCTATCCTACTATTATTGAGTGGGTAGCTCTAGTC
The DNA here is from genome assembly GCA_948472305.1 of Vicia faba. Lineage (NCBI taxonomy): Eukaryota > Viridiplantae > Streptophyta > Magnoliopsida > Fabales > Fabaceae > Vicia > Vicia faba. Next base: position 1,265,147,310 of record OX451738.1, read on the forward strand.
GTTGGATGTAAGAGGGACATTCGAATGGACGTTACAGTCACGAAGGCAAGTTGGCAAGGAATTTTAGTAAATGTCCTAAAGCTCTAAGATCACTTTTAACCGAGGCAACATCGAGAGGGTCATCGAGGGACTTATGATCTTTTTGAACCAGAGGATAGCATCTAAAACCTCTCACGTTTCAAGAGTTGTGACTATTTCTGAAGGCAGACGAAATGGGTTACCCTAGAGGTGCGCATGTGAAATTGTGTTTGGTTCAATTATTTATCTTGTGCATTTAGGGTTTGCTAACGTTTGCTTTTAGTCTTGTCATGCAATCCTAATTACTAGCAGTGGTATATACAGTAATTTAAAGTGCAGAAATGTAAAGTGCGGGAATGTAAATCCTATGCTATTAGATGGCTTTGTGAGAGGCACATTATAGAAATGTGAAAAGTAAAGTCCTAGTTACTATTACAAACTGGGAAGCAGTTACAATAAGATGAAAAAAATGTGAAAGTAAATAAATGCGCAAACGAATTAAAAGGGACGCCTAAATCCTAAGGAAAAGAAATCTTTTTGTTTGTTTTGTTTTATTTTAAGAAAATGCAACCTAAGTTTATTTAATTTTAATTTCAAGAAAAGGTTAAAATGATTAATTAATTTGCTTACAAATTAATTTGATTAATAAAACACTAATCTAATGTTTTTTTGTGATTTCTTGATTTAAAGTTAATTTAAAATGATAAAGTCAATAAAGAAATAACGAAAACAAAAATAAGAATACAAAAGGGGCATCCTTCGATCCAGGGGGGAAAATGAGAGGCTTCAATCCAGAGAAGGTGTCTTTAGATCCAGAGGAAAAATGGGAGGCTTCGATCCATAGAAGGAAATGTCTCCTTCAATCCAGAGAAGGAGTTGTCTTCTTCGATCTATGAGAATATGGCTATCCTTCGATCTAGTAAACGAGTGTTACTGTTAGATCCAGTGAAAGGATGTGGCTTTCGATCCAGAGGGCATTGTTGAAAGGGCCTGATGGATCACCTGTGAGGGCTCTGAATCTGCAAAGATATGTTAGCAAAAATAAAATCATGACCCGGGTGCCAAGCCCAGGTCCTTCGATTCTGTGTGCACTGGTCTTATTTATGTTGGATCTGTAACATAAACGTTAGAGACAAAAAAAAACAAATACAGACCTGGGTACCACAGGTCCTTCGATCATGAACGAAAATCGAATGACTATGACATGCAAAGAAAATATGGAATTTGATTCCTTACTTTTTCCTTACCAATGGTGGTGTATGGATCTGTGGTGTTGGAGATGTCTAGTACTTGGGCACGTTCTCTGCAAACTTCAAGGAGTGAGTGGAGTGTTGTTGAAGATTCCTTCTATTTGGATTACTCAGGAGATTTTTGACAATTTTGGTGTGGCTTATGAGGCAGCGTGTGCGTATAGTGGGTATGTTCTCTAGTGTATCTCCCCTTTTTTTGAGCTTGCTAGTGTGCTCCTTATATAGAGGGGATGAAGGGGGCAAGAGGGAAAAGGAATAAACAGCCATTAAGTTGGTGTTTTAAGGCCATAAATATCACTTTGGAACTTTGCAAAAGACATGGCTTCTTGTCCCTTGCTATGAACCTGGACACATTTAACTTTTGAATTCCCTCCTTCGAATGACTCTGATTGCCTCCTTCGAATAGCCTAGAGTCTTGATTCGAAGTGTTCGGAAACATCCTTATTAGAGCTTCTTTGACTGAGTCAGCTTCTGCACTGATTACTTGATCTTGTTCTTATATGTCAATTGAAGGACACTTGTTAATCGTGCCTTCAAAGTACCCATTATCCTTGCTCTTCGATTGGGCCAGAATTGTCTCCTTCGAATGGCCTAAGTCTCATCATTGGGGCCTCTTCGATTGAGCCCCTACTCAGCTAGCCCTAACAAAAACCCTTTACAGGCTAATCGAAGCTTCCTTCAGTATGAATGCTTGTGCAGGGAGCTTGAGTATGGCAATATATGGGATTTTGGTCCAGCCAGCATCTTTGAATATTTCTCTTTCGTTTTGGCCAACTAGATATAATCTTTGACCAAACCCCTTTCTTTCAGACAACACTAAGTGTCCTTTGAATGTTCCTTTAAATTGCTTCTTCGAATGGATCATTTACGTGTCCTTTGAATGGATTTAGATTGGACCCATCCATTTTCCTTAGTTGTTTGATTCAAATACCCTCAAGTGAGAACTCAATTCTGTCAATCGAAGCCTCCTTCGTCACTCCCTTCAAATGCCATTGCACAGTGTGATACGGTGGCAGAACCGACTGTTAATACCAGTTTGCGTTTTGCATTTTTTTGTTTACAAAATGTCGCGGTAAGCAAGAGTCACCATCGACTTTTATTTCATCCAATCATGGAAAAGGAAAAAGAACAGAAAAAGCCTTTTTTCGAGATATTCTAAGTACGGGGGGTAGATTATAGAAAGGGAAGGTGTTAACACCCTTTCTATCCACGGTTTTCCATGGGCTCTTAGGTACTTTCTCATTCTGAAATTGCTTGTGTGTGTTTTGAAAAGTTTTTGTTTAACTTCGTGATAACCCTTGTATTTGTCCTCAAGAGTGTGACGAAGTTGTTTTTGAAAACTGTTTTGAAAGTGTTTGTGAAAAAAGAGTTTTTATTGTTTTGAGCAAGTACTTAAGAGTTCCTACCTACTCAAAAAAGATTGTTCATTTTCTCGTTTCCTTTAGACAGCACTATCCTACTATTAGTGAGTAGGTAGCCCTATCGTTAGATGTTGAGGGACTATCGAAAGGGACGCTATGGTCATCGAAGGCAACATGTAAAGATATCTTAGCATTAGAAGGGACTGTCATCATATAGGCAACATCGAGGGACAAGATTATTTCTCGTAAGCAACTCGAGGGACGTTAGGGACCATGATCTTTATGATGACTTTAGAATTAAGGGTCTTTGCTAAGACATCCCTACGTTCGAGGGACATGACCATTATTTTCCGAGGCAACCAAGTGAGGTATACCCTAAGGGTGCATATGTGCAAGGTGTGTTATGTTCAGTTATTTTAGTCTTGTGTTAAGTTTGCTAATGTTTGATTATTCTTGCCATACAATCTTATTAGTCATACATCTAGCAGTTAATAATTGCAGTAATTTAAAAGTGCAGAAATATAAAACCTAGCTATTACAAGGCTTCGGGGAGGGGGATTAGTACATATCCAAAACTGGGGGGAAAAATAAATAAAAGCGGTAAAGGTCCTACTAATCATCTATTACATCCCAATATACAGTTACAATAATAAAATGAAGTGTGAAAGAATAATAAAGCACAAATTTGAAAAGACGTCTAAAAATCCTAAGATATAAAAAATCTTTTTGTTGTTTTTTGTTTTAATTTATAAAAATGGTTTAAGTTTAAAAAAATAATTGATCTAGATCTATATTTAAAAAAAAGTTAATTATTAAAGAAACATGAAATTTAAATAAAAGAAATTAATTCTATGTTTTTTTGGTATTTTTGTTACGAAAAGGAAAATGAATTAAAATGAAATTAAACCTAAGTTTTATTAATTTTAATTTTAAAAAAAGTTAAAGTGATTAGTTAATTAATTTACCAAAATTAAAATTAATTAAGAGAAATCCTAAATCTATTTTTATGTGATTTTTATATTTGTTTATTGATTAAAATAAAAAAAAAGGATTAAAAGAAATAAATGAAATGAATAAAACAAGAAAATAAAGATGGGCCTAGTAGCAAAAGTAAATAGGGGGTGCAATCATCAGAAATCCCTAGGCCCGAATCTTCGAAAGCTTCATGCTCTAACCATGGTGTTTTCAGATTCTTGCGTGGAACCTATGATTCAACCATCCATAATTGTTCTATATAAACTCAAACAAACGTTAGCATACCATGAAATGTGATTAAAATTAGAGATTCGAAGTTTAAAATTTTACCAAACCGGTGTTGTCGAATAGGGGTGTGCTAGGCGTGTGATGGATTGATCTTGGGCCTTATAAGACTCCTGAGGACTTCAAGAAGATGGTTTAATGCTTGATGTCAATCAAGAGAGACCGGAACCTCGAGATATAACTTGCATCAATTCTTTGATTTCTGGAGAGCTTTTTGAAGAGCTTTTGGAGAGCTTTTTGAAGAGCTTTTTGGGAGCTTTTTAGAGAGGAATTTCATTTTTTTCAAGCTTGTATAGCTCTATATTTATAGAGGAGAATGGGGAGACAAGAAAGCATGGAAAGAATCTCTCTCATAATGTTGTGTTTTAAGACCATGATCAAAATTTGAAAAAAAAATGCCATATTTGATTATTTTATGCCATTTTCACATGTGGATGAACCTGCACATATTTGAAGGGTTATTGCATGAAATCAATTGACATAAACCAGCATAAAACTTTCCCAAAATGGATTCACATCAAAATTTACATTATTTCTATTATTTATTTATTTAATTATGAATTTTAATGAATAAAATATCAAAATAAATAGCATAAATAGTAGAAAAATGTATGGGTGGGCTTAGAGGTCGTGGACCATGTTAGGAATGAGTTTCAAACTTTAAAAGATAGGCCAATTTGGAAAAAAAATCCAAGTTTGGTCAATATTTGCTTCATGCATTTTTTTCAAAAATTGGCCAACTTTGACAATGCATATCTCTCTCAATTTTAACCCTATGAGGGTGTTCTTGAACTTTTTAGAAAGCTTAGGATGTCCCCTAAGCAACCTAGTTAGTTTCATCTCAATTGGATCTTCCATATTCATTTAAGAAGCTTTGACCCAAAAGGTGTTTTTGTTGACTTTTGAAAAGGACCTATAATGTCTGAATTTATATCTTTTCATGAGTTCATTTCTTGAACTTGAGGGATGAAGATGACTTGTAGGTAATTGGACTCTCTTAAAAATGAGTCTTGGATGAGAAATTTCTGATAAAGTATAAGAAAGTTATACCTGGTCAAAGTTTGGTTGATTTTTCCTATAGGAACCCTAATTTAGCAACTTTGAGTTTTGATGAATTAGGAGCATTACTTGAGGCATCATGATCAACCCTTGGTCAAATGATGGATATCACTTCAAAATGTTGATGTTGACCAAAAATCTTGAAGTTTGACTGTATATGGGCCACAATTGACTTTTGACCTAGTATAGTTGATTTTCAGGCATTTGAGCAGTTGACTGAACAAACTTCTTGTGCAAGGCATGAAACTTGACATGAATGATCTTGAGGACATATTAGTGCAATAGAGACCAATTGGGACCCTTGGAACTCAAACATCTTGATGAAAATGGAAACCCTAGTTTGAGGCTCATTGTCTTAGGAAGAGGATTTGTCTGGTCAATCCTTAGGCATCCTTGAGCAAGTCGAGGACCTCTAGGAGCATGTTTTGAATAAAACGAGAGGGAAAATTTTGGGGTACAACAGTTTCCCCTGTTCAATCTTCTTAAACCTGAGGATGTAGATTGGTTGGTCTGCCTTTCGTGATCTAAAGGTAGAAGATGATTGAACACTAGAGTGCCTATAAATTTGCACTCGCATGAAGTAATACTAATTGGTGGTATCGGGAATGGGCTTACAGATGCCATTTGGAAGTCGATAGAGACTCTTCGGAGATGGGCTTAAAGATGCCATCCAGAAAATATATTGGTTGCATAAGAGGTTCCTTTGCGAGAATTCCTGTACCTGCCATTGAGGGGGACTTCATCGGGGAATGTTGATTTACGTCTTGGAAAATAGAGTATAGGAGCTTCGGTTTTCCATTACTCTACTGGGGAGTTAAGTCCTGATTGAGGAGGTGGAAGTAAACTGTATATCTGGTCAGGGTCCAGGCTGTACAGCGACAGTTGTACCCCCAAACTTTTCCATCTCATTTCTCAAGGAATCACCCTGGATCCTCAAGTTTGCTTTCATCCAATTCCAAGCCTTGAATTCTCAATTTTTCCAAGCAAACCATTCACAAGGGCAAAATGGTCATTTACACACTGAGAAGTCTAACTTTGACTTTTGGATCAAAATCAAATCTCAAAAATCATATTTCATCAAGACATGTTGGAATATGAAGTTTGTTTCATCAAGAATTTCAAAAGTAAAAACTACTTTGAAGAAGTCAAAATTCTAAATACTTAGAATTTTTTCTAAATATTTAAGAAAATATGATAAGCTTAGAACTTCTGACCAGATTATCACCATAACGCTCAGCAAATTCTGGATATTCTCAAGACAGAGTTTGGTCAGAACTTTTGGGAAAGTTTTCACAAAAGCTCAGTCAGAGTTTGACAGGGTAATTCAAAGAAGCTTAAAGATCATGCTGCAAGCTTTCTAGAAAGTCTGAAAGCTCCTTCAAAACATGCTGGAGCTAGAAGATAAGAGGATCAGAAGATGGGATGCTACGCTGAAGCAGAACTTCTGATCCAGAACTAAGCCTTGGTGTAGAGTTTCACGTTGCAGGATTTCTGGTTGTGATAAGTCTAATCATCATTTAATGCTCATTTAATGCTCACAACCACCTTCTGAGTCTTTATCCAAAGGATTTTCACCACGTGTACCTCTACTGTCTTGGGATAGCAACTTTGCTACTAAGCCCATGCTTTGCTTTTTTCTTTTCCTTAATTCCTGCTGACAACCACCATGATTGCTTCAAAAACAAGGCAGTGCTTCAGTACATGAAGGCTATATTCAACGCTTTGGTCAGAACTTGACCAAATCCCAAAACCTTGTTTATAAAACCTGCTGCAGACCTATGACCAACAACTGGTTCAACCTACGCCTGCATCCCATGATTGCACCAAACTAGCATACGAAAACTGTGATGAAAAAGCAAAGGAACAGGATGCCAAAAAGGTTCAAATCCCACTTGTTCCACCCCCCCCCCCAAAATCACAGCAAATTCATCTATAAATACTTGGCTCCATCATACGTTCAAGGGGGATGAAGGCGGGACTTTGAAGGAGAGAGATTGGCCAAAATAAAGAAGAGGAAACAGGGAAAACCTTCGCAAATCCAAAGCAAAACCTTTTGTTCCTCCTCTTTGAATCAAGAACATAACCATTGTTCTGTTTCTCTTGCTGACTCAGAACATCCAGAGGCAGCAACTCCAAGCTCTAAGCCCACGCTCTAGTTTCAAGGTAAGTCTTTCTGACTTTGCTTGTTTTTCATTCTGAACATCATTAACATGTAAATATCATAGTATTAATGTTGTACATATCATTGCTTAAGTAGAAAAACTGTGGATCAAAACTTCTTGATTAAGGCTAGGCTCAGATTTAGGATTAGAACTTCTGTAAACAGTTGTGCTATTATCCTTCTGACTTGCTGATTGTTAGGAACTGAATAGGTTTCTGATGTGCTAGTTGAGTGTTGAAATATGGCATTAAAACTTCTGATGTTCATTCATAGTTTTAACACACAGAACTTCTATGATTTTTCTCACTGTTAAACGCACACAGAACTTCTGAGTTCTCTTCACTGTTTTGACACACAGAACTTGTATGATTTTTCTCACTGTTAACACACACTGAACCTCTGATTCTTACATGCTGATAATGCACTGAACTGCTAATATTCACTCACTGACTCAGCATAATTCATAACTTCTGATGATTCACTCACTGTTCTAACACAGCACAGAACTTCTGAGTTCTTCTTACATGTCAAACACACTGAACTTCTGATTTTCATGCGCTGATAACATGCTGAACTGTTGATTGTTTGTTCACTGTCTTAGCACCATACAGAACTTCTGAGTTCTTCCTACTGTTTTGACACGCACATAACTTCTGAGGTTTTTCCACTTTTCTAACATTCAGAAGTTCAGCACATAGCAATCCAGAACTTCTGTATTTTTCCTCTAACGTGTCTTGCAGGACCTCAGAGTGTACCAACTCGGAACTTCTGATGCCTACTGACATTTCCTGCTGAGTCACAACGCTCCTGACTCCGGAACTTCTGATCCTTGTTTATTTTTTCTTGCAGCAGCACTGTTTCTATCTTTCATTTATTTTCTTTTTCATCATTTTTAATATTAACTCTTTTTTTATATTGATATAAAAACATAAAAATATTTTCCTTAAGACAAAAACATTTTTTAAACAAGTCCATTTCTTTCTTATATTATACATTTCAATATGGTTCTAATAATAACTTAGGGCTTATTTTTACTTGCAATCCCCATTCGTACATATGTACCCCCATCCCCTAAATATTGTAATAGCGTAGAATTTCATTTTCCGTAATTTACTGTTTTCCTTATACTGTATAGTAATTAGGTGAGTATGACAAAGAGATAAAATCAACAAGTAGATAACCCTAGTCAAAGATTAAATGCATGCAAACCAAACACACTATTCACACATGCACCCTTAGGGTTAACTCCACATGTTGCCTAAAAAATGGCCATGTTACACATGTGGGATGTCTTAGCACAAACATAAATATAAGATCATAGTCCCTCAATGACGCTATCAAAGTTGCCTTTCGAAATGATCTTAGTCCCTAAAGAAAAAATGCTAAGTCATCTCACAACATTGCTATCATGGTCATACGATGACCCAACGCCCGTCCCTTCACATCCAACGATGGGGCTTCTTATCAAATTAATGGTAAGATAGCAACATCTAAAGGAGGAGGAAAATCACATCTAAGACCTTTTGAGTAGGTAGGTTTGCTCTTAGTTACTTGCTTGGTCACAACAAAAACATTTTATGCACCAACACTTCAATTTGAAACATTTTCAAAAGATAACACTTTGTACGCGTTCTTATAAAAACGAGAGCCATTACAAAGAAAACCCTTTTCAAAATTACTTTCAAAAAACACATCCCACAAACACCTCTTTAAACTATTTTCTAAACAAAACTTTGTACGCATTCTTATAGAAACGAGAATCATTACAAAGTCACATTTTCAAAATAATTTCAAAAACCACACAAAGCACAATTTCAAACAAAAGCAAGTGACCTAGCAAGTAACTAAGAGCCCATGGAAAACCATGGATGAAAAGGATGTTAATACCTTCCCTTTTCATAATATACCCCCCGAACTCAAGAAACAATCTCTAAAGGTCTTTCCTGTGCTTTTTCATCTTTCCTTTTGGATAAAAGAAAAGTCGGCGGTGACTCTTGCTAAGCCGCAACATTTGCAAACACAAATGTAAAACACCTCAAGTTAGTTCTTCCACCGTATCACAAAACTGGCGACTCTGCTGGGGAAATATGAAAGTGGGGTTACCTTAGGGTTAGATCACATTTACTTGCTTTTTTGTTTGATTTGTATTGCTTTACATTATGGTTCTCTGTTTGGGTTTACTTTGATCCTCCACCCGGATCTGGGGCACCTTTTCAGGTAAGTAGCAATAGATTGTGGAGACTGTACGGTGTAGACCGATATGGTTGAAACAATGGCTACGTTAGTGTGACGCATTTGTGGGTACCGGTATCCCTTATGTTGAAACGAGGAGAATACGGGGCCGCTGAGAAGTGTCATGAAGCACTAATTGACCTTAGAACCTTACTTGAACAACTTGGCCATTAGGACGTAGTGAGATAACCGGTTTCGGTGTAGAGCTGAAAATTGGTTGATACTCGATGCTACACTCATTGAGACCGTACTTTTGGGATATCTCCGCTGCAAGAAAAGATTGATTGAGCTGAGACAATGCCTAAAAGAAAGGTCAGTGATATTGAGATCCTTTAGAACCCGATCATTATTACTAGGACAGGTTGAGCCATCTAAACTTCAAGAGGGTACTTACCTACAAACTCCATGCAAGCCAAAACATAAGGACTTGTCTGCTTTGTGTGAATATGATTGTTTGTTATAAACTTGCTTACCTCGCATATTTGTACATAACATCATAACATCATAACATCATACCATAGCATTTTCAATAACCATTTCAAAGGATCTTGAGGGTCTTTGATGCAGAGTCACGTTGAACCAGACGTCTACCAAAGGGCAAGAGGATTTATTTTCCTCTAAACGAACACCTTCAAAGATCAAGTACAACAATTTGAGTCAAGGGCTATGACCCACTTGACATGGTGAGCTTGATTCTCGTGGAAGGACATCCACCGATACAAAGTTCTCCAATCAAAAATGTTGATCAAAGTTCAATCTCTAACTTTTTCTTGTGTTTACCCCGCGAGATCCTTGAAAACATGCATCCACATATCATGCATCATATCATGAGAGGTTTCTCCCACACAAGTCTCCTTATCTTCCTACTATTTATTTCAGTAGATATGGCTCTAGAGAGGACTATCAAGGACATCCAGGCTCAAAACGCTCAACTTCAAGAGATGTTCCTGAACCTATCCAAGGGGCAAGAAGAGGTCAAGGCGCTCCTCACCAGAGGCATAATCATGGGAAATCCTGGGGACGACAAAGATGACCAATTGGAATGGCTACAAACCGAGATAGCCATAATGGAAGTCCAGATGATGGGACAACTGGTGGGCCAAATAGCTCTCATCCAAAACTTGGCTCAGGGACAAGAAGAGCTGAGAGTCCTCATCAATAAGCTTTGTCAAGACGGATGTAACCAAATGGGGCAAACATCTAGAATTAGGGATCAGGTCATCATTCAGCCTCCCATGAGCCAAGAAGTCGGTTTAAGGGAGAGAAGACCTTCCCAATTTGCTTCCACATCACGAGCCCAACAACGACTTCATCAACATCAACCAGAAAATCAGCAAAAGCAAAAGCAAGCCCAAAAGGCAGTTTACCAAACTCAACATGTCATTGTCTCAAGCGCTACAACACATGTTGAAGGCAGAGCTGATCACATTAAGGGATCCTCCTCAAAATCCCAATACCTCTGCTCCTAGCTATCATCCCAATGCATTATGTGCATACCACTCCAATAATCTTGGGCATGATACGAATGACTGTTGGGCTTTGAAAAATAAGATCCAAGACTTGATTGATAGAGGAATGTTGGAGTTCACACAAGATGGCCAGACTGAATTCTTCTGTCGTCCTTCAAAGGCTCACCACCTAAAGTGACATGTTCAGACGAAGAGGCTTCTGTTCATTTGAATTTTCAAAGTTGTAATCTCTTTTGTTATTCAAACAATTATCTATTAATGCCAAACCTTGTTTCATTAATGCATTGCATATGTTTGTCTTGATTTGATCCACTCATTTTCATTACATTTAAACTATGCTTTTTACTCACTCTATGACATTTAACTCTTGCTAAAAGTAGCCTTTAGAGGGAGGATGACGAAAACAATTCCATAATCTCATACAGTATGATTTTGAACGGACCTTGTTGATGATGTACAAGCATTCTTTCAAATCCTAAACACTGGAGTTATAAGTAAGATAGTCCCTAGTCAACCCCTTCGAGCCAAAGAAGTAGAAGTTTTTTTCTTTTTCACAAAATTGAAACCTTTAATCAAAACCTGGGGCAGGGTAGTCTCTCAGTTAATTCAAATGCGCGTTCAAATCGCAAACTCTTATTCGTAATACAACGAATGACATCAAAAAACATTCCTCTGGGATCAAAAGACAGTGATGGTTCCCTATCACATAGGCAGTCATTATCTCTCAAAAAAAGAAAATTCCACTAAGTCAAAACCTACAAAGGAGACTTAAAGAAAATTGGGGCATCCCGCTGACTGTAATCTCAAAACAAGAAAAGTCAGGCAAAAATCAAGGATAACAAATCAAAAAGAGGTCACTAAAAATCCTCAACATCGTGAAAAAATGTTGCAAAAAATGATTGCCTTCGACAAACCTAACTTGGCTGAACCATCACCAAAGTGTCATTCCAGACTCGATTGGGGTTCAAATGTACGATTAACTGAGCTTAGGACTGAAGAATATCACAAAGAATAGGTGGGTACAAATACACTTTGAGCCTTTATACTTTGTTTCTTAAACCGTGAACCAAGCCACGTTACAACCCTTTAAAAGTCCTAATTGAAGCATGGGTTAGTTCGAAAGCATACTGTTACAAAAGGTATCCTGGCTCCTGTAAGGCTTTACTCAAAATCCAAAGTTGAATTACAAACTTCTTTACTTGCTAAAAATGAATTTTTTAAAACTTCAAGACAAACATGAACTTTGCATTATTGAATGTCACTATTTGCATATGGCTATTTGTTTGATAGCGGAGAAATTCACACAGTGAATATCCAGTGAACAAAAGCTCTCTCAGTGAACAAAATCAATTCAAGAAGGATGACACTTTCATTGACAAATCTCCTATCAACAGGGGGACATGACATGTCACTACCCAGCACACCTAGGGAAGTCCAGTCAAGATTCTAAGAAATCTCTCAAGAATTGTAGAGTAACCAGGGGCAAGTCTCCATCTCCGTCACTTGGGGCATTGAACGTCAATCCCGACAAAGGGTTATGTACGGTCAAACATTTACAGGCAGTGCCACAAACACTCGCTGCTAAGGGAAGTGACAAATCTCCCCAAAATCCTTCTCATAGGATGATTCCCCAGCAAGAGTTTAATCTCTGAAAACATTTCCCCAACTGAAACAACCTCAAGAGTCCTCGAGGACTTTCCCTAATGAAGTCGTCACCTCTCTAGCAGTCCGGTAACAGGGTTTATTTCCCCAACAAACGGTAGGATTCCCTAACTTTAGTTTGCCTCTCCGACTACTATAAGTCAAAGGACCACGACTCCTCTTCCCCAGTAGACTACTCTACAATCCCCGGCAAGTTACTGTGACACCTGGGCCTGACCAGATATCAGTTCAACTTCGATTCCCCAGTAGAGCAACGGACAATCGAGACTCCTGAACTCTTTTCCCGAGCAGGAATAAACATTCTCCCCACAGAGTTTTCAATATTCCCCAGCGGAGTTCTCCTCAAACAACAAAACAGGAATCCCCAGTGGAAACATTCTAAGCAAAGTTTGAAGACACACCAACTCTTCAACAGCAGTCTAGGATTTAACGACTCCCCAGCATTTGTCAAGGATTTATTTTCCCAGACAAAAATACATTCATTTTGCATGTCATATTTCATACATCCTATTTGCATACATGATAAAGTGCATACACACAATCTCATTTATTTTCAGAACATCACGACATCATGCATGTCATGCATCATGACATTGCATACAGCTAACATTTTACCTTTTTCAAGAAAAGGTTAATCAACAGATGGCTACCAGCAACCATTTTCAAGTTCCAGATTACCTGTAACAAGCCAGGAAAACTATCTGTGGACGACTGATTGTAGATTAATACCTAAAACCAGACAGGATAGCTATCTACTTGACCAGCTCAGGCAACCCTACATAGGTTCCTCCTTTCCAAGATGCAGTCCTACACAGGCTCATCACAAAGCAACCTTACCCAGGTTCCTCCTTAAGTTTCACACGCACTTATCCCGAAGCAATCCTACACGGGTTCCTTCTTAGGAAATTTCAGATGAAGTTTTACACTGACTCATCATGAAGCAACCCTACACAGGTTCCTTCTCAAGAAATCTCAGATGCAGTTTTACACGGACTCATTATGAAGCAACCCTACACAGGTTCCTTCTTAGGAAATTTCAGATGAAGTTTTACACAGACTCATCATGAAGCAACCCTACACCGGTTCTTTCTCTTTCCAAGATGCAGTTTTACACGGACTCGTCATCAGGAAACCCTACATAGGTTCCTCCTTTCTAGATGAAGTTCTACACAGACTCATCATCAGGAAACCATACACAGGTTCCTCCTTTCCAAGGTGCAGTTTCACACGGACTCATCATCAGGCAACCCTACACAGGTTCCTTCTTTCTATGGTGAAGTTTTACACGGACTCATCATCAGGCAACCTTGCACAGGTTCCTTCTTTCCAACGTGTAGTTTTACGCGGACTCATCATCAGGCAACTCTACACAGGTTCCTCCTTTCCAAGGTGCAGTTTCACACAGACTCATCATCAGGCAACCCTACACAGGTTCCTTCTTTCCAAGGTGAAGTTTTACACTGACTCATCATCAGGCAACCCTACATAGTTTCCTTATTTCCAAGGTGAAGTTTTACACAGACTCATCATCAGGAAATCCTACACAGGTTCCTTCTTTCCAAGGTGAAGTTTTACACGGACTCATCATTAGGCAACCCTACACAAGTTCCTTCTTTCCAATGTGAAGTTTTACACTGACTCATCATCAGGAAACCCTACACAGGTTCCTTCTTTCTAAGGTGAAGTTTTACACGGACTCATCATCAAGAAACCCTACACAGGTTCCTTCTTTCCAAGGTGAAGTTTTACACTGACTCATCATCAGGCAACCCTACACAGGTTCCTCCTTTCCAATATGCAGTTTCACACGGACTCATCATCAGGAAACCCTACACAGGTTCCTCCTTTCCAAGGTGCAGTTTTACACGGAATCAGCATCAGGCAACCCTACACAGGTTCCTTCTCTTTCTAAGGTGAAGTTTTACACTGATTCATCATGAAGCAACCCTAAACTGGTTCCCTCTCTTTCTAAGATGCAGTTTTACACAGACTCATCATCAAACAACCCAACCTTCCGATACAGTTCAGATACGCTCCAGACACGGACGCCATTCTGACAATCATTCAGTTCCAGCTTACAGATACAGTCCAACAATTATTTCTGGATGGCATCTTTAAGCCCATCTCCAACAGGATTCTATCCCCTCTCCAAATGGCATCTTTAAGCCCATTCCCTACATAATCAACTAACACACCTTCGAGTGCAAATTTTCTGGGCACTCTAGTGTTCAATCATCTTCCACCCTCAAGTCACGAATGGCAGATTTACCAATCTAACTCTTCAGGTGTAAGAAGATTGAACAGGGGAAGTTGTTGTACCCTAAAATTTGCCCTCTCATTTCTCAAGGAATCACCCTGGATCCTCAAGTTTGCTTTCATCCAATTCCATGCCTTGAATTATCAATTTTTCCAAGCAAACCATTCACAAGGGCAAAATGGTCATTTGCACACTGAGAAGTCTAACTTTGACTTTTGGATCAAAATCATATTTCATCAAGACATGTTAGAATATGAAGTTTGTTTCATCAAGAATTTTAAAAGTCAAAACTACTTTGAAGAAGTCAAAATTCTAAATACTTAGAATTTTTTCTAAATATTTAAGAAAATATGACAAGCTCAGAACTTCTGACCAGATTATCACCATAACGCTCAGCAAATTCTGGATATTCTCAAGACAGAGTTTGGTCAGAACTTCTGGGCAAGTTTTCACAAAAGCTCAGTCAGAGTTTGCCAGGGTAATTCAAAGAAGGTTAAGGAGCGTGCTGCAAGCTTTCTAGAAAGTCTAAAAGCTCTTTCAGAACATGCTGGAGCCAGAAGATAAGAGGATCAGAATATGGGATGCTACGCTGAAGCATAAATTTTGATCCAGAACTAAGCCTTGGTGTAGAGTTTCACGTTGCAGGATTTCTGGTTGTGATAAGTCTCATCATCATTTAATGCTCATTTAATGCTCACAACCACCTTCTGAGTCTTTATCCAAAGGATTTTCACCACGTGTACCTCTACTGTCTTGGGATAGAAACTTTGATACTAAGCCCATTCTTTGCTTTTTGCTTTTCCTTAATTCCTGCTGACAACCACCATGCTTGCTTCAAAAATAAGGCAGCACTTCAGCACATGAAGGCTATATTCGACGCTTTGGTTAGAACTTGACCAAATCCCAAAACCTTGTTTATACAACCTGCTGCAGACCTATGACCAACAACTGGTTCAACCTATGCCTACATCCCATGATTGCACCAAACTAGCATATGAAAACTGTGATAAAAAAGCAACGGAACAGGATGCCAAAAAGGTTCAAATCCCACTTGTTTTCCCCCCCAAAATCATAGCAAATTCATCTATAAATACTTGGCTCCATCATACGTTCAAGGGGGCTGAAGGCGGGACTTTAAAGGAGAGAGATTGGCCAAAATAAAGAAGAGGAAATAGGGAAAACCTTCGCAAATCCAAAGTAAAACCTTTTGTTCCTCCTCTTTGAATCAAGAACACAACCACTGTTCCGTTTCTCTTGCTGACTCAGAATATCCAGAGGCAGCAACTCCAAGATCTAAGCCCACGCTCTAGGTTCAAGGTAAGTCTTTCTGACTTTGCTTGTTTTTCATTCTGAACATCATTAACATGTAAATATTATAGTATTAATGTTGTACATATCATTGCTTAAGTAGAAAAATTGTGGATCAGAACTTCTTGATTAAGGCTAGGCTCAGATTTAGGATTAGAACTTCTGTAAACTGTTGTGCTATTATCCTTCTGACTTGCTGATTGTTAGGAACTGAATAAGTTGCTGATGTGTTGGTTGAGTGTTGAAATATGGCATTAAAACTTTTGATGTTCATTCATAGTTTTAACACACAAAACTTCTATGATTTTTCTCATTGTTAAACGCACACAGAAATTCTGAGTTCTCTTCATTGTTTTGACACACGGAACTTCTATGATTTTTCTCACTGTTAACACACACTGAACCTCTGATTCTTACATGCTGATAATGCAATGAACTGCTAATATTCACTCACTGACTCAGCACAATTCAGAACTTCTGATGATTCACTCACTGTTCTAACACAGCACAGAACTTCTGAGTTCTCTTTACATGTCAAACACACTGAACTTCTAATTTTCATGCGCTGATAACATGCTGAACTGCTGATTGTTTGTTCACTGTCTTGGCACCATACAAAACTTATGAGTTCTTCCTACTGTTTTGACACACACAGAGCTTCTGAGGTTTTGCCATTGTTCTAACATTCAGAAGTTCAACACATAGCAATCCAGAACTTTTGTATTTTTCCTCTAACGTGTCTTGCAGGACCTCGGAGTGTACTAACTCAGAACTTATGATGTCTACTGACGTTTCCTGCTGAGTCACAGCGCTCCTGACTCCGGAACTTCTTATCCTTGTTTATTTTTGCTTGCAGCAACACTGTTTCTATCTTTCATTTATTTTCTTTTTCATCATTTTTAATATTAACTCTTTTTTTTATATTGATATAAAAAACATAAAAATATTTTCCTTTTAATTTATTTCCTTAAGACAAAAAATTTTTTTAAACAAGTCCATTTCTTTCTTATATTATACATTTCAATATGGTTGTAATAATAACTTAGGGCTTATTTTTACTTGCAATCCCCATTCGTACATATGTACCCACATCCCCTAAATATTGTAATAGCGTAGAATTTCATTTTCCGCAATTTACTGTTTTCCTTATACTGTATAGTAATTAGGTGTGTATGACAAAGAGATAAAATCAACAAGTAGATAACCCTAATCAAAGATTAAATGCATGCAAATCAAACACACTATTCACACATGCACCCTTAGGGTTAACTCCACTTGTTGCCTAAAAAATGGCCATGTTACGCATGTGGGATGTCTTAGCACAAACAAAAATATAAGATCATAGTCCCTTAATGACGCTATCAAAGTTGCCTTTCAAAATGATCTTAGTCCCTAAAGAAAAAATGCTAAGTCATCTCACAACATTGCTATCATGGTCATACGATGACCCAACGCCCGTCCCTTCACATCCAACGATGGGGCTTCTTATCAAATCAATGGTAAGATAGCAATATCTAAAGGAGGAGGAAAAGAACATCTAAGACCTTTTGAGTAGGTAGGTTCGCTCTTAGTTACTTGCTTGCTCACAACA
This sequence comes from Vicia faba, assembly GCA_948472305.1. Lineage (NCBI taxonomy): Eukaryota > Viridiplantae > Streptophyta > Magnoliopsida > Fabales > Fabaceae > Vicia > Vicia faba. The sequence goes on from OX451738.1 coordinate 1,265,164,938, forward strand.
AAAACATTTTATGCACCAACACTTCCATTTGAAACATTTTCAAAAGATAACACTCTGTACGCGTTCTTATAGAAACGAGAGCCATTACAAAGAAAACCCTTTTCAAAATCGCTTTCAAAAACCACATCCCACAAACACCTCTTTGAACTATTTTCAAACAAAACTTTGTACGCATTCTTATATAAACGAGAATCATTACAAAGTCACATTTTCAAAATATTTTCAAAAACCACACAAAGCACAATTTCAAACAAAAGTAAGTGATCTAGCAAGTAACTAAGAGCCCATGGAAAACCATGGATGAAAAGGGTGCTAATAACTTCCCTTTTCATAATCTACCCCTCGAATGCAAGAAAAAATCTCTAAAGGTCTTTCTTGTGCTTTTTCACCTTTCCTTTTGGATAAAAGAAAAGCCGGTGGCAACTCTTGCTAAACTGCAACATTTTCAAACACAAACGCAAAACACCTCAAGTCAGTTCTCCCACTGTATCACATCGACTTACTGGGGAAATATGAAATTGACTGCATCTGGTTGGGTCCAGGTCTTACAGTGTTATAAACTGTTGTCTGGAGATGAGAGAGAAGAAACCTAGGTCGTAGGGTTGCTTCGAAATGAAAGCCTGAATAGTAGGGCTTATGAGAAGGAACCTGGGTCGTAGGGTTACTTCGAAGTGAAAGCCTGAATAGTAGGGCTTATGAGAAGGAACTTGGGTCGTAGGGTTACTTCGAAATGAAAGCCTGGATAGTAGTGCTATGAGAAGGAACCTGGTTCATAGGGTTACTTTGAGATGAAAGCTTGGATAGTAGGGCTATAAGAAGGAACCTGGATAGTAGGGTTACTTCGAAATGAAAGCCTGGATAGTAGGGCTTATAGGAAGGAACCTGGATAGTAGGGTTACTTCAAAATAAAAGCCTGGATAGTAGGGCTATGATAAGGAACCGGGGTCGCAGAGTTACTTCGAGATGAAAGCCTAGATAGTAGGGCTATGAGAAGGAACCTAGATAGTAGGGTTACTTCGAGATGGAAGCCTGGATTATAGGGCTTATGGGAAGGAACCTGGATAGTAGGGTTACTTCGAGATGAAGGCCTGGATAGTAGGGATTAAGGGAAGGAACCTGGATAGTAGGGTTACTTCAAGATGAAAGCCTGGATAGTAGGGCTTATGGGAAGGAACCCGGGTCGTAGGGTTACTTCAAGATGAAAGCCTGGATAGTAGGGCTTATGGGAAGGAACTTGGGTCGTAGGGTTACTTCATGAGGAGTTTGGGTAAAATTGCATCTGAACCGAGAAGGAACCTAGGTAAGGTTACTTCGTGGGGAGTTTGGGTAAAATTGCATCGGAACCAAGAAGGAACCTAAGTAAGGTTGCTCCGCTGGGGATGGTGAACGGAGATGACTATGCTGGAGATTTGCTCCTTGCTTACGGATATTCTGCTGGGGGAGAGACTCTTCTTAAGAATAACTCTGCGGGGAATAATTATGTTTGAGAGAGGAGATGCTTTGCTGGAAGATTTTTCCGATTCGGAGAACTAAACTCCGCTTAGGGATGAACTTCCGTAGCTTGAGGGATAAAATCTGTTAGGGATTGAGCTTCTGTATTCAGAGAAATAGACTCTGCTTGATAGACTCTGATTGGGAGACAACTTTATGAACCGCTTGCGATTATAAAAATCGGCTGGGGAATAGATGTCGGCTCTCTGAAGGAACTTTGCTGGGGAAAGTAACTCCGGTTTGGGGAAGCCGATGTCAAAGCTTTTGTTGCCTCTACTATGTGGGGGATATAAACATCACTGGGACGTATGCTGAGGACGTAGAAGTCACTTCGCATCAAGACGTTTCTGCCCCTGTACCTGTTGGAGAAAGTACCTGCGGAGGCTTGGTGGATGCTGATCAGGATGATAAGTCTTCTACTGATTAGACAAGTGACCAGATGACAGAACATAGTCATACTCTTCAAATCCTAACTTTTGCCTGGACCGCCCTTTCGGGTTTTCAGTCCACCGGGATACCCTTTTTTGCTCAAGCCGCCTTTTCAAGTTTTTGGCTTGCCGGGTGTACATATTTTTTTTGTTTTTATCCCTAATTTTTCCCCGAACCTTTTTTGGTTCGCCGGGATGCCCTTATTTTTTCCTAGGCCAGTCAACCTAGTAGGTCTTTGTTCATGCATAGTATTTTCCAGCTATGTCCATGTTCACCGGGTACGGAGAATTGTCACTGTCCATAGTAGTAAGTATTGCCACACTGCCAGAAGATGCTCATTTGATCGTACATGATTCGTTGTTGGAATTCATGTCCAATGCCCCAAGTGATTCAGATGATGATTTGTCCCTGGCTACTTAGCATCTTTGAGAGATTCCTTGAATCTTGACTTGACTGCCCCAGATGATGGACAATGATCTTGCCGTGCCCCTTGGTTGGAAGTGTTTTTCCACTTGAGGTGATCATTTTCATTGAGAAGGTTTTTGTTCATCGATATCCGTCGTTTGAATTTCTCTGCTGTTGAAAAAATAGTCATATGCAAATAATGGTATTTTAAGAATGCAAAGCTTATGTCTGTCTTGAAAAAAAAATTTGAAAATGCAATTTTTTAGTAAAACAGATTTTGCAAGAGAGTGATATCAACTCGTGATTTATGGAAAACCTTACAGGAGTCGGGATACCTTTTGTAACAGTATGCTTTCGAACTAACCCATGCTTCAGCTAGGACTTTTAAGGGTTATAACGTGGCCTGGTTCATGGTTCAAGAAACAAAGGATAAAGGCTCAAAATTTATTTGTACCCACCCGCTCTTCATGATGTTCTTCAGTCCTATGCTCAGTTAATTGCACGTTTAGAATCCCAATTGAGTTCTAGAATATTGTCCTTGAAGTTCCGGTGATGGTTCAGATACTGACAGTTTATTTTGAATAGGCAGCCATATTTTTTGTTGAGGATTTGTAGGACCTCTTTCTTTACTATCCCTGCCTTTTTCCTGAACTGTTTCTTTTTATGGTTACAATCAGCAGGATGCCCCAGTTTTTTCCTTAAGTCTCCTTCATAGGTTTTGACTTAGCGGGCTTTTCTTTTGAACAATAATGACTGCCTCTTCTTAATTATTATGCATAACCATCACCATCTTCTGATTTAGAATGACGTCTTCGATGCCATTCATTATGTATGAAGTAGAATATTGCGACTGAATGCGCATCTGAATTAACTGATCAAACTACCCTGCCCCAGGTTATCATTAAGGGTTTTAATTTGTGTGAAAATAAAAACTCCTACATCTTAGGCTCAAAGGGGTTGACTAGGGATTATCTTCCTTATTAATCCATTGTTTAGGATTTGAAACAATGCCTGTACATTGTCAACAAGGTTTGTTCAAAAGCACATTGTATAGATTGTGGTACCGTTTTTGCTATCCTCCCTCTAAAGGATCAGAGCTTTTGATCGAGATTTGAATATCACAAAATGGAAAGCAGTTTAAATATAGTGAATACGAATGAATTGATTCAAAACAGACATATGTAATGCATTAATAAAGTAACAAAGTTTGACATGAATAAATGTTCGAACAATCAAAAGAAAATTACAAATTGAAAATTTTGATGAACGAAAAGCCCTCTTGTCAGAACTTGTCACTTCAAATGGTGGGCTTTGGAGGAATGACAGAAACATTCCAGTTGACCATCTTGTGTGAATTCCAATGCTCCTTCATCAATCAGGTCTTGAATTTTGTATTTCAACCTCCAACAGTCGTCAGTATCATGCCCCGGGCTGTTGGAGTAGTATGCACATCTTACATCAGGATTGTAGGGAAGAAGTCTTGGGATTCGGATGAGTTCCTATCAACATAATCAGATTCATCCTCAACAGGTGTTGCAAAGCTTGAGACAGCGACATGTTGAGTTTGGTAAACTGCCTTTTGGGTATATTCGGCTTACTCTGATTAACCTGTTGTTTTTGGCGAGGTTGTTTTTGGACCCGTGATGTGGTAGCAATTTGGAAAAATCCACTCTTCACAAAACCAGCCTCTTGTCTTCTCGGGAGTTGATCAATGACTTGGTACCCAACCTCAATTGTTTGCTTCATACGGCTGCAGCCGTCTTGATGAAGTTTCTTGATAATGGCTCTCAGCTCTTCTTGTCCCCTGGATAGGCCTTAGATAAGAGTCATCTGCCCCAACATCTGGGTTCTCATTGCTTCTACCTCAGCTTACAGTTGTTCCAACCGTTCATCCTTGTTGTCTTCAGGACTTTTCTTGGCCAGGTCTCCAGCGAGGAGTGCTTTCAACTCTTCCTGCCCCTTGAATAGGTTTAGGAACATTTGCATGAATTGAGTCTCTTGAGTTTGGAGATCTCTGTTGTCTTGTTGGAGAGCCATTTTCCTTGATGAAATAAACAGCGAGAAAATGAGAGACCTGTACTGGAAGACCTATTATGCAAATGGCGTGCATGCAATGTTTTCAAGGATCTCGTGGGGTAAACAAGAAAATGTCAGAAGTTGAAATTTGCAGCTTTGATTGAAGAACTTCGTATCGTTGAAAGTCCTTCTATGAGAGTCAAGATCACCATATCAAGTGGGTCATAGCCCCTGACTCAAGTTGTCGTGTTTTGGTCGTTTGACGGCATTGGCTAGAGGAAAATAAATCCCCTTGCCCCTTGCTAGACGTCCGATTTATCATAACCTGCATCACAAACCCTTGAGATCCTTGAAATGATTAAGGAAATGTTGTGGAATGATGTTATGATGTGTATGCTATATGTTAAGCGAAAATGCAGGGTAAGAAACCAATTTATTAGATTTGTACAAACAAGGTCCTGCAAGGAACACAAACAAAGCTCTGCAATGAGTTCAAATTGTTAGGCAAAGAAAGCAAGCAAGTCACACAAGCAGCCTTAGGTTTAGGCTTGCATGAATTACATAGGTAAGTACCCTCTTGAAGTTTAGTTAGTTTCAAACCTGTCTTAGAAAAGTAATTGGGTTCTAAGGATTCTCAATATCATTGATCATCCTTTATCGGGCATTGTTTCAGCTCAGACAATCTTTTCTTGCAGCCAAAATATCCCGAAAGTCTGATCTCAATGAGTGTAGCATCGAGTATCAACCAATCCTCATCTTTATATCGAGGTCGGCTATCTCACTACTTTCTAATGGCCAAGTTTGTTTAACTAAGGTTCTAAGGTCTGTTAGTGCTTCACGACACCACACGGTGGCCCCGTATTCTCCTCGTTTCCACACGAAGGATACCGGTACCAACCAAAGTGTCACACCAACACAGCCATCGCTTAAACCATATCGGTCTATGCCGTATAGTCTCCTCGATCTATTGTTGTTTACCTAAAGAGTGTCCCAGATCCGGGTGTAGGATCTTCAATGATACCCAAGCAAAAACCCTTAAAGATAAAGCAGGCAAAACAAACAAGAAAGCAATTTTAAAAATGACCTAGTTCCTAAGGTAAACCCCACTTTATTTTAGTCCCAGGAAGAGTCTCCAGTTCTGTGATACGATGGCGAACCGACTTTTATTTTATTCAATCATGGAAAAGGAAAAAGAACAGAAAAAACCTTTTTTCGAGATATTCTGAGTATGGGGGGTAGATTATAGAAAGGGAAGGTGTTAGCACCCTTTCTATCCATGGTTTTCCATGGTCTCTTAGGTACTTGCTCATTTTGAAATTGCTTGTGTGTGTTTTGAAAAGTTTTTGTTTAACTTAGTGATAACCCTTGTATTTGTCCTCAAGAGTGTGACGGAGTTGTTTTTGAAAACTGTTTTGAAAGTGTTTGGGAAAAAAGAGTTTTTATTGTTTTGAGCAAGTACTTAAGAGTTTCTACCTACTCGAAAAAGATTGTTCATTTTCTCGTTTCTTTTAGACAGCACTACCCTACTATTAGTGAGTAGGTAGCCCTATCGTTGGATGTTAAGGGACTATCGAAAGGGACGCTGTGGTCATCGAAGGCAACATGTAAAGATATCTTAGCATTAGAAGGGACTGTCATCATATAGGCAACATCGAGGGACAAGATCATTTCTCGTAGGCAACTCGAGGGACGTTAGGGACCATGATCTTTATGATGAGTTTAGAATTAAGGGTCTTTGCTAAGACATCCCTACGTTCGAGGGACATGACCATTATTTTCCAAGGCAACCAAGTGAGGTATACCCTAAGGGTGCATATGTGCAAGGTGTGTTATGTTCAGTTATTTTTGTCTTGTGTTAAGTTTACTAATGTTTAATTTTTCTTGCCATACAATCCTATTAGTCATACATCTAGCAGTTAATAATTGCAGTAATTTAAAAGCGCAGAAATATAAAACCTAGCTATTACAAGGCTTCGGGGAGGAGGATTATGTACATATCCAAAACTGGGGAAAAAATAAATAAAAGCGATAAAGGTCCTACTAACCATCTATTACATCCCAATATACAGTTACAATAATAAAATGAAGTGTGAAAGAATAATAACGCGCAAATTTGAAAAGACGTCTAAAAACCCTAAGATATAAAAAATCTTTTTGTTGTTTTTTGTTTTAATTTATAAAAATGGTTTAAGTTAAAAAAATAATTGATCTAGATCTATATTTAAAAAAATTTAATTATTAAAGAAACATGAAATTTAAATAAAAGAAATTAATTCTATGTTTTTTTGGTATTTTTGTTACGAAAAGGAAAATGAATTAAAATGAAATTAAACCTAAGTTCTATTAATTTTAATTTTTAAAAAAAGTTAAAGTGATTAGTTAATTAATTTACCAAAATTACAATTAATTAAGAAAAAATCCTAAATCTATTTGTATGTGGTTTTTATATTTGTTTATTGATTAAAATAAAAAAAAGGATTAAAAGAAATAAATGAAATGAATAAAACAAGAAAATAAAGATGGGCCTAGTAGCAAAAGTAAACAGGGGGTGCAATCATCAGAAATCCCTAGGCCCGAATCTTCGAAAGCTTCATGCTCTAACCATGGTGTTTTCAAATTCTTGCATGGAACCTCTGATTCAACCATCCATAATTGTTCTATATAAACTCAAACAAACGTTAGCATGCCATGGAATGTGATTAAAATTAGAGATTCGAAGTTTAAAATTTTACCAAACCGGTGTTATCAAATGGGGGCGTGCTAGACGTGTGATGGATTGCTCTTGGGCCTTATAAGACTCCTGAGGACTTCAAGAAGATGGTTTGAGGCTGGATGTCAATCGAGAGAGACCGGAACCTCGAGATATGACTTGCATCAATTCTTTGATTTCTGGAGAGCTTTTTGAAGAGCTTTTTGAGAGCAATTTGAAGAACTTTTTGAGAGCTTTTTAGAGAGGAATTTCGTTTTTTTCAAGCTTGTATGGCTCTATATTTATAAAGGGTAATGAGGAGACAAGAAAGCATGGAAAGAATCTCCCTCATAATGTTGTGTTTTAAGACCATGATCAAAATTTGAAAAAAATGTCATATTTGATGATTTTATGCCATTTTCACATGTGGATGAACCTGGACATATTTGAAGGGTTATTTCACGAAATCAATTGACATAAACCAGCATAAAACTTGCCCAAAATGGATTCACATCAAAATTTACATTATTTCCATAATTTATTTATTTAATTATGAATTTTAATGAATAAAATATCAAAATAAATAGCATAAATAGTAGAAAAATGTATGGGTGGGCTTTGAGGTCGTGGACCATGTTAAGAATGAGTTTCAAACTTGAAAAGATAGGCCCATTTGGGAAAAAATCCAAGTTTGGTCAATATTTGCTTCATGCATTTTTTTCAAAAATTGGCCAACTTTGACAATGCATATCTCTCTCAATTTTAATCCTATGAGGGTGTTCTTGAACTTTTTAGAAAGCTTAGGATGTCCCCTAAGCAACCTATTTGGTTTCATCTCAGTTGGATCTTCCATGTTCATGTAAGAAGCTTTGACCCAAAAGGTGTTTTTGTTGACTTTTGAAAAGGACCTATAATGTCTGAATTTTTATCTTTTCATGAGTTCATTTCTTGAACTTGAGGATGAAGATGAGTTATAGGTAATTGGACTCTCTTAAAAATGAGACTTGGATGAGAAATTTCTGATAAAGTATGAGAAAGTTATACCTGGTCAAAGTTTGGTTGACTTTTCCTATAGGAACCCTAATTTAGCAACTTTTGTGTTTTGATGAATTAGGAGCATTACTTGAGGAATCATGATCAACCCTTGATAAAATGATGGATATCACTTCAAAATATTGATGTTGACCAAAAATCTTGAAGTTTGACTGTATATGGGCCACAGTTGACTTTTGACCTAGTATAGTTGATTTTCAGGCATTTGAGCAGTTGATTGAATAAACTTCTTGTGCAAGGCATGAAACTTGACATGAATGATCTTGAGGACATATTAGTGCAATAGAGACAAATTGGGACCCTTGTAACTCAAACATCTTGATGAAAATGGAAACCCTAGTTTGAGGCTCATTGTCTTAAGAAGAGGATTTGTCTGGTCAATCCTTAGGCATCCTTGAGCAAGTTGAGGACCTCTAGGAGCATGTTTTGAATTAAATGAGAGGACAAATTTTGGGGTACAACACACAGGAATCCTGGGCCTGGCCACATGTATTACAAAGACTCATAAGATAAACTTGCATTCAGTGATTATGTGTCTCTTTCGAATGGCTAGCAATATGTGTCCTTCGAATGGGCTTTTGGAGTGCTCTTTCAAAGGAGTCATATTGTGTGTCATAGTGCAGAAGCTGTGTTGAGGGGTCTTGGCCTTAAGAGCAAGAGCAGAGGAAGTATTTTCCTTATGCATTGAAGGCGATCATAGAAAAAACTTTTTCCCTTGTGAATCCAAAGCAAGCATGAAGGGGCTTTTGGCCTAGTGGATCCAAGGGAACTTGAAGAGGCATTTAACCTTGTGAATCAAAAGGAACTTGTAGAGGTCGTTAGCCTTGTGAATTGAAGGCAAGCCTAAAGTAACCAATGTGTAGCCGAAGCCTTGTGATTTGAACATGATTGAAGGGGGACCCAGCGCCCATTCGAAGCTTGTGAATTAGACCTGCAGCGAAGAGTGCCTAATGCCTAAGTGAAGACTTTGAAACCAAGCTTGTTCGAAGGATCTAGATGCCCAATTGAAGCCTGTCAAGATGCCAATCAAAAGACACCTTGTTCATCTTCGAAATTTTTATTTTTCTTTGATCAAGTGTTTGTGACCACCCATATAAGAAAAGATCTTGGGAATCATGAGAGGGTAAATTTTGGGGTACAACAAACACAAGTTCCTACCTCATATGATGAAGTTGATGGAGATGTTGTGCATGCTATTTGAATCGATCATGAAGAAGGCATATGGGAAAATTAAAACAAGTATTTTATTCTTTATTCATAATATATTAAATGTATGTTATAATTTCTATGTATTTTTACTAATGCAAGTATGATCATTTGAAATCATAGATCTTTATATGTCAAGACACCAAGAGACAAGACACCAAGAGACAAGACACCTAGAGACAATAAACCAAGACACCAAGATACAATTATGTGATGTTATGTAATGTGTAAATTGTAGGTTGTTTTGTGACATTTTGGTTTTGAATATATAATTTTTGGTTCTTAATCCAATTTTTATTGTTATTATGATACAATTATTATTATGAAAACTATATCACCAATGCAAATTGTTTATTCAACTGTGGTTGTTTGTTCAACTATGATTGTTTGTTCTGCAGTGATATGATCCACCAAAATACATGTTAAAAAGATAGTGAAAATTATAAAAGTGGGATTAAATTTATTACTTCAGCAGAAAGTTTCACAACGGTTAAATAACACAACTATTATAATATCTCACGCATTGTCTAAAATAATATAAATACCAAAACAGCGTTGCTGAGAATCGAATCTAGGACCTTTATGTATTATCACAATGGTTCTTTGGCTCAACCATTGTGATAGAACACACGCTTTCCAGTTTTCTACAACGGTCACTGGATCGTGATTGTAAGTAACGAATATACAACCACGCGCTACTTTACAATGTCTGATACCACGTGATTATTTATCTTTCCCAACCGTGGTTGAATGCCTTTTTCATAGTAGTGTGCTTAGAAAGTTTTGGTTCAACCTGGTTGGATTTGATTTGAATCAGAACGTGTGTCTAATTTGATTGATTTGAATCAAACACATAAAATCTCAAATTTTCATGTTTTCAAATGTACTTTGAAATTTTTCTTTGCACCTAACTTGAAACAAACACATATCATTTTTATTCTACACACTCATGCAATTGACTAAAAGCATCTTGATCAAGTTCAAACATAACCATTATTTTATGCATTCTAAAATGAATAACGAATCAATTTCAAACTTGATTCAAAAGATGTGAAATCATGAGGGAGCCTCAATAAACAATAATAAACAAAAGTTATAAGATAAGTAACAAAATAATCGTATTGGGGATGCTCCCTCTGCAAGTGATAGGGACATGCAACAATCTCCCCTTTGGGATATGCAGCTTCAAAACATACACACACACATACACGCATACACACACACACACACACACACACACACACACACACACACACACACACACTTAAAAGTATTTTTGAAGCATTTATTTTTCAAATAAAATCACAAAAATTGTTTTTGGAACCTATTCGGATAAATTGGGAACTATCAAATTGATTAGGATAAGTTTTCGAAATGTCTAATCGATTAGATTAAACATGTAATTGATTATGAGGTAAAATCAAGTCCATAATCAATTATGGTAGAGTCTTAATAAATGGTAATGACTCTCTATAAAAACCTTTCGATTTGAGCAACAATAATCAATTATTGCATGTAACAAACCGAGTAGCTAGTCGATTAGGTCATTTATTTTTCCAATGGATTGTTTCCTAAATTGAATCATCTCTTGGCTAATAAATAGAGGGTTTCCTTTTCATTTCTAATCATCCATAAATATGTGAATATCTCACTTTTTCTCATTCTCTCAATCTCTCTAAAAATATTTTATTTTCTCTAACATGTTTAGCCATAATACTTCGAAAGTGTTCTTGAGTTTAGTAAGGAAATTGTTTTAGGTGAGGGCATTTATGTAAATTTACCAAGAAATATTTTTTCTCTTGATAATTTATTCTTCCTTATGAAGTGTTTATTTTGGTTTGGATCTAAACTTATATAAAAGCTCTTTAGGGGATTAGTATAAGTCTCCATTACGCTTCTGAGCTCAGCCACTAAGAGAAAATCTCTCCTTTTGGGTTTGTGAAGAATAATCAATGAAAAATCTTAAAATTGATTATTGAGTTCAGCCCTGGACAAAAGCTTGGTCGGTTCGAGATAAGTCAGGTGTAAAATCTCACTTGATTTATTAATTTACCATGTAAACAAGTTCAGTAGGTTCAAGATCAGCATGATAAAAATCTCGGTTCAGTTTGTGGTCAGCCCGTATAAAACCTTGATTTGGTTCGACGGATTTCCAACTAAAAACTCTAACTTGGTTCAAGATTAGCTTGTTCAAAATCTTAGTTTGGCTTAAAGTCTAACCACTTGAAGCCATGTTTTGTGTTTTGTGTGAAGACTAACCGCTTCATTCCTCACTTCATTGTTTCATTTAAAGTTAACATGAAACTTCATTTTTCTTGTATAAGGGGGTTCAAGTGATTAACCTTATAAAATATCTCAATCATTACAGAATACTCTCAAGACTAATTCTTTGGAAGATGAGTATGTAACTTATTTTAAAATGAACCTTTATAAATCTCTGGTGTTATCTCTCTTCCCCTAACTTTTTTTACTTTCCGCTTATTTTCTTTATCCTTATTTTGCGCTGCATATCCAAATGTTTTTTTAGAAAATATTTTCAAATTCTGATTTTGAAAATGAATCCGTTTTAAACTATCATTTTCTAAACCTCCATAATTCACCCCCCCCCCCCTCTTGTGTATGGAGTCGCATGTTCAACAATAATATCATCAATTGGTTTTAGTTTTAAAGATGACAATTGCCAAATGGTTTTGATCACGATAACTCTTCCAATGGTTCTTGAGATGGAATTTTAACAAGAAATTATATCACATTCCCAATCATATAAATATTTTTAGTTCTAGTTAGAGGTGATAGTCAATATTGAATCTAACAATGAAACTTGAAGTTATGAAGCTGGGAGTCTCATCAGTCAAATGTTTCAAGTTCTAGTTGAAGGTGTTAGATGAAGTTTAATCAGGAAAAGGAACTTGAAAGTATGAAGTTGTGATCTTAAAGTTATGAACTTGAATATGTGTGATCACCTCTCGACAAGTGTACCGATGACGTCGAAGTAATAATAAAAATGACCATCTCCATAAGGATTATAATTTAACAATAGAATAATGTGTGAATTTAAGTAATTAAATGAGGGGTGAGGTTACGGTAGAAAAGAAATTCTAAAGTTTGAAATTAAAGATGATAAAGGCGATCAGGTCTTTATTATCGAATCCCAATATTTTTACTTGTTGATGAATTATTTATTTTATTAAGTTTCAATTAAATTATTATCTCACTACGAATTACAAAAACCCACTGCACCCAATTCTTTGGTGTGCAATTCACTAATTTACACGATAATCCCATAATTCTTTAGGCCAATTCAATTTTTAATTAGGAGTTCTAAGTGTATTAATTCATAAGAAATGACTTCTAATTACTTATCCATAGTTAATTACAAATTCGAATGAATTTCCTAGATCAGATAAGTAGATTAACGGTCAGGAATCCCTATGTATCTAGATGGATTCATACGCCTGTAAGATACAAAGGGCATTAAACTATAGAATAATTTAAATAAGATAATAACATTAAAAGTACTCAACAAATATCTAACAAACATATGATCCGAAAGAGTAATAATAAGGTTCATCTCAAAAAGACCTAATATAGAGAAACATAACTACTCATTGATAAATGAACAAATAACATGAGTTGATAAGCATTCATAATCAAAATCTATGGAAGAATTGCTCTTCAATGACTTCAATGTGCTCCAAATGTTCCCCTTGAATATCCCTAGCTATCACTTTATCTCCAAGTTTCATAATTACCAAAAAGAGGCAAAAAAATAGAAAATTGTGTGTCAGCCAAACGCATGTCATCACACACAATATGTCAGCATTTTGTTGCGATGCAAGCCTCATCGTGCCATGACAGAGTGCATCGCGGGCGTGAGAATTTCATAAGCGAATTGTATGTTTTCTTCACATTTTTCACTAATTATTTATTTCTTCCTTGTTTTAACTTTTTGCTCGATTCTTCACACTTTGACATGGTTTTTGGTCATTATTCTTCCGAGTTCATTCAAATATCTTGATAAAAATCGCGTAATAATGAATGTCATCAATGTGAAAGTGTGAAAGCTCGTCTGATATTGTGTTTAGAATTTATTTCACTTTGATCAGTTAGTTGTATATGGAACAAGAGTAAGTTCTGAGATACTAAGGCAATGCATGCACAAACAAAAAAATTCAAAACTTTTCTTCTCTTTTGATAAAAAATTTAAAACCAATTCAATTTTTTTTAATTGATTAGAAACTTATTTAATCAATTAACAAGGTAAAATATATTGACTAATTAATTAATAGGTCATTGTAATCAGTTAAATCAAAGTGTAGTAATTCCTAATTGATTAAGGAGGTTGTAATCAATTAAGTGTTGTCAAAAACTAAACTTTCCTATTTTATCTTGGTTAATAGATTAATACATAATTTTAACCAACTAAATCATTAAAAATTCTCATGAACTATTTTATTTTTGAGATAGATTTTCCTATATAAAAGAGGCTTCTCTCATTTCAAAATACACCAGATTTTTTAAAAGATACTTTCTTATATCTTTTCTTCTCTCATTCTTTTATAAAGTTCATTTTCATTAGAGTTGCCTTAGTTCCAAGTGAATAGAAAGTTTCTTCTGAGTTGTTTTATACTAGTGTTATGCTGAAGTTATTTAATCGAGAGTGCAGTTCTCTTGTGATCACTTTTGTAATAGATTTGAAATTTGCAAGCTAAACTTGAAAAGTGCTTAGGTAATGGTATTGAGTCGAGTCTCTGTAAAAGCTCTAGTTAGGGTTATTGAGTTGAGTCTGTGTAAAAACTTTTGTTTTTTCTAGATGGTTTGTGTGTTGATCTTGTATAAAAACACAAGTTGTTTGTAAGGTTGTTTGGGCTAATCCTATATAAAAGCTCAAGGTTGTTTTAACGGAAATCTTAAGGAAAAACTCTTGGGACTGTATTACGTAGGGTGGTTTTGGCTGAACTAAGACAAATTTGTGGTGTGATCTTTCTATCCATAATTTCTTTTATTTTGTTACTTAAATTTTTTACTACTTATTTATATGTATATTCTCTTTTATATTATTTTATTGGTGTATCTCTATATATTTATCTCTTCCAACATACATAATATTACTAAAAATAAATTTATTGATCAAATAACTTCAAACACAAGAGAGCCAATAGAATGTTGGTTCCAACAAAATAAACAACCTATCACTTTTTATTAAACTTTACATTATCTATTGCATAATTAATGTTAGTACCATGGTTTTAGGATTGACATAATTTTGCTAAAACATGGTTTGTAGCATCATGTTATGGAAGATGTTTTAACATGTTGGTCAAGTTTATTTGAAGGCAGATGTTCTGACAGATGTTGTGACATCCTTTACCAGAACATCAGTACAAATTGTGTTTATTCTTGAAAAGATTTAAATTTGTTTTTGTGAGGTTCCTTTTGGATTTATCTCACTGATTTTCGTAGATTAAGAATATTTAATCTGTAATAGTTGATTTTATCTCCAGGTGTACATAAGTTTCTAAATTGGGCTTTGAGACAATTTAGGAAACTTGATGTTTTTGTTCCAAAATTTAAGGAGATTTTTCTACACAATTGGTTCAGCCCTTAGCTTAAGCAACAAGGAATATCTGGGCGAGGATTCAAGGCCCATGAATCACTAGGGAGTATTTAAAGAGATGACCTAGACCTAATTTGATTAAGAACTTTGTAAAAAAATAAGGGGAATCCTATTTTTCTTAGACTTAGGGTTTGAGGGTTCTTCAAGGGAGTTCCTGTTTTCTTTGGATGTCCTCATGTATCTTTTGATGCATTAGAGTTGACTGATTGTTACTTGATAGTTTGCCAAGTCATTGTTCTCACTATAAAGCTTTTAAGTAAGAGTTTGAGTATTGTATTTAAAGTGTAAACTTCTGTTTAGTTTGGTTTCCAGACACTGAGATTATGGTTGTAGATATCACTATGGTGATTAGAAGTGAGAGGAGATTCTCATATCTAGGAAGTTCCTAGGTAGAAATTGCATTGGGTAGAGATTAAGTGATAAGTTGTAAACTAAGATTGTTTAGGCTTAGAATTAATACTACTAATAGTGGATTTCCTTCCTGGCTTGGTAGCCCCCAGATGTAGGTGAGTTGCACCGAACTGGGTTAATAATTCTTTGTTCTCTTTTACCCCCTACATTTAAATTTTGCGTAGTTTTAATTTTGGTAAAAGTTCTATCAGTAAGCAGATGTCATAACATTTGTCGTAACATTGTGCTTGTGTGTTGAGACACTAGTCTTGACATTTATATTGTGTGTGCCAGAATTTCAATTGGCATCAGAGCAGGAACCCTGTTCTTCTTATTAGATGAGCTTTAGGAAAAATGATTTCTAGTACTATGGACGAGGAAGGAGGATATCACAACAGGCCACCTCTGTTAGATGGTTCAAATTATGACTGTTGGAAGATTAGAAAGGTGTGTTTTCAAAAATCCATGGACATGAAAGGATGGAAGGTTGTCTTGAAAGGACGAGATCCTCCTAGTGTGAAGGACAAAAATAGGAATGTTTCCTTAAAGCCAGAGGAAGACTGGTCTAAAGATGAGGAAAAATCAACTTGTGGAAACTCCAAGGCTTTGAATGCTTTATTCAATGGACTGGACAAAAGTGTCTTTAGGCTGATCAATACATGTAGTGTGGCCAAGGATGCTTGGGAAACTCTCGGAATAACTCATGAAGGAACATCCAAAGTAAAGATGTCAAGGCTTAAGCTTATCACTACTAAGTTTGAAAATCTAAATATGAATGATGATGAAACTGTTAAGGATTTTCATATGAAGATTCTTGAAGTTGCTAATGTATGAAGCCTCTTGGGAGAAACAAATGTCAAAAGAAAAACTGGTCAGCATGATTCTTAAGTCTCTACCTAGGAAATTTGACATGAAGGTAACAACCATTGAGGAGGATCAAGACCTCAGAGGAATGAAAATGGATGAACTTATTGGATCTCTTTAGATATTTGTATTGAAAATGAGTGAAAGATATGAAAATAAGAAAAAAAGCATTACCAGTATTCATGACATTAATGAAAGTGTCATACCCCAAATTTGCCCTACCTATGCGATCACATTTTTCAAGAATAAAGATAGAAGAAGATATCTTAATTAGGGATAGTTCAGCAATATCTGATGGCTCATTCTTAAATCCAAGACAACCATGGGGTGTATTTTAATTCAGGAGAGTGGGGCTTTCTAAATCAGAAAGACTCATGTCTCCGTAGGTCCATTCGCAAAGCATGTTGGCCAATGGACCATGATATTCGAATATGGAAAATTATTTTAGGAAAAAATTATTAAGTTTTAGTAATAAAGCCTATTTAGGTTGTTGTTAGTAAAAAGAGAGGTGAAATTGCAATATACTAGTCTATTTTAGTTGGCCCATTTCCATTTTTGTTATCCAAATAGCAAAGGGTGGGGTATGAGTATAAATTACAAGCCCATTAAAATTCATAAGGCCCATTTCATTTTTAATAAGCAAAGATTGGAAATAATAGACCCATTAAACAGCTTCTAAATTGGCCCATTTGGCATTTGTGAACAAATTTTTATCTGTTTCTTATTGCTATCATGTTTCCTATTTATTAATTAATTTATTTTACAAACTGGTAGTAGATCTAATGAAGTGTTCTGCTTCGGAATAAAGTCTGTTGGTTTGATATGCAAGGGCCAATTAGGCCCGGTCCGGAAATTATATGTGGTGAAATAATAAATATGTTGTTGGACCTAAAAGAAATACGAGGCCCAATTCAAATAAAGAAGTACAAGGACCAATTCAGTAACAAGCACAGGCCCAACATAAAGAAGTAATGCAAGGCCCAACATAAATAATTAATGCAAGGCCCAATGGAATAAAAAAAACAGTAATTGTAGCGATTGAAGCGGAATTCACGCACAATTCTGGAAATTAACAACAACTGTTCAAATCTTTCAAATCCAGAAATTAACATCAAATACAATACAGTAAATTAATTTACGGTGAATCAAATCTCTAAAAAGAAAATCTCTATTCAATCCAAAATCCAGTACAATCATCTTAATAAAATCTTACAAATCATAATCAATTACAATATATTATAATCCAATTCCTAAATCTATCTCCCTAATCTACGTTAACAAATTGTAACAACAAATTTCACTAAAACCCTAATCAAACTCTATAGATAGAAGAATGATTAACAGTGGAAGATAAGGAAAGAATCGAGAAGAAGAGTTTGGAGAACTTGAAACCGGAAGAACCGAAAGTAGCCTTTGAAGACAGAAAAGAAAGATTGTTGAAGAAGATAACGGTTAGGGTTTCAATATCTGAAACCCTAATTGTTGTCGCTGCTATCATCGCTCTGTTGCTTCACCACTACTATCGGCCATCCACCTAAAAGTATCGTCGGAAATTTCACACAAAAAGAAGAAGAAGGGTCAGTAGCAGAAGCTTCCAAGCCGCACAAGAATTCGAAAAATGCCAAGAGGTATAACTTAGCTCTTTTATTGTTGTTTTTGTATTATGTTTGTTGGGTGGTCGGAGTAGAAAGGATAGAGCCGTCACGGTGATGTTTTGGGGGGGATTAGGGTTAGAGAAGAAGAAGTTTAGGAGAACGGGTTATGTACTGTAAAAGAAGAATGAGTACTGAAAAATGAAAATATAACACTTGTACCCTGTTTCGATCCAGTAAACACGCGCTTAGAACGTTTATCATGTTCCCTTGCAATCAGGTCCATTTGATCATAAACGGACGACTGTAGACCAAGTTCTATCGTAACTCCCATGCACCCTCATCCACGCAACCGAACCGGCCCTTTCCCAAATACATAATGGGCCAAACCCAATTTCTATTCGCACCACCCTTTCCCTGCTTTACTGAAACATAGCTAGCGATACACCTCCCCTTCAGAAAATATATTTGGGCCTAGCCCAATCTCCTAAAAACACCCCCTATTTTTACTGCTTAATAAAAAACTACACCCCTCTGAAACTAATTAAATTATTTTCTATAATTAGTATATTTTTCTTATTTCTTATATTTTTTATATTTATATTATTTATTTATTTTTTGATAATAATAATTATTTTATTTTATATTATTTTATCATTACCATTGTAAATAATTATTTTGTAAAAAGCTCATGAATATATTTTCATGCATTAAAATATATTTTGTAAAAAGCTCATGAATATATTTTCAAGGTATTTTTACAATTAATATTGTTAAAAAACATATAACAAATCTCAAACTATTTTTCGTAATAAACTAATCTAAACAATCATTTTTTTGCAAAAGGGTTCCAAACAAATTTTGACTAATCGCGCATTTAGCCAAAATTCCACAATCTCTACAACCGGTCAAATGTGAGGCGATTCAAAATACATTTACAACCCCCTAAAAAACATAAACCCATACGAACTACGAATTGGAACTTTGATTCCTCATAAGAGGATATGTAGGCATACGATCAAAAATCGTAGCGAGTTCCCCTATAAAAATATTTAAACCCTTCCCCCTAATTAAAATTTAAAACCCTATTTTACCCGAACCTAAACCTAAAACCTAGTATCATTGTGAACAAGGTAGATGAAAGGTGCCTAACACCTTCCTTTCGACTAATGAAGTCCGAAACCTAGAATCCCTGTCTGCGAATTAGGGTTTCCTATTAGATGCCCTTCCCTAGGATAAAAACTGATAGTGGCGACTCTTGATTTAAAAACCAGTCGCAACAGCTGGCGACTCTGTTGGGGAATTCAACTTTAGGTTTTAGGGTTTTTACTTTGGGGTATTTATTTATTTATTGCATTATTTATTTATTACATTATTTATTTATTTAATTTATTTATTGTCAATTCTCTTTATCATATATTTACTGCATGGCAGGAATTTTTTTTAAAAAAAAATTCAATAACCCTTAGAAAGAAGGTTCGTCTATTAGCTTATGGGGTACATCATCCCTGCGAGTTTATGTGACGACTTCGCCTAGAGTCGGTGGACTTCCGAAAAAGGAATACTTATCGAGAGATATCCTCTTGATGAGTAGGACTTTGGAAGGACACCCATGACTCTTTGTAACGACCTTAACCAAAAATCTAATGACGAAACCTTTCACGACTTTGAGATGAAAGTTTCAGTCTGTAAAGAGGCTCCACCTAAGGGAGGCCCTTGTGCCTTTTCCCTCTAGTGTTATTCATGATACCCTTAAGGAAACCACCTTTTGGGAGGGTAGATTAACCTTAGGCCAAAACTAGGAGCCTACCTTCTAAGGATATCATTCACATAATCCCATTTCCATTATCCCTAAACCCGCAAGGGTTACTTCTGGTATACTACAATCCCTAGCCTGTAGGGTCTATCTTTCATAAGTCACAACCCATAACACGTAGGGATTATTCAACCGTCCATTGGTCTATTACAATCCCTAGCTTGTAAGAATTCTCGTCCCTCAATTACCATCTCTAGCTTGTAGGGATTCCCCTTCGTCTTCTATGGTCCTTTCATCCTTAAGGAGTTCCTATTTGTCTTAATATCTGAGTCAGTGTAGGATATCACTAAACTCATATTTACTATCTTCGCCCTCAAGGAATTCCTATATGTCTCAATATATGAGACAGTGTAGGGTACCTCCAAATCCACATCAAATTATTTTCGTCCTCAAGGAATCCATATATGTTTCAATCTCTGAGACAATGTAGGACATTATCATTTCCATATCTACCATTAAACCTGCATAGGGTACCCCTACGTCTATCCTCATACTATGTTAGCATCACATTGCATATCCATGAAACCTTTTGCATACCCAAAAGCCAAAAACATTTTTTCATACCCATGCATTCACATACATTCATACATTTACATCTCATGCAGTTCCACCTTCTCCCTTATCCGACTATCATCCATATGCTAGTTGATTTCCTGGTACTCACGAACAACTCAAGAAAGTCTGAAACTGTGGAAACAAGGGATCATCTATTGGAGACTCATTGGAGCTTGGCCCTACAAAGAAAGAAGTCAGCCCTTCACAAGTTCAACAACGGGTCTACGCAACGCCTCAAGTGCCACTACCATTGGTGATTCCCCTCATGCTCTAACAAGTCCAAAATCACTAAGCTCTCCAAAAGTCAAGAGGATCCACAAAGAATCTTTTCTCTAGAAACAATAGACCTTTATAATTTCATTGTTGCTAAGTTGTCTTTATTGTAAACTTGTATCTTTGGATCAATAATTCTAATAAAATAAGCATGCATGTTTTTGAAATTGATTCAATCCACAAAAATCAACAATTTTCTATTTTCACTCTTTTCCATTTCCAATTAACAAACTTCGAAGGAGAATGATGAAAATCAAATAACTGAATTTTGCTAAGCTATGCTTTCAATGTAAGACCGAGCTGACGATGTAAGGCATTGTTTTAATTCCCAAACAGTGGAGAAATAAGGAGTTAACCCGTAGTCAACCCCCATCGAGCCAGGAGTTGGAGTTTTTTAGATTTTAAAAAAACCTTATTTTTAACCAGGGCATGGTAGTCTTTCAATTAATTCAATGGCGTGTGCTTTTCTCAATAGAAGTGATTTATCTAAACAAAAGGTTCAAGCATATCTCTTTCCTCGATACATCATTGAGGAAACAATCTAAGCAAAGGTTCAAGCATGTCCTTTTCCTTGCATCCATCAAGAATGAGGAATCCATGAAGCTCTCAATATCTTCTTCCTCTATACAAAATCGAAGAAAACAATAAAGACAAAGCTTACAATAATTGGCGTGGCAGTCACGAATTTTCAAAATAAAAAAAAAAAGAATCTCAAAAGAAAATTTTCAAAAAAAAGAGAGAGCCCGCTAAGTCAAAAACAAAAAGAAAAAATTTGGACTTAGGCAAAAGTTAGGGCATCCCGATGGACCGGAAATTCAAAAAAAATCGGTCCATGCAAAAATAAGGGATTGAAAACAAATTGGAGAAAAATCTTGTGACTGCCACCTCAAAGGCTTCTCATCAATGCTTCGATCTTATTGATGCTTGGATCTCATTAACGCTTTTCATCGTCTGCACGACTACAAAATTTCTCTTGGAGATTGAACGCGTCTATTGGATTAATTGAACTTAGGACTGAAGAACATCAAGGAGAATGGGGTGGGATAAATAAGTTTTGAGCCTTATATCCTTTTTTCTTAAACCA
This sequence comes from Vicia faba, assembly GCA_948472305.1. NCBI lineage: Eukaryota > Viridiplantae > Streptophyta > Magnoliopsida > Fabales > Fabaceae > Vicia > Vicia faba. Next base: position 1,265,186,418 of record OX451738.1, read on the forward strand.
CAAACCATGGCCACGTTACAACCTTCAGAAGTCCTAATTGAAGCAAGGTTAACTATGAAAGCATACTGAGCAAAATTTGTGTTAAACTAACTCCTACGTTTGTTAAATTTATCACTTCGCTTCTTCGAATATCCATCTTCTAATCTTCCATTTCTTTTCAAATAATCAATTTCGATTTCAAGAACTTGCATGTGCATCAAACGAAATTAATTTTTCAAAATGTATAATTTAACTACGAATCAATACTTTGCATCAAGGAGATTTCAAAATTGGTCTGATCAAAGGCAACATTTCCAATAAGCTTCTAATTAGGGGCAATGAATCTAAAAGGATCCCTATATACAGGGGCAAATACTAATGATCATGGTCATACCTTTCAAAGGAACATTACTTAATCAGGTCATATCATAATAGGGTATGACTCGGTTCCCTCATTTACACAAATCTATCAAGGCTTTGATTCAAGGGGCAATCTTCCAAGATTCAAATGTTGAGGCAAAGCATATTAGGTTCATCCTACCGCATATAGGGTCCAAATTCTTCGAGCAACTTCAAAGCACAAACTCTTAAAGCTCCAAACATATGGGGTAATCTATGTCAAGTTCATGGTGAGATCTAAGGGTACTTCCTCCAGACCCTAGAGATTGGGGGCACGTCTTTTCAAAATTCGAATGTTGTAGCAAACCACTGCGAGGCTCGATCAAAAAGAGTTGATTAAAAATGGTTCATCAAAGCCAAACATTTTTAAGAGTCGTTTGATCAGGGGAATAATGCAAAATAGTGGGGTCATCCACAATATCATCAAACTATTTCAAAGATCATATCCATGAGAATCTCCTCCAAGACCCTACCAACAAATTAGGGAAAGACATGCCACAAAAAGCAAGCTCTTCGCGCACTTTCATAATCTCCAATGGATCTTTCTCCTACATCAGCAATCTTCAAAGTTCAAATCAAGTATCAGGAAATCATGATATCATAACATCAACCATCATGTGACAAGCAACCTTGTTACATAGTCTAACCTCTACACTTAATCATCAACAACCCATCACAGGGGAACCATTCAACCGATCAGGTGAGTCATAATCATAAAGCATAAATCTGCATAAATCATTAGCATACATTCATTAGGATATTGCGATCTAAAATCAAGCTATACCTATCATCTCATCTGGATGACGAATTCTGACAGCGTGGATATAACAAAAAGCCCAATTCTCATTGGCGTGTCAAAATTTCAACAACGTATATCCAAGTCACCCATTACATGCATTGGTCAGTCATTCTACACATTAACACTTGCATCTACATACATACATAACATATCATAGACCGAGATTTAGGACTCTGTAAAAATCCATAGTCAATTTCTAGAGGAGTCACTATTGCAATCTCCAACATCTCCTCAACTATCCCTCTCTGTGAGTCTGTCATACAAGCATTCTCGTACAACCACCCAAGACGTGAGCAGCCTCACACTTTTTTTAATCTGTGTTTCATCAAAGATGTGAGCAGCCTCACGCAACCTCATCCATTATTCATTCATAGGCAGCCATACGAGGCATGAACAACCTCACGCATTCATCATCCATCCTACATAAGAAGCCTTACATAAAAAAATCGTGAGCAGCCTCACACTTTCCAATTAATGTCTCTAGGTAACCTTACCAATATTAGCGACCTTGCTATCTGTTTCACCTTTTTAAGCTATCGAGTTGATGTTATTCAAGCAACCATATGGATATGGGTGCAAAGTGCAGTTCCCGTCTGGCCCACCTTTTTAAAATCCCAGTTCCCGTCTAGCGCACCTTTTCAAAAGCCCAACCCCTAATTGGCACGGCTTCGCAGCAAAACTAAACCTTGGCTGATAGTCTGCCTTAGGCATCGGTTCCGCAGTTCAAATAACAGGGGAATTGCATTTATCAATCATCACATCATTTCAATTTATAACATTATCATATCAAACATACATACCATACATCATGCATACATCAAGCATAATCATATCAAACATGCATACATGCATTACATTCAATCATATATGCCCATAGAAAACTAGGCATGACTACCAGCTAAGACACTCAAATTCAAATCCAAGCTCAACATTATCAATTCACCTTGCTATAGCTACCTCGGTTGACAACAAACACAATCGTCAAAGGTGTCGCTATCAAAATCTCACTAGGCAGCTTACCTATGATTCACATCCACAATTATTTCTACGACCACGCCCACACCTACGTCCATGTCTATACTTGCGCCTGCACTTACAATACGAAAAGTCTACACACTTCTACACCTATGCCTACACATGTGATACAATACAAAAATCAAAATCTTAATAACACCCTTCATCATATTTCGAATCAATTCAAATACGCCACAACAATATACACATACACTCAGGGTTCCATATCAATGTCAGACACCTACGTCATACAGCAAACAAACCAACTTACCCTCGATCCAACTATTCGAAGGTCAGTCAACAAAACACTTCTCCCCCGATTCAACTTGTCGCCTAAGTCTCCATGTCGTGACGCATTCAGCCCATCACCTAAGTCTCCATGTAGTGATGAGTTCCTAATAAAGTAGTCCATTACCTAAGTCTCTATGTAGTAATGAACGAAGTTCAGTATATTGCCTCTAAGCCTCAATGTATTCTCAAAACTCAGTACATTGCCTCTAAGCCTCAATGTATTCTCCAAACTCGGTACATTGCCTCTAAGCCTCAATGTACTCTTCAAACTCGGTAAATTGCCTCTAAGCCTCAATGTATTCTCCTAGATCAGTACATTGCCTCTAAGCCTTAGTGTATTCTCCTAGCTCGGTACATTGCCTCTAAGCCTCAATGTACTCTCCAAACTCGGTACATTGCCTCTAAGCCTCAATATATTCTCAAAACTCGGTGCATTACCTCTAAGCCTCAATGTATTCTTCTAGCTCGGTACATTGCCTCTAAGCCTCAATATATTCTCCAAAATCGGTACATTGCCTCTAAGCCTCAATGTATTCTCCAAACCTGGTACATTTCCTCTAAGCCTCAATGTATTCTCCAAACTCGGTACATTTCCTCTAAGCCTCAATGTATTCTCCAAACTCGGTACATTGCCTCTAAGCCTCAATGTATTCTCCAAACTTGGTACATTGCCTCTAAGCCTCAATGTATTATCCTAGCTCGGTACATGCCTATAAGCCTCAATGTATTCTCCAAACTCGGTACATTGCCTCTAAGCCTCAATGTATTCTCCAAACTCGGTACATTTCCTCTAAGCCTCAATGTATTCTCCAAACTCGATACATTGCCTCTAAGCCTTAATGTACTCTCCAAGCTCGGTACATTGCCTCTAAGCCTAAATGTATTCTCCTAGCTCGGTACATTGCCTCTAAGCCTCAATGTATTCTCCTAGCTCGGTACATTGCCTCTAAGCCTCAACTTATTCTCCAAACTCAGTACATTGCCTCTAAGCCTCAATGTATTCTCCAAACTCGGTACATTGCCTCTAAGCCTCAATGTATTCTCCAAACTCGGTACATTTCCTCTAAGCCTCAATATATTCTCTTAGCTCGGTACATTGCCTCTAAGCCTCAATGTACTCTTCAAACTCGGTACATTGCCTCTAAGCCTCAATGTATTCTCAAAACTTGGTACATTGCCTCTAAGCCCCAATGTACTATCCTCATCCAGCCCACTGCCTAAGACATCGTGCAGTAGTGCGGTTCCTCATGATGTAATATAAACCATTGCCTAAGACCTCGGGCAGTAATGTGCTTCTTTATTCCACAACCCAGACATCTCCTAAGTCGACGTGAAACGGTGTTTGTAAAAAAACAAAACTCGATAAATTGCCTTTAAGCCTCAATGTACTCTCCTCATCCAACCCACTGCCTAAGACATCATGCAGCAGTGCAGTTCCTTGTTCCATGATAAAGTCCATTGTCTAAGACGTCATGCAGAAATGTGCTTCTTTATTCTGTAACACCGTTCATCGCCTAAGATGACATACAACGATGTTCAGGAAAAAAAATCTAGCTTATCGCCTAAGATGTCATATAGTGATTCGCGAATATAACCCATGGCCTCAGTCTCCAAGCAGCCATGCATCACCAATTACTGTTTCAGTCATCCCTCCAACAAGGATGAATAAGAAAAGGCAAAGCCAAGACATACGAGATTTCTCTCTCGAGCTCAAGACTATCTGCCTCAAATCCTGGTAAAGTAATACATCATCATCTTTTCCTATTCTCTTCAAAACTCTTGAGGGTATGCTATATCAGCGTAACCTCATCTAGCCAACTCTTGGGGGTATGTTATATCAGTGTAACCCTATCTAGCCAGCTCTTGGGGGTATGATATATCAGTGTAACCCTATCTAGCTAACTCTTGGGGGTATGCTATATCAGTGTAACCCTATCTAGCAAACCTTTAGTGAAATTTTAGGGTCTTCCATTATTTCATAAATCTCTGATTCGAATGAACGAAGACCTACGCATTCCCACACCATTTAATCGAACAGTTATTAAATAGGGGCAGCTGTCATACCCCAAATTTGCCCTACCTATGCGATCGTATTTTTCAAGAATAAAGATAGAAGAAGATATCTTAATTAGGGATGGTTCAACAATATCTTATGGCTCATTCTTAAATCCAAGACAACCATGGGGTGTATTTTAATTCAGGAGAGTGGGACTTTCTAAATCAGAAAGACTCATGTCTCTGTAGGTCCATTCGCGAAGCATGTTGGCCAATAGCCCCATGAGATTCGAGTATGGAAATTATTTTAGGAAAAAATTATTAAATTTTAGTAATAAAGCCCATTTAGGTTGTTGTTAGTAAAAAGAGAGGTGAGATTACAATATACTAGTCTATTTTAGTTGGCCCATTTTCATTATCCAAATAGAAAAGGGTGGGGTATGAGTATAAATTACAAGCCCATTAAAATTTATAAGGCCCATTTCATTTTTAATAAGCAAATATTGGAGATAGTAGGCCCAGTCTGGAAATTATTTATGGTGAAATAATAAATATGTTGTTGGACCTAAAAGAAGTACGAGGCCCAATTCAAATAAAGAAGTACAAGGATCAATTTAGTAACAAGCACAGGCCCAACATAAATAAGTAATGCAAGGCCCAATGGAATAAAAAAAACAGTAACTGTAGCAATTGAAGCGGAATTCACGCACAATTCTGGAAATTAACAACAACTGTTCAAATTTTTCAAATCCAAAAATTAACATCCCATACAATACAGTAAATTAATTTACAGTGAATCAAATCTCTAGAAAGAAAATCTCTATTCAATCCAAAATCCATTACAATCATCTAAATCAAATCTTACAAATCATAATCAATTACAATATATTACAATCCAACTCCTAAATATATCTCCCTAATCTATGTTAACAAATTGTAACAACAAACTTCACTAAAACCCTAATCAAACTCTATAAATAGAAGAACGATTAACAGTGGAAGATGAGGAGAGAATCAAGAAGAAGAGTTTGGAGAACTTGAAACCGGAAGAACCGAAAGTAGCCTTTGAAGACAGAAAAGAAAGATTGTTGAAGAAGAGAACAGTTAGGGTTTCAATATCTGAAACCCTAATCGTTGCTGCCGCTATCATCGCTCCTCCGCTTCACCACTACTATCAGCCATCCACCTAAAAGTATCACCGGAAATTGCACACAAAAAGAAGAAGAAGGGTAAGTAGTAGAAGCTTCTAAGCCGCGCAAGAATTCGAAAAACGCCAAGAGGTATAACTTAGCTCTTTTGTTATTGTTTTTGTATTAGGTTTGTTGGGTGGTAGGAGTAGAAAGGATAACGCCACCGCGGTGATGTTTTGGGGTGGATTAGGGTTAGAGAAGAAGAAGTTTAGGAGAAAGGGCCGTGTACTATAAAAGAAGAATGAGTACTGAAAAATGAAAATATAACACTTTTACCCTGTTCAGATCCAGTAAACACGCACTTAGAACGCTTATCATGTTCCCTTGCAATCAGGTCCATTTGATCATAAATGAACGGCCGTAGGTCAAGTCCCATCGTAACTCCCGTGCACCCTCATCCATGCAACCGAACCGGCCCTTTCCCAAATGCATAATGGGCCGAGCCTAATTTCGATTCGCACCACCCTTTCCTTACTTTACTGAAACATAGCTAGCGATACACCTCCCCTTCAGAAAATATATTTAGGCCTAGCCCAGTCTCCTAAAAACACCCCCCCTATTTTTACTGCTTAATAAAAAACTACACCTCCCTTGAAACTAATTAAATTATTTTCTATAATTAGTATATTTTTCTTATTTCTTATATTTTTTATATTTATATTATTTATTTATTTTTTGATAATAATAATTATTTTATTTTATCATTATCATTGTAAATAATTATTTTGTAAAAACTCAAGAATATATTTTCTGTATTATTTGCATTAAAATATTTTCTTTATCATGCATTAATCAAGGTATTTTTACAATTAATATTGTTAAAAAATATATAACAAATCTCAAACTATTTTTCGCAATAAACTAATCTAAACAATAATTTTTTTGCAAAAGGGTTCCAAACAAATTTTGACTAATCGTGCATTTAGCCAAAATTTTGCAATCTCTACAACCGATCAAATGCGAGGCGATTCAAAATACATTTGCAACCCCCTAAAAAATACAAACCCATACGAACTACGAATTGGTAGTTTGATTCCTCATAAGAGGATACGTAGGCATACGATCAAAAATCGTAGCGAGTTCTCGGATAAAAATATTTAAACCCTTCCCCCTAATTAAAATTTAAAACCCTATTTTACCCGAACCTAAACCTAAAACCTAGTATCCTTGTGAACAAGGTACATGAAATGTGTCTAACACCTTCCTTTCGTCTAATGAAGTCCGAAACCTAGAATCTCTATCTAGGAATTAGGGTTTCTTATTAGATGCCCTTCCCTAGGATAAAAACTAATAGTGGTGACTCTTGATTTAAAAACCAGTCGCAATAGAAAGGTTGTTAAAAAATATCGTGCTTATTGGGAGGAAGTTTAATCAATTATTAAACAAGATGAGACCAGGACCAGATATTAAGAACATTCCTTATGACATCAAAAAGGGTAGTAATGTTAGAAGTGCAGAAACTACAAAGAATGTAGCCCTAATTGGGAGGTATGAATCTGATGAGGATTCCCTTGGTGAAGATTTCACTTATGAAGAATTAGTAGTGTCCTACAAAGAGCTCTGTGTGAGAAGTGAAGAAGTGTGTAAGATAAATGAAGCATAGAAGAAGGCCATGACTCAACTTCAGGAGGAAAAAGAACAAATTCTAGATACAAACTCTAAACTTGAGGAAAAGGTAACCTTGTTAACCTCTAAACTTGATAACATCATCAGTGGGTCTAGTGCACTGGATAAAGTTATTCAAATAGGAGAAGGAGAGAAAAAATTCACTAGTATAGGCTTTACCTATCAGTCCTTGAATAATAAAGGAAAAACCGCTGTGACAAAACATGATGTTGGTAATAAAGAGGATAAAATAACAATGTCAGACAAAATGTCCCAACATCCTGCCAATGAACAAAGAACTCAAAATAAAGCTAATTTTAATCCTTGGAAATGTCATTTTTTGTGGAAAGTATGGTCACAAAAAGCCCTTATGTTTCATGTTATATGGTTATCCAAGACATTCTTCCCAACCTAGAGATAATTATATAAAGGGGATAATTGGGAAGAGAAAGAAAAGGAAGGAGGATGCCACTAATCATGTTACATGTGCTTCTGCTATTAGAGTCACTACTGCAAAACGCGTAAACAACAACGACATGGTCACAATGGTTCTTCCCTATATTGTGGTGACATCTCTAAACTAAGGCACTACCATATTATTTTTGTTTTCTGATTAACAATTATTAGTATATACAATGGTTGAGGAACCAACCATGGTGATACCATCAGGCTTTCATGGGTTTGAACCTCAGTGTGCTCATATGTATTATTCCTTTAATGTTAAGGCGCACCTTTTATTTTTTATTTATTTTTAAATAAAAAGCTTAAAGGGTTATGACTACGGTTGGTTTGTTCCACTGCTGTGACAAATTTATATATATCACCATGGTTGGTATTGTAAACCGTTGTGAGTATATTTATATATAAGCAAAATAACACTCGCTCTTTAACTATAGCACCGTATCTTTCACAGAAAAACCCTAGAACCCATTTCTCTCTTCTTCTTCATCATTAGCATTCATATTCTACAGTGTAGCCGTCAATCTTGTTCTTCTTACATAAAGCTATTCATCTTTTTCCTTATTCTCTCGTTTTCGTGTATGTTGTTGCTATGTTTCACATGGTTTTCCTATAATATTATTCTTGTTAGATAGTTTATGGTTATTTTATTGTTTTATGTTATTCTATGTTGTTGTTTCATGTTGTGTTGTTGACAAATAAGCCAGCGGTTTCACATGTTGATAATATTCATGGTGTTTGTAGGACTCAAGAAACAATAACAACAACAACAATAACAACAACAACAAACTTCATCTATTTGAGAAGCTATGAGAAGAAATATAATAAGTATGAAGCTATTGTGTAAACTTCATTCATCTTATATTTCTTTCTCATGGCTTCACAAACTGGCTGAACTTCATATGATGATGATGATAGTGGTAGCAAGCGTATAGTGTGAGTTGATAAGGTACATATGGTTTGTATAGCAATGGAAAAAAATACAAGATGTATGAAGTCATTCTGGAAACTTCATCCACCTTTTATTTTTTTCATTGCTTCACAAACTAGATGAACTTCATAGTTCCACGATTATTTTCAATAAAAGGTGCATTCTATAAACAACTTAATATATTTTGTGATATTGTATACTGTTAGTGTTTTGCTACTAAAATGTATGTTGTTTTTATTGTGCTACATGTATTTGTTGTGTTTTTGTATGATATTTTTGTATGATGTTTTTGATGACAAATATTCTCAAAACAAGAACAAAACATTGCTAACTCATAAGAAAAAGGCTTATTGTGACTTAGCAATATTTTATTCTTTAAATTCTTATACAGATTGACATGTCAAGATGAAGTCTAGTTTATTATATATTATGTATATTGTTTGTTTCACTAACCTTTTAATGAAAATGCAATCATTTAAATTGACATAGAAACTTATAATCTGAATATTAAGATGTATTTGAAAACCAACCTATATCAATCATTGTATTCCAAATTGAATACATCTCATTCAACATATTTTATGTTCTTTAACACATAATATATGGTTCAATGGTCAGATTCCTATAATACATTGATATATATTACTCTACTTTACCTCGTCATCATCGCTTATCATCGTGATTGTTAAGATCATGATTGTTATGATGATAAGTTATCATAACAATCACGATGATAAATGATGATGATGAGGTAAACAATAATAAAAGATATTGATGCATTGAATGAATCTTACCATTGAACCATATATGTGTTAAAGAACATAAAATGTATTGAATGAGACGCATGCAATTCTGAATACAATTGTGTGTTTAAGTTGATTTTCAAGAATAGTTTAATTTTTAAATTATATAATTCTTTACCAATTTTAATGGTTGTATTTATTTAATGAGGTGTATGGTAAAACAAGCAATATACATTTGTATATAATAAACTATGGGTATGTTCCACAACAAGCTTTTATATTAACCGTGATCTAATGTAATTTATTTGTTGTTGGGTTTCGAACCCAGTACCTTATATATCACAACGGTTAATAAACATAACCGTTGTGATATCCCGCGAGCTTACCGATATACTACAATGGTTCTAGAACCGTGATTGCTAGTATCGAATTTGCAATAACACTCTACACAATAACGCCTGATCCTGCGTGATTATATGTATTTACTAACCTTGTTAAATGGGTTTTTCGTAATAGTAAGTATTTGAAGATATCACTTGTCTATTTTTGTGTGCAACATGAAATAATGTGAAAATCAAGATGAAAAAATAGAGTTATATAGACATAAATATCTTCAGGTCCAAAGAGAATAAAAGTAAATTGACTCAAATGAATTGGGAGCATAAAAAAGTCATAAGAGTTTAATGTCCAACTAAATGTCTTGACAACATTCAGTGAACACAAGGATATCTAGAATCAACGGTCAAAAAATTTCAATTGTCTCTTAGATTTAGACCGATATAAGGGATGTTGTTTTCACCAATTAATGATGCGCACTGATTTAGGAAAATCATCATATCCTTTATATAATCCTCTTCTGCACGCTATTTGTTCTCTCACAGTAAAAAAAGAGTTTCAACATTTTGTGTGTGTTCTTGCATTCTTCAATCATCTTAAGTTCAATCAACTCTCAAAATAACAAGTTTTGATGGCTTTAGTTCTAGAGAGGAATTCCTGTAATCCCTCTATGCTGCTCCACGCTCCACTATTCCTCCAGACGCCGCAACCAAGAAGAGAACCAAGTCTTCTGCAGTAAGAGTGTGGAGAACTTTATTGAAAGGTAAGTCTTCTTCATTTGTAACCATCCCTGAACAAACTAGGAAGGATGAGTCCACTGATAGGCCGTTGAAAACCTATGATGTTGAACCTAATGTTGAAAACTCTATCAAAGAGGGTGCTGAAGAAAACCCGAGTACTACTAATACTAGGTCAAATGATCATAGCATTCGTAGATTTGTCTCAGATGTCTTGGGAATTAACCCTAATGTTGCACCAGATGTTGCGACACCCTTTGCACAACCTGGAGGTTTCAGTCAGAAACCTAATATAACAAGTGACAGTGAGTCCTCAGAACGTACTCGAGAAGAAAGGACTGTCAAAGATACTGATGAAAATGAATGCATGGAAGGAGTAAAAACTTATGGTGACCAAGAAGACATTGTACTGGTAAAATATCAGAATCTTGATGTGGTCATTATTGATGATTTGGATTCTGATAACACACCAATTGCTAGGAGAATTACTCTTGGGATAGCTAGGAGATTGAAGAATAGAAGAGGAAAAGTTGTTGACACCTCTACCAATAAGAGTATGTTTATTGGTCCTGATAAGAGATGGAGTAAGGTAGAAATTTCAGCTGGGCAAGAAAAATCCTTGAAAAGAAAACAAATAGTATCTAGTGATTCTGAATATGAGGAAGTTGTTGGAGAAAATGTTCAAGACATTGCTTTATCTGTCAGAAAGATTATTGCAGGAAGGAAGATTCCTCTTAACATACCTGAAGATCCAATTGATAATATCTTTTTCCACTCCGTTGTATATGCATAAAAATGGAAGTTTGTGTGTCAAAGGAGGCTAGCTTTAGAGAGAGAATCGGGAAGATATGATCTTGACTGTAAAGAAGTTGTTAGTCTCATTGAGGAAGCATGTTTAATGAAAATTGTAGCAGGATTGGGAGAGTGTTATGAGACACTTGCGAGGGAGTTCATAGTAAACATTCCTAGAGACTGTGGCAATAAAAGAAGTAGAGAGTACATGAAAGTGTTTGTTATAGGAAACCGTGTGGAATCTCACCTAAGATCATCAACATGTATGTGGGAAAGAATAAAAGTGAGTATGGAGGAGTGGAGGTTACTGATAATACCGTGTGCAGAGAAATCATTGCAAAAAAAGTGACTTATTGGCCAAGGAAAAAGAAGCTCTTTGTAAGTAATCTAAGTGTTAAACATGTTATGTTGAATAAAATAGGCACTGTCAACTAGGTTCCTACAAATCACACCTCCTCAATAACTACAGGATTAGGAAAGTTCATTTATATAGTTGGAACAAAAACCAAACTTGACTTTGGTAACGTATTTGAGCAAACCATCAAGCATGCACATTCTTATGTTGTGAAAATGCCAATTTCATTTTACACCATCATTTGTGGCATAATTATGAATTAACATCCTGGGATCTGAATCAACATCCTGGGATCTTTCACTACAAGCTTTTCACAAGGTCACATGTTGAAGACATTGCTACAACATCTGGCAAGGATGATGTTGGTCCAGCTTCAACAGAAGGAACCATTTCTGAACTCAAGGATACTTGTAAGGAATTGAGTGATACCATCAAGAGTTGCACTGCAAGAAATATTAGGTTGGAAATGCTCATTAGGTCCTTGAAGGCTGAAAAGGATGTGGCTGATAAGGGAGAAGAAAAACAGGAAGCTCAAAAAGAAAATGATGGAACTGAATGAAGCAGTGAAGAGGAAAAAATTGCTAGCAACACCAGTGGTTGAACTGTTGTGCCTTCTAATGTTTTGTTTGTTTGTTTTTGTATGTTTTGATAACATTATGTAAGGGCTTATGACTCATTTTTGTGTGTTCTCTTTTGTGTTGTTTCTGTAATCCTAAACAATGTGGTTTCACCAATGAAGTTGTTTATTTCCAATGAAATATGTGTTTCCACTTGTGTATTTCTTTTGTTTGATTTTATTTTGTACTTCCATTTGTGCTCCCATTTGTGATATTTCTAGTGTGAAATATGTGTTTTTCTGATTTGTATACATTTACTTTAGTTTTTGTCAAAATTTTGGCTAAAAGGGGGGAGTAAAGTGTTGTGTTTAGTGTGTGTGTGTGTGTGTGTGTGTCCCGATAGGACTGTGCTACTACTAAGGGGGGGCGGATAATTAGTGTTGTTGCTTCATGGATGCAACTATTTAAGGGGAGAGTGATAGTTTCATACTCCTACTTTTATGTGCTTGTGCTGCTGCTACTGATATAGTCAGTTATGCAGGATGATGATGTCTTAACAGATATTTCAACATCCTGTCTGGTGTGTGTTGAGAATCCTTTAGATTTCTCCTCTGGTGTGAGTTTTCCCTTGAAGGGGATAACTTATTATGTGTGATAGGGGAGACGGAGTGTTGAACTTGTCTGTTTTTGTAGATGTTGTAACTCTGAGGTATATTTTTATGATGTAGTTTGTTTGTTTGTAGTCTTATTCCTTTGTGGTTTTATTCCTCTCTCCATTTTAATTGGCCTTTGATTATTTTAGTCGAAATTGCCAAAGGGAGAGATTGTTAGTACCACAGTTTTAGGATTGGCATAATTTTGCTAAAACATGATTTGCAGCATGATGTTATGGAAGATGTTCTAACATGCTGATCAGGTTCATTTGAAGGTAGATGTTCTTACACATATTGTGACATCCTGTACTAGAACATCAGTACAGGCTATGTTTATTCTTGACAAATTTAAAATTTTTTTGTGAGATTTATTTTGGATTTATCTATCTGATTTTTGCAGGTCAAGAATAATTAATCTAGAACAATTGGTTTTATCTCCAACAGTACACAAGTTTCTAAATTGGGCTTTGAGATAATTTAAGAAACTTGATGTTTTTGTTCCAAGATTTAAGGAGATTTTTCTGCACAATTTGTGCAACTCTCAACTTGAGCAACAAGGAATATCTGGGCGAGGATTCAAGGTCTATGGACCACTGAGGAGTATTTAAAGAAATTACCTAGATATAATTTTATTAAGAATTTTGTAAAAAAAATAAGGGGAAGCCTATTTTTCTTAGACTTAGGGTTTGGGGGTTCTTCAAGGGAGTTTATGTTTTCTTTGTACGTTCTCATGTATCTTTTGATGCATTAGAGTTGACTGATTGTTACTTGATAGTTTGTCAAGTTATTGTTCTCACTCTAAAGCTTTTAAGCAAGAGTTTGAGTATTGTATTTGAAGTGTAAACTTCTGTTTAATTTGGTTTTCGGTCACTGGGATTGTGGTTGTAGATATCACTGTGGTGATTGGAAGTGAGAGGGGATTCTAATATCTAGGAGGTTCCTAGGTAGAAATTACATTGGATATAGATTATGTAATAAGTTGTAAATTGAGATTGTTTAGGCTTAGAACTAATACTATTAATAGTGAATTTCTTTTTTGGCTTGGTAGCCCACAAATGTAAGTGAGTTGCACCGAACTGGGTTAACATTTTTTTATGTTCTTTTATCCTCTGCATTTAAATTCTGCATAATTTTTATTTTTTATTTTAGTAAAAGTCATGTCTGTCAGCAGATGTCATAACATTATGCTTGTATGTTGAAACATCAGTCTTGATATTTATATTGTGTATGCCAGAATTTCAATTAATAATTATATTAATTATTTAAATTATACTTTTAAAATATAAATTTTAAGGTAAAAATTAAAATATTTTAATAAATACTTATCAAATAAATCTTTAAACTATCGAATTAACTTTAATTTAAATTTTTTTAGAGGTGAGTGAGATATCTCAAATAATAATTAAGTTAAATAAATATATGTTGTCCGAATTTATTATCTGATAGTATTATTTATTTATAATTATTTATTAATATAAATAAATTATTAATATTTATACATTAATAATTTTATAAACAATAATTTAATTTCTTAAATATATAAATATAATAAGTAACTTTAAAAATATAAATTTTGTAAATTAAATTAAGTTATTAGAACGTTAAAGAGTGTCATAATAATTTTTCATATATTTTAATAATTAAATTTACGAATTTTATATATTTTAGAAATTGAGTTTAAAGAAAATGTATTGATAGTACAAAAATTTTAAATTAACAATAAAATATATTATTATATCATATTATATAAATAATTTAAAAATCTTAATCTAAATTGAAAAAAAATGTAAGATGGTTATTGATTGACAGAAATACATCATCCCTTTCTCTTAAAAATTATATATATTTATGTACAAGAGACAATTAGGGAAAATAATAATTTAGATACTAAATTGGTAGTTTATTTTATTTTTAATATTAAAAGTTGTATCAACTTTTAGTAAGATATTTTTATTTCTTGTAAAATACTTGTTTTAAAACTAAATGAGTTGGACCCACCTTGATATTCAACATAAATATCTCAATAGTTTAAATATGTCTATATCATAATATTTCTCTTTACCATAAAATGGTATATTATTTATTTAATATCTTCTACTTTTATGTTTATAATAAATAGTGGTATTAAACTTTTTTTGAATAATAAATATTAATACAGTCAATATACATATTAAATATGGTAAGTATATTTTATAATCTTGTATATTTAAACACCCATAGTTTCACAACCCAAAATTCAATGTTTTGAAAAGAAAGATCACACAATCTAGTCAAAAAAGCGAATTATGAAATTCGTTGATTCAAGACAATATGGAACATCGATGTTAAAGAAAGGTTTAACACCTTCCACGTGTACGGTTCATCTTTACAGCCAATGAACATAAGAAACGTGGCACAACCAACGAGGAATTCAGATAATTTGAGACAACTCCCGAAAGTGGGTCCCACAACAAACATAATCCTCGGTGACGGACTTGCCGAAAGACAATGTGGATAAGGACGAACTCAACGAGATGTTATAATATACAACCCATCACAGGGTATCACAATCAACCTCTTAATCTTAACCGTCTATTTAGATTACCACAAATCCAATCTCATTCATCCAACGGCCCAAAATCATCCTCTTATTTTTCTTTATTAAAAAATTGAAAAATTCCAAAAAAATATTTTAAAAATTAAAAATTTAATTTTTAGTAGTTGACCCATGAAAACAAGTAAGCTTAAAGATCATAACACTGTTGCATGCTGATTTTGTTCAGTTCAGAGAAAGAGAGAGAGAGAGATATTATGGAGTTGGGTGGCTTTTGTGATCAAGGAGAAGCCATTGAAAGTTAAATTCATTTTTTCTTAATCAAAATCTATTAATATTCTTAATCAAACTGGAATTGAAATTCAAGTCTCAAAACCAAACCTGGTAATTTGTTAATTCCATTTGTGTTCTTGTTTTTTTTTAAGGTATTTTGTTTCTGACACCAATCTCTTTGTGTGTTGTTTGGTTTTTGTGATCTGAATCTGTTTTTTCATTCCTGTATGAGACCAATTTGTTGTAAAGTTGTTATCTTTACACAAATTCTTCACACCCTTTTGATGTTTTCCTTTGTTTGTCATCATAGATTCACAACTTGCATATCTTGTCATTTCATGCTTTGTAACTTCTCTTTCACTCAGTTTAGAACTAGTATTAGTTGACCCAAATCTCAAAAACTAGTCTTTTGAACTTCAGAGTCTTTAGTTCTTCATTGACCCTTTTGGTTAACTTGGGTTGAAAAAGTAGTGTGTGTTAGGTTTTGTGATTGATTGATTACTAGGATGGTTTCAAGATCTTATTCAAATCTAGTAGAGTTAGCTTCTGGGGAAGCTTCATCATTTGGTTTAGTGAATAGAAGAATTCCAAGGATTATGACTGTTGCTGGATTGATATCTGATGTTATTGTTGATGATGATCAAGTAGAGAGTGTCTGTTCTGATATCTCTTCGTCTTCGGTACATCGCGACCGGATCATAATAGTGGCGAATCAGCTTCCGATTAAGGCTCACAGGAATCATGATGGTGATAGGAGTTTTTGGTCATTTGACTGGGATGAAAATTCACTTCTTCAATTGAAAGATGGAATGGGAGATGATGATATTGAGATTATTTATGTTGGATGCTTGAAAGAAGATGTTCATCCAAATGAACAAGATGAGGTTTCAATGATACTTCTTGAGAATTACAAATGTGTCCCTACTTTTCTTCCGCCGGAGATGTTTACTAAGTACTATCATGGGTTTTGCAAACAACAGTTATGGCCATTGTTTCATTACATGTTGCCGTTATCACCCGAGCTTGGTGGCAGGTTTAATCGGTCTTTATGGCAAGCTTATGTATCGGTGAATAAGATTTTCGCTGATAGGATTATGGAAGTTATTAACCCGGAAGATGATTATGTTTGGATACATGATTATCATCTTATGGTGTTACCGACTTTCTTGAGGAAGAGGTTTAATCGGGTGAAGCTTGGATTTTTCCTTCATAGTCCATTTCCTTCGTCGGAAATTTACAAAACTTTGCCTATCAGGGAAGAGCTATTGAGAGCTTTACTTAATTCGGATTTGATCGGGTTTCATACGTTTGATTATGCACGGCATTTTCTCTCGTGTTGTAGTCGGATGCTAGGTCTTACCTACGAATCCAAGCGGGGGTATGTCGGTATTGAGTATTATGGTAGGACTGTTAGTATCAAGATTCTTCCGGTTGGTATACATATGGGTCAGATTCAATCGGTTTTAAGGCTAAAAGAAACCGAGGAAAAAGTTTGCGAGCTGATTCGACAGTTTTCGGATCAAGGAAGGACAATGTTGCTTGGTGTAGATGATATGGATATATTTAAGGGAATAACTTTGAAGCTATTGGCAATGGAGCAGCTTCTCATTCAGCATCCGGAGTATCGAGGAAAAGTGGTATTAGTTCAGATAGCGAATCCTGCTAGGGGGCGAGGGAAAGATGTGCAAGAAATGCAAGACGAGACGAAGGCAACGGTGAAACGTATCAACGAAACGTTTAGGAAACCAGGGTACGATCCTGTTATTTTGATTGACGAGCCGTTGAAGTTTTATGAGAGAGTTGCTTATTATGTTGTTGCCGAGTGTTGTTTAGTCACTGCGGTAAGGGATGGAATGAATCTCATACCGTACGAATACATAGTCAGTCGCCAAGGAAATGAAACTTTGGATAAAGTTTTGAAGATAGGTCCCTCCCCTAAGAAAAAGAGCATGCTAGTTGTGTCCGAGTTCATTGGTTGTTCCCCGTCTTTAAGCGGGGCAATCAGAGTGAACCCATGGAACATCGATGCTGTGGCCGATGCAATGGATTCTGCGTTAGGAATGGCTGATTCGGAAAAACAGCTTCGACATGAAAAGCATTATAGATATGTTAGTACTCATGATGTCGGGTATTGGGCCCGTAGCTTCTTACAGGATTTGGAAAGGGCTTGTAGCGATCATGTACAACGAAGGTGGTGGGGAATTGGGTTTGGATTAAGTTTTAAAGTCGTCGCACTCGATCCAAACTTTAGGAAGCTCTCAATGGATCACATAGTTTCAGCTTACAAACGGACGGCAAATAGGGCGATCCTTCTAGACTACGACGGCACACTAATGCCTCAGGTTTCCATCGATAAGAGTCCAACAGATAAAACCATTGAAATTCTTAATAGCTTGTGTAGAGATAAGAACAACATGGTGTTTCTTGTTAGTGCGAGAAGCCGAAAGATACTCTCGGAATGGTTTTCTCCTTGTGAGAATATAGGAATCGCAGCTGAGCACGGTTACTTTCTGAGGTAAGATTTATTTCTAACCAATGCTCCTAAGTTCCAACCTTTTTGGTGCTGACATTGATTTTTCTATGATGTGTGTGGTTTCAGAATGAAGCGAGACGACATATGGGAAACCTGTGTTCCTGCAACCGATTGTAGTTGGAAACAAATTGCAGAGCCTGTGATGAAACTTTATACCGAAACAACTGATGGATCTACCATCGAAGATAAGGAGACTGCACTTGTTTGGTGGTATGAGGATGCAGATCCAGATTTTGGATCATGCCAAGCAAAGGAACTTCTCGATCATCTCGAAAGCGTGCTGGCAAATGAGCCAGTGACTGTGAAAAGTGGCCAGAATTATGTCGAGGTTAAACCACAGGTATGTGCACGAGCTTATGAATACAACTTATGACATGTCGAGGATAGTTTATTAACTGAAAAACTTTATACATGCAGGGTGTGAGCAAGGGAATAGTGGCGAAACGTCTACTTTCATCGATGGAAGAAAAGGGAATGTCGCCTGATTTCGTTTTGTGTATAGGAGACGACCGATCTGATGAAGACATGTTCGAGGTAATCACGAGTTCGATGAATGGTCCAATAGCACCGAAAGCCGAAGTATTTGCTTGCACGGTTTGTCGCAAACCGAGTAAGGCTAAGTACTATCTTGATGATACTGCTGAAATAGTGAGATTGATACAAGGTTTAGCTTGTGTTTCAGATCAGAAAATTTAATCTAAGCTCAGGAAACTTGATGGTGAATTTGAATTATGGTTGATTATGCTCTTGAATATACTGGAAATTCCATGTGATGTGTGGAAGTTATTACTCAGAAAACTTGTATATATTTGGTTTCAGTTATAAATTATGTTTTGATGGTAAATTTTGCATTCTGTTTTAAACTTTATGTTATTAATTCCAAAGGCTATGAATCAGTTGCCAGAATAAGGGAGTAAAAATCCTGAAAGTGAAACACATGGATTTTTCTTTGAGAGACAAAGGGAATAAAAGGCCAATCCATTTCATAATGACAAGATTTTAAGACAAAATACTATTTAATATAATTCAAGCTGACAAGAAATATGCAACAAAATAGATGGTGTCAATTTAATTTAGCCTCCATTTATTTTTATTTTGATGCAACAAAATACTACTATTTATTTATCAAAAAATTAAAACTTGAAAAATTACAATTGATGGAATCTTTCAATTTTGAAAATAAAAATGCATATTTACTTGATAAGTTTGAAGGGGTTTCTTAGTGCACCCTTATATAGGGGTGGTTACGGGGTGGGTCGGGGACAGGTTTAAGCACATTCAGATCCGCACCTGCCATCCACACCTAGATCCGCTCCCGTTCCCAAGTTCAGTCGGAGTTAATATTTGTTCTTCCGCCTCAAACAAAAATGAATTTCTCCGCAACCATCCCACATCCGTCTGAATAAAATTTTAATTCTTTTAAATTTATATTTTTTTTCAATAAAAATAAAAATCAATAATTAAACTAAATAATTAATTATTTTAAAAGTATTTTTTATGTTTGATATTATTATTTAATTTATATTTTTAAAAAAGATAAATGATAATTCTAATAAACATGATATTATGACATTAAAAAATGTAAATGAGTAATAAAATTATTGAAAATAAATTAAATAAATTAAATTTAATTGAAGGGTGCGGGACAGGTGCGGGTGCAAGGCGGGTACTAGCATCATTCGTCCCTGCACCCGCACCCGTAAATAAAAATTGAGTTTTCTCTGCACTCGCATTCGTTCCTGATTAAACTGGGTTTTCGCCACTAATTTTGGGGCAGGGGCGGCCGGGCCCCAGCGGTGGCGAGTTTATTTGCCATGTCTACCATTATATCTTCTTAGAAGTTTTTGGCAAAATTCCTGTAATACCTTCATAATTTGGATATGCATATCCGAACTCATCATATTTTATTTTTTATCAAATGATTTCGGAAATACATATTCGAAGACACCATTTTATTTCAGATGTGCATATTCGAAACTGTAGCGGTAGAAATGTTCAAGACTAAGCCATTGGATTGACTAGACTTTATACAAATCAAAATAAAAATCGCCACCGCGCTTTATTGTTTCCAAAGGAATGGGAAAAGAGCGAATAACCCAAAAAGAGGGGGAAAGATTCAAGGTAAGGGGGTTGGTTATGCAAAGGAAAGGTATTAGCATCCTAAACATCTATGGTACTCCGCAGGAACCTCTTTGAAAAAATCTGTATATTTTGGCTATAAAAATGTGTTGTATATAAAATGGATGGTGGAGGTGAGAAAAGAAATATTTTTTATGATTTTTGCACCCGTCGCGGTTGCGAACCTTTAGTGCCTACGTACCACCTTTCGTGCAATAGGGGATCAGGGTACACGTAGTTCCTCTAGAAAAAGACTTGTCTGTTGGTTGATTTTAAACAAAGAGACAAGTCGTCATTGTTAGGAGAGAACTCGACTAACGCCCACAAGGTATGAGAAAGATGGACCATGCGTCAACAAGAGTGAGGGTTTGAGAACGCCTCTAGTACTTAAGTGAAAAAGTCGACACCTTTATAACCATGGGGATAGGAGAATGTTGCTCGACTATCAATGAATCATGTCTTATCTTGAAAAAAGGTTTTAAGGGAAAAAGGTGCTCGGGCGCACAAAAGAGTTTGAATGAGTTAAAATGTTTTTGTTAATTTTGAAAGAAATGTCAAAGTATGATTAAATGTATTGAAGTTTGTTTAAAGAAAATAAGTTTTGAAAGAAAAGGCACTCGACAAGGTCGAGGTTTATTATGAAAGCGGTTTGATGTTAAAAACAAAGAAGATTTTGAAAGAAGATGAGAAGGTTTTGAAAATTAAAGAAGATGGGAAGAGATGAAGGGACTATCCTAAAGCATAAGGTAAAAGTTAAGGAAGAGAACCGTCTAACCAACAAGAAGCCAACACTTGACATTATGAGTCAATATAGAATTCCCATTCTTTGGATTGAAACCAAGCAAGCAAAGATACTAGACCTCTTGAGAGAACCAAACTTTAAGTGTTTTAAGTCTTCACAAAAATTGGGCAGAGTAACGGCTGTATACGTGTGAATTCCAGATTACAAACAAAATATGTAATCACAATGACCTGCACACAAAACAAACAAACAACCCAATATCTTGAGGTAAAACCCAAGAGCTCCATACAAAATATCCATTGAGGTTAAAAGGTCTCTAATATAAGCCAAGGTCTCTAATCCTAAGTCCAAGAAGTCCATCACTCTATAATGCAAATGATAGTAACCATGTAGTCCAAGTATCATTAATGATTTTTATGGTTCATGTTGATTATTAGGTGTCTTTAAAAAGAATGAAAAGCTCAAGTGAGAAAAATAAAAATGACATAAAAGTAAATGCTCAAGTGAGCAAAGATGAAAATAGCATGAAATGTAAAATGCTAAAAGTAAATGGTACACAAAGCATGAAAATAAAAGCGTAAAGTAAAGTTAATTGTTAGTAATTAGTGTTTAGTTGGATGACCATCTTGAAACTTGCATTTGGAACTCATTATAGGATTGGTAGAACCAAAGCCTCCACACAACAAGTTGCATTTTCTTTTTGTCAAGTATATCATCCATTTTGGAATTCTCACAAGGCAACACGTAATGATCAACGATGTTTAAGTGATCCGCGTTGACCAAAGGTGTTGTAGATCCATTAGAGGATTGGTAGAACCAAAGCCTCCACACAATGAATCTCAAGGTTATTGGATCAAAGAGATCAAATTAACATACTTGGGCTTGCAATCATAAGTTTGGGCTACGAATGATTATTTATTCGAATCGGGACAAAATTTAGCGCTATGTTAAGCAATCATAAGTGGACTTATGTAGAAGTCACACCTATTTTGAGGCCGGTCAATAGCAATCTATGTACTTCATGTTTGGATAAATGATATAAAGATCACCATCCCTTAACATGTAGCACAATTAAAAAAGAAAGGGTTAAGATGAAGAGGGAGGGGAATGATAAGCTAATTTGGATCACCATTTCAAAATTATTTCATCTTTAAATTCAACCACTCCTCTAGATGGATTAAAGAACTAAACATATTGTTGTACCCCAAAATTTGCCCTCCCATATTCCTCAAGACATTTCAAGAATATCTTCAAGTTGCTCAAGATTGGCTCAAGGGTTGGACAGTCAAAACACCTCCTAAGGCAGTCAAGTCAAAATTAGGGTTTTGTGTTGCATTAAGGTCCTCATATCCAAATGGACTCAAGTGCCTCCCAATGTCTTAATATGTTATTAAGTTAATCCATGTCAAATTTCAAGCCTTGCAGAGGAAGTTTGGTCAGTCAATTGCTCAAGAAACCCAAAAATCGACCGTGCTAGGGGAAAAGTCAACTGTGTCCCAAATACAGTCAAACCTCAAGATTTTTTGTCAACATTATCATTTTGAATGATAATTAATCATTTTATCAAGGGTTGATCATGATTCATCAAGGATTGCTCAAGATTCATCAAGATTCAAAAGTTGCTAAATTAGGGTTTTGTAGGAAAAGTCAACTCAACTTTGACCAAGCATAACTTTCTCATACTTTATGATAAATGACCCATCCAAATATAATTTTGAAGTGGATGCAATTTCCTATAATCCATCTTCACACCCCAAGATCAAGAAATGCACTCACAAAAAGTTACAAATTTGGACATTATAGGTCATTTTTGAAAGTCAACAAAAACACCTTTTTTTCCAAAGCTTATAACTTGAGAATTGAACATAAAAATGAGATGATACCAAAAGGGTTGATTATAATACATCTCAAGTTTTCTAAAAAGTCCAAGAACACATCCAAAAGTTCAAAATTGAAGAAGTTATGCATTGCTGAAGTTGGGCATTTTTCCAAATTTGCCAAAGGTCAACTATCCTCAAAACTCCAATTTTTGACAAAAGGGCCCACTTTTTTCCACTTGGTATGGTCTTGTCATGCCACACACGTGTCCCATCTTTAGTTTCATGACTAAACATTTATTTTTCTATTTTATCTATTTTTTATTGATTTAATTCATTTTAAATCTATATTAATTCAAATAAAATCCAAAAATTAATGGAATGAGATTCTTGTGGTCATTACAGCTTACATATATCATATAACACTCAGTCAAATTCGTACCAAGTCAAAATAAGCACAAAATCTCAGATTTGATGCAATTATGGAAAGCTTATCAATGGTGATCAAATCCAATATTCCATCTTCAATGCACAAGGTTTAATGCCCAAATTTTGACCTAGACACATTCTATTATATGCACATAAGCAAGCCAGACCTGGAAGACGCACATAACACTGCTGAAACGGCCAAAGCAAATTGGTGAAAAAGTTTGAAAAGTGGGAGATCGAAAACAACATTGGAGACCAATTCAATCCCAAATCACAACGTAGCTCTCTTGCCAGCAACCTCCTGAAGCTATAGCAACCAAAGCCAAGGCCTGAAGCTATCTGAAAAGTGCTGTAAGTATTCTTGAAAACAGCTCTGAACATGAAATTGAAACCATTCATTCTTGCATCCTTTTGATAAATTATTGACATAATCTTGATCCCTATCAAATTTCTAACAAGTCTGCATCATTTAATTTGATTTTCATGGCCTGCATAACGATGCCCGAATCTAGGGTTTATGGGTGTTATTTTTAGGCATTTGAGTTACAGGTAAAATTGGAGCAAGCCATGACCATGGATGGACTCAGGAGGACGAAACGAGCATGGGGATGATTTTAGTTTGCATTTATATTGTCTGGAAGCGATTTTAGGAAGAACCCACGGATCTTGCTGCGGATAAAAATCCGCAGGTAAGAAACCAGTGGCTCAACGAAGAAGACGCTGACGCGTCTCCCTCCCATTCGTCCTTTCAAATCTCGCGCGCTTTATTTTTTTGTTTACAGCGTATTGATTATTTTTACATATAATATTCATTGCTTATTCTAATAACAAAAACACGCGCTAGTTGAGTTGACAAGCAGGTGGATGAAAAACCAATGGGACTTGGGATCGAATCCCAGGTCCCCCAATATTATTTGTCTTGTTTTTCTCCAGGGAATTGCATGCGCTTCAGACTTTGCAGTGCATCATATACCCTCATCCAGATCTCATCCAGATGGCTACAAGGCAGATCCAATGGCCTAGAATGGGAGACTACCATGGTCTCAAGTCAATGCACGCCTAGCAAACTGGAAAAGTCAAACGAGGCTGGGACATTTTGGGCCTGGAGATTTGCTCTTTGCACCACCAAATTAGGCCCAAACCCCCTGGGTTTATATCTTTTCTCTCTTTCATATTTCTTTTTAGTTCATTGTTTATTAATTATTTTTATTATTACTAACTAATTTATTTTTCCTAATAAAATCAGAAAACATAAAAAAAAAAATATTTTTATTACTTTCATTATTTTATTTTGTAAATACATCTTAATTAATTAACTTAGTTTTAAATAGGTGTAACATTTAATATTTTTTGCAACGAATTAAAATTAATTTAGAATTAGGTTTTTAATATTTTATTTTATTTCCTTAATTAAAATAAAACCCAAAAATATTTTCCTTTAATTAATTAATTTAATGTAGTTTAATAATTAACTTAGATAATTTATTTCTTAAAATTCAAAAACAAACAAAAAATCTTTTCTTTAACAAAAAGGGTCAAAACCCTAGAACTTTGCGTTCGATTTAATTTCCCGCACGCGTTTGTTTATTTTTATCATATTAATGTACTTGCCTCCGGTTTGTAATAGATAATTAGGACTTTAAATATTTTTACCGCTTTATTTATTTTCCGCATTTTAATTTCAAGGGTTGCTTTTGGCGATGTAAGTACCCGACGCCTTGTAATAGTTAGTTTAATTTCCGCAATTTAATTTCCACAATTTAATTTCCGCAACTTATAAACTGTTAGATGTTTGATAATAGGGAATGCATGACAAGATTGAATGTTTAACTTAAAATCAACATAGATAACCATTGACATGTACAAAGATAAATTAACCGAAATAACACACTCGCACATGCGCACTCTTAGGGTACACCTCACTTGGTTGCCTTCGAACGCGGTCATTAATTATAGGAAGTTTTAGAGGTCGCCCTCTTGTCCAAAGATCATAGTTGCCTCGAAACGGTTGCCTCGGAAAAATGATCTAAGACATTAGGGTTACCGCTAAGGCGTCTTAACATTGCTTTAGTGACTGCACGTCCCTTAATCGAATTGACCCTTAAAACTCCAACGACGGTGCTACCTACTCATCAATAATGGGCTAGAATTGCCTAAAGGACATTAGCACAGATTGATTCCTTTTTTGAGTAGGTAGATGGTTCTTAAGTACTTGCTCCTTTCAAAATAAAATAAAACCTTTCGCACTTACACCTTTCAAACAAAAACTTCTTTCAAACCCACAAACACAAAGAAAAGCAAAATTTTGAAAACACTTTGAGCAAGTACCTAAGAGCCCGTGGATAACCACGGATAGAAAGAGTGCTAACACTTTCCCTTTCTATAATCTACCTCCCGAACCCGAGAAACATCTCGAAAAAGGAATTTTTCTGTGCTTTTTTCCTTTCCTTGTTGGATAAAATAAAAGACGTGGCAACTCTTGCTTACCGCGAAATTTTTTCGAAAACAAACGCAAAACACGAACCAGCATTCCAAAAAACAGTCAGTTCTATTCCCACCGATCACACATATCATTAATCCAAAGCACCAAAAATGAATTAAATAATTCACTCTTAGGTAGATTTGAATTGATGAACATTTATCCAACTTCATCTACATCACAAAGTCCATTGAGTTTAAAGACAAATTGGACATTTAAAATTGCAATACAAACCAACAATCAAAAGGAGTGAGTAGAAAAATCATTTTGGATCAAAGCTGCCCCAAAACAAGGCAAAAAAGTGCATTCTGTCCCTGTGCAGTCGATTGCAGTAACTGTGCAATCGATTGCACACAGTGTTATTTTCAAAAAAAAATTGTGTGAAACGCTTCTGTGCAATCGATTGCATAGTTACTACAATCGATTGCACACTATTACAGTAGCAAAAACAACATTTTAAAAGGTCAATTTCTTGTTCAAACTTTCCATCAAACACCTTATGATCATGGATCCAATTGAGCACAAAAATTCCATCAAATTATGAGAAAATAACACTATTAGAATCACAAAATAATGCTCAAAGAATCAAACCCAAAGATCAACAAGAGATCACATTGTGAAAGATGAATTATCTAACTTACCAAAGGTAGATCTAGAGAATTATCAAAACAACTTCAAGAATTTGCTTCAATTCAACCACAAGAATCAATTGACCAAGCTTGGATGTAGAGAATTGATGAAGAAAAAGTGTTTGGATGAAGGTTTAGCTCAAAGATTAGTAAGCTTCAATACAAAACTTACTAACCTTTTGAAAATGGAGCTTTGAGTGAATTTGGTAGATGGAGAGAATTGAGAGATTTTTTAGCAACGTGGATTTGGCTATCAAAAGCTTGAAATTTGAATGAAATGAGGGCTCTATTTATAGAGTTTAGGATTGGGATTAGTGGTAATTTGGTAATTGATTCTTGGAGCCAAAATTTGAATTAATGATAATTCTTTCAAATATTAGAGCCAAAATTTGAATTAATGATAATTCTTTTAAAAAAATGAAAGATTGGCACTAAAATTTGAATTAATGATACATCTTTCAAAAATGAAGGAAAATTGGAGCCAAAATTTGACAAGTTTAAAATTGCTGATTTTTTTCAAATTTTCACACTATGCAATCGATTGCACTACAGTGCAAATCGATTTACACTGTGTATTTTTTAAAAATGGTGCAAAATTCACTTTGTGAAATCGATTGCACTCTAGGAGCAATCGATTGTACAGTGAAAAAAAATGAAGAATTTTTAATTCTTTTTCTTTGCAAATAGAGATTTTAGGGAAATAATACTGGAAATCCTTACTTACCATATGCTTCGACTCGGTACCTACAAAACACAAATACGCAAAGACAAAGACAAATATTTTTTTGTATTTTGATTAGAAGTTAGTCAACAACACAAGAGCAAAGTTAAAGATAGGATGAAAATGTGATGAATGAAGCTATTTATTAATGATTGTGACTGAATAACAAAATATGGTATGAAAGTGCGACTGAAAAAGTGAGGGGCAAAATTTAGGGTACAACAGCTTCCCCTATTTAATTATCTTTTAGCCAGATAGGCAGAAAGTAATTAAATACAAACAGACCTGGATTTTGTCCCTGATGCGATGAGATGATAGCATATGTTATGAATGAATGCATGGACTCTTCTTTTTTGACATATATTTTTTTTTTTGAATGATGTATGAGATGAGACAGACTCTGGGAATATGGAAAGACTCGAAACTGGAAACTTATGGTAGTTCAGATGAAATAACGTGGAAAAAACACGCCAGGGAACAACAAGATATTTCTGGATATCTGTCAGGGTGACAAAGAGTAACCATCAATACTTGGAAAAAAGATAAAAACTCGAGAAGGCAAGCAGCGACAGCCAAGAATGGCATTGAATGAGGCGAGCAAATCTCTGGAGAAGACAAACAGAAACATCTAGAAGAACATAGATGTGGGATGAGACCAAATCTGAAGCTACATCAGAGACGTCCAGGAAAGATGCTGGACGGAAGAAAAACACGACATCCAATACTGACTTTGAGTGACAACAAAAGATTCCGACATTCAATAATGGCTTTGAATGAAGAGAAAACTCAACGTCTAATAATGGCTTTAGACGAGATAAAAGGTCATAACATCCAATACTGGCTTTGAATGAGTGGAAAAGCTCAATGTCTAATAATGGCTTTAGACGAGAGAAAAGCTCAAGGCGTCCAATACTGGCTTTGGACGGCAGAAAAGGTAACAACATCCAATACTGGCTTTGGATGGAAAAAGAGATCTTGACATTCAATAATGGCTTTGAATGAAGGAGAAGGTAACAACATCTAATACTGACTTTGGATGAAAAAGAGATCTTGACATTCAATACTGGCTTTGAATGAAGGATAAGGTAACAACATCCAATACTGGCTTTGGATGAAAAAGAGATCTTGACATTCAATACTGGCTTTGAATGAAGAAAAAGGTAACAACATCCAATACTGGCTTTGGATGGGAAAAGAGATCTTGACATTCAATATTGGCTTTGAATGAAGAAAAAGGTAACAACATCCAATACTGGCTTTGGGATGCAACAGAAGAAATAACATATACAAGATTAGTATCGGACGAAAGAGAGACAGTTGAACTGACGTTTGCTTTGGTAGGTGCCAAGTGTGATCGGTGGAAACAGAACTGACTGTTTTGGAATGCTGGTTTGCAAAATGTCGCGGTAAGCAAGAGTCGCCATCGTCTTTTATTTTCTCCAACAAGGAAAGGACAAAAGCACAACAAAATTCCTTTTCGAGATGTTTCTCGGTTCGGGAGGTAGATTATAGAAAGGGAAGGTGTTAGCACCCTTTCTATCAGTGGTTATCCACGGGCTCTTAGGTACTTGCTCACTATGTTTTAAAAAATGTTTGCTTTTCTTGTGTTTGTGGGTTTTGAAAAAGTTTGTTTTGAAAACTTCGTTTGACTCTTGTATCTGTCCTCAAGAGTGTATGAGGTGTTTGTTTGAAAACTTTTGTTTGAAAGTGTAGGTGCGAAAAGTATCTTTTGTTATTTTGAAAGAGCAAGTACCCAGGAGAAATCTACCTACTCTAAAGAAATTAAGCTGTGTAAATGTCCTTTAGACAGTACTATCCCACTATTGAGAAGTAGGTAGCACCGTCGTTGGAGTTTATTCGGGTCAATTCGATTATAGGGACATATGGTCACCAAAGCAATAGTAGGACGCCTTAGCGGTAACCCTAATGTCCTAGATCCTTTTTATCCGAGGCAACCGTTTCGAGGCAACTTGGATCTTTAGACAGGAGGGCGACCTCTAAAACACCCTATACTCAATTACCACGTCGAGGCAACCAAGTGAGGCGTACCCTAAGAGTGGCATGTGCATGTGTGTCAGGTTTCATGTTAAGTTATCTTGTACATGTTATTGTGAGCTACGAGTTGATTTTAATTTTCAGGCAAGTCTTGTCATGCATAGTTAACAGTTAATAATTTGCGGAAAGTAAATTGCGGAAAGTAAATCTACGCTATTACAAGGCGTCGGGTATTTACATCGCCAAAAACATAACCCTTGGAAAAGATAAATGCGAGAAAATAAAGAAAGCGATAAAAGGGTCCTAATTATCTATTACATTCTCGGAACAATTACATAAATATGATCAAAAATAAAATGCGCGAAAAGAAATTGAATCTGGAAAAGTCTTAGGGTTTTGACCCTTTTGTTGAGCAAGAAAGAAATTTGATTATTAAATTAAATTAAACCTAATTAACTAATTAATTAATTAATTAAAAGGAAAAAAGTATTTTTTTGTTTTTTATGTTTTAATGAAAATAAAATAAAGTTAAAAGTTAGTAAAAACCCTAATTCTAATTTGTTTTATTTATTGTGAAAAAAAAAGTTAAAGTTGACCTAATTAACTAAATTAATTTATGTTAGAATTTATTTACAAAAATAATAAATTAAGGTGAAATTAATAATAATAAAAATAAATAATATTTTAGGTTTCTGAATTTATTATGAAAAACTAATTTGGTTAATTTAAGTAATAAAAATAATTATAGTTATTAAATAAAGAAATAATAAAAATAAGAAAAATATAAAGAAAGAAAGAAAAAGAACCCAGGGGGTGTGTTGGCCCATTAGGAGGTGAAGAAGCAATTTCTAGGCCCAACAAACTATTCAGCCACGTTTGACTTTGGTAATTGTCCAGGCATGCATTGACTAGGGAGTACCATGATCATCATCTCTTGGCCATTGGATCTATGCTGGCAGCCACATGGCGCGTGGGTGATTGAGGTACATGGTGGACACCTTTTGGCAACCTGCATGTGAACACATAGGAAAAAATAGAAACAATTATTTTGGGGGACCTGGGAATCGAACCCAGGTCCCAATGATCACCAGCCAGCGCACCTAACCACTCCACCATTTGCTTGCTTTTGATAATATAATGGACAATGAATATAATATATAAAAACAACAATTATGCTGGAAAACGAATAAAAACGCGCGCTATTTTAAACCACCCAACCATACGCTTACACCTCATCATCGTCCTCCTTTGTACCTGTAAAAAACAAATAGATAGCGGGGGTTTTTAACCCCCACAACCTGCAATAAGGAAAAATAGCGAATAGAGCTGTGCTCTATATAAATATTTCGCGAGGGTGGCTTCGTGTTCGTCCAGAGCCAATGATTCTAACCATGGGTCTTAAAGGTTCCAATTTTTCTTATACTGCAAAGCCCCAATTTGAAGGCTTATGAACCCTAGAATTCATCAATGGCATCTTGTGATTCTGTGCGTCATAATTCAATTAACCTGTACCATTAGCTTCATATGGACTCAAGCAATGTAAAACAAACAATAAATCATGTTAATGATGCATGAATTAAGCTATTCGATTTTCAAAATATCAAGCAAACCGTGAAACTGTTCTTGGTGATTCCTTGAGCTTCAATGCTTGGTTTTGATTCCTACACGTTCCTGAGGATTCCTGCAATGCATTAGAAACAATAAAAGCCTTTGAAAGTGCTAAAATATAGAAAATAGTTTTCACTTTTCTTTGAATTTTTCAATATGCTTATGGCTTTGTTTGCAGCAATTTCACGTATGCATGAGTAGGATTTGCTTGTGTACTTATAGGAGAATGAAACTAGGTTAAATCTTGCACAAAACATCCATGGAATTGATGATTGTATATTTGATTGGAAATCCCATCTTTTTGAATCTTTTTGATTGGAAAAACTTGCTAAATTTGGATATTCTTGTCTCTTTGATTTGCACACGAATTTGCCAGCTCTTTTAGGTCATTCTTGCTTCACAAAAAGATTGAAAAATCAAATCTTTGTATTTCCTACAATTTAAATTAATTAAATGAATTAATATTGATAAAAAATCCAATTAATTAATAAAAAATAAGAAAATAAATTCAAATAATATTAATGGGTCGTGCATAGGTCATGGATAAAGTTTCAAGAAGAAATTTGAGGCCCATTAGCAAAAATAAGGTGTTTTGAGCAAAGTTGACTTTTGCAAATTCATAAAAATTTCCCAACTTCTCCAATGCATATCTTGCTCAATTTTGATCATATGAACATGTTCTTGGACATTTTGGAAAGGTCTTGAAGTCCTCTAACCAATGCCTTTGGTCCCATGTCATTTGGATTTACCAATCTCAAATTATGGTCTTTGACTTAAAGTGCATTTTTGTTGACTTTTGAATTTGACCTATAATGTAGAAATTGATAACTTTTTATGAGAGCATTTCTTGAACTTGGAGTGTGAATATGGATTGTAGGAAATGTCATCCCCTTCAAAATGAGCATTGAATGGGATTTTTATGATGAACCATGAAAAAGTTATGCCCTGGTCAAGATACAGTTGACTTTTCTACTGTCCAAAAATAGTAACTTTTTGCATCTTGATGATTTTTGAGCTATCCTTGTGGAATCATGATCAAGACTTGATCAAATGATGATTGTGAGTTCAAAACAAGATGTGGACCAAAAATTATGACTTTTGACTGCAAAATGACCATTTTGCCCTTGCAGTTGACTGTGAATCAAATGGAGCTTTTGACTGTGCAAATTGACCCTGTGAGTCTTGAAACTTGGCATGTAGGTGCTTGAGAATGTATAGAGTCCTATGAGACTTGATTGAGCCATTGAAAACCTCAAATTCCTTGAAAGAACCAAAACCCTAATTTCAGCTGTCTTAGGAGGTGGTTTGGACTGTGCAATCTTTGAGCAATCTTGAACCATTTGAGGATGATTCTTGACAAATCTTGAAGAATATGGGAGGGAAAATTTTGGGGTACAACACCAAGTAAGTTGGACTTTGATCTCAAGGTGACATGTCAACTGCAAGAAGACCTCGGAAAATGCAAATGAGGATGAAGCACTTTTGTTATGCATTATGTATGAATTTTGTTATGCATGATATGTGAATGATCTATGCATGTAATGCCAACATTTATGACAATGGAGTTTGACTCTTTTGTGAAGGTAAGATTGGAAGTTTAATTCCTCAACATGGAGAACTCTGCCAAATTTAATTGGAAAGAAAATATCCTGAACCCAAATTATCACACTTGTAAACTGTATTGAATTGACGATCTTCTGAGGAAGGACATGGAGAGCTGCTTGGGGATTTGTCCCAGATTAGCTGACTGTTGAAGATAAACTGATCATTGCTTCAGTCTAAAGTTGCTGGAAATGAGCTGATCACGGCTTCAGTTCTGAAATGACTATTGGAAATAAACTGATCATGGATTCAGTTCTTAAAATGACTGTTGGAGATGAATGCCCCTGTATGAGTCTTGAAAATGATTTTCTGGCTAACCAAATCTGAGAAAACTTGCACTGAGAAACAAATCTTGAACTGATTCATAAATGGATCTGGAAGATACTTGCCCCTGATAAGGTCACTAACCAAGTTTCTCAGCTGCTTGAAATTCCTTGATGAAGAAAGCTTGTTTGCAAGCAAAATTGTTTATTCAAACATGGTAATTTTAATGCAAAGTTCATGCAAAAGTTTTGAATTGTGTGCCTTTACCATGTTTGCCTTTTGTGGATACCTGTGGTGTGCCTTTACCATGACATCATGACATCATGACATCATAACATTGCATACATTTTGCATAAGGACTAACCTATTTCAAAGACAAGAGGGTTTCATCTTTGCTCTGTTTTGTAGGTCATCATGATGCCCATGCGTAGGAATACTATCCGGATCAACTTTGTCCAAGTACCTACCCTGCTTAAAGAGTTGGTTGTCAGGATTCCAGACACTACTTCTTTCATCAGAAGGCATGGTTCTCTTCTCAGTTTGGTCACCTCAAAGTTGGAAGAACAAATGATGAGTGTCCTGGTCCAGTTCTATGATCCGCAATACCATTGCTTCACCTTTCAAGACTTCCAGCTGGTGCCTACCCTAGAAGAGTTCTCTGAGCTACTCGGTATCTCCATCTTGGAACAGACCCCGTTTACTGGATGGGAGAAGACTCTTAAGCCCGAAGAAATTGCTGCAGCCCTTCACTTGACCAAGGAGAAGGTAATGGCTAACTGAGAGACTAGAAGTGGAGCTAAGGGTTTTCTGACTAAGTTTTTGGTTGACAAAGCTAATTACTTCTGGGACAGCTTAGACTTCAAGGCGTACGAGGATATTCTGGCTCTTTTGATTTATGGTCTGGTATTGTTTCCAAATCCTGACACTTTTGTTGATATTAATGCCATCAAGATCTTCATCTCTCAGAATCCGGTACCCACTCTCTTGGGTGATATCCTTCATCAGCTCTATGCTCGTACTGCCCGAAAGCGGGGAAATTTGATGTGTTGTGCTCCTTTATTGTCGAGGTGGTTTATTTCGCACCTCCCTAAGTCCGTACTAAAGAACAAAGAAGGAATGGGCTGGGCTTATAGGGTGATGTCCCTTTCTAATAATGACATTATCTGGACTCTCAAAGGTATGGATGAGGTGACTATCATTGATCACTGTGGAGAGTATCCTAATATTCCGTTGATCGGAATCCATGGAGGGATTTCTTACAACCCATTCTTAGCTCTCCATCAGTTTGGAAGAGCCAGAAGAGAAGGGCCTCATGAGATGTTGATGCCTCATATCATCTTTGATTTTCAGGGAGATAGCGACGAGTTGCGTCGTAGATTCATAAGAGCTTGGGACAGAGTTCACCAATCTGACCCACATAAGTTGGGACCAAAGACTTCTCTGCCAATGGAGCCATATCTCATATGGGTCCACATCCGCGCCCAGAAGCTAGGTATGCCATATGAAGCTGTCAGGCATGTTACTCTTGAAGTTGCTAATGAGGAGGGGGTTCCTCCAACTATTCTCCACCCTTATATGCCCACTGATATTGGGGCACTGAAGAGGTCTTGGATGCAATTAAGGAATGAACGGGATTCTTATCAGGAGAGGTTCAATGAACAGGAGCAGAAGATCCAGAAGCTGACTAGGCAACTGGAGAACGAGCGGATCCTGAATGATTATGTCTGCACTGAGAAGAAGAGACCATGGGAGCATTGATGGACCTTTGATGATTTCTTTTACAGTTTTCATTTACTTTTCAATATTTCCATTCTTGTAACGCCTAAGGGCAGTTTGTTGAACAATTTAAATTCTGAAGTTTAAATCTAATAAAGTGTGTTTCCTTTCTTGTTTACAAATTTGAATCTCGATCGTCTTTGAAATCATAAATCATACGCATTTCATCCCATGCACTTCATAAACAGGTACCCTTTTTACAGGTCTCTTATCTTCTTCGCTGTTTATTTCAGCAATCATCATGTCTGCTGAACCTTCCACTGAGCAAGCTATCAAGGCCCTCCAGGCCCATAATGCCCAATTTCAGGAACTGTTCATGAATCTAGCTAAGGGTCAGCAGGACCTAAAGACCTTGATTCTGAAGGAGAAAAAGAAGAAGAAGAAGAGGACCATCCTGTTCAATACTGGACGCAGGTTTGGAAACGGGCTGCAGAATGAAGTTGATCTGACCACCTCATCTGGAGGGAAAGATAGTCCACAAGAAAGGAGGGCTCCTAGCCCTGAAGTCTCCGACAACGAGACAGACTATGATAAAGAATAGTATCCTCCCGCTGAGGATAAGTACAAACAACTGGAAGACCGTTTGAGCGCTATGGAAATACAGAAGGTGCCCGGTCTGGACTTCGGAGATCTGGGTCTATCATCTGGGGTGGCGATTCCCCATAAATTCAAGGCACCTGCCTTTGCCAAGTATGACGGAGTTTCTTGTCCGAAGCTTCACCTTCGGTCATATGTGAGGAAGATCCAGCCTTACACTGCTGATAAGAACCTATGGATCCATTTCTTTCAAGACAATCTCTCAGGGACTCGGCTTGAGTGGTTCTATCAGTTGGACGGAGCCAGTATTCGCAGCTGGGAGGATTTGGCTACTGCATTTTACAGGCAGTATCAGTACAACTCCGACCTCGCTCCTACGCGTACCCAACTCCAGGGTATGTCAATAGGAACGGGTGAAGGATTCAAAGAGTATGCTCAAAAATGGAGAGACCTTGCCGGAAGGGTACAACCACCGTTGGCTGATCGTGAGCTTGTTGACATGTTTTTGGGGACCCTGTCTGGTCCATTCTTTAACCATCTGATTGGAAACTCTTCAGCTGGGTTTACAGATCTTATTTTGACTGGTGAGAGGATTGAAGCTGGTATTAAGGCTGGGAAGATACAGAAGGGTGCCTCATCGAGCACCAAGAAGAAACCGTTTAAGAAAGAGTCCAGTGTTGTCTACAGTTCAAGAAGACAAAATATACCTGAACACCGCCAAGCTGTCAATGTGGTTGTTATTTCAAAACCTGCTGGTGCTCCTCAGCATCACA
This sequence comes from Vicia faba, assembly GCA_948472305.1. Taxonomy (NCBI): domain Eukaryota; kingdom Viridiplantae; phylum Streptophyta; class Magnoliopsida; order Fabales; family Fabaceae; genus Vicia; species Vicia faba. The sequence continues at coordinate 1,265,222,082 of OX451738.1, forward strand.
ATCAACAAAAGGACGAGAGACCTCGAAGGCAATTCACTCGTCTCAGCATTACTTTGTCTCAGATTCTGCCACAGTTGCTGAAGACCAATCTGGTGACCCTAAAAGAAGCTCCGAAGAATCCAAGTACCACATCACCAAAGTACAACCCTAATGCCCGCTGTGCTTTTCACTCTGATAGCCCGGGGCATAATACAAATGATTGTTGGGTTTTGAGGAACAGGGTGCAAGACCTAATTGATGCAAAGGAGATTGAGTTTGAGGCGCTCGAGAGGCCTAATGTTGTAACTTCTCCCATGCCCAAACATGGAGTAAATGCTGTAGAGGAAGACTTGTTTGTAGTTTCCTGGATGATATTGTTACCCCTCTGATGATTGTCAAGAAGAACTTGTTTCTATCCGGTTTATTTCCGGGTTGTGGCGAAGGTTGCCACATGTGTTCCTTTTTACCTACTGGTTGCCCATTCCTGAAGTCAGGTATCCAAAACCTGATGGATAGTAAAGAGATCCTGTTTGAAAAGGCTGTTGTTCCATCCGTTCATTCTGAAGAAGTTGCCATCATTACCATTTTCGACAATTCTTCAAAGGTTCCCTCGAGGAAGCCTGTTATAATTACATCTACTCCGAAGATCGCACCTGTAATCATCACTGTTCCGGGGCCCATCCCCTACACCTCTGACAAAGCTGTCCCTTGGAACTATGGGGAAGATGTTTATGTTCTTGGAGTTAAGCAAGAGTTGGATGCTGATACTGACATCAGCAACATTACTGGACCTGCTAAAGTCACCCGCAGTGGTAGACTTTTCTCACCTGATATTGCTCCACCAACTGTCCGAAGACCTGTCGTCATTACACCTGCAAGTGTACCTACCACTATTCCTGATCAAGTTCCTATCCTTACCCCTGCCGCCGAGTCATCTAACGCTCGGGGAAAAGGGATCACCACTGATGTGCCTGCCCAGACGGAGGCACCGAAGACCATCACTGTTGAAGCTTCCAAACAGGAGATGGAAGAGATTCTGAAGATTATTAAGAAGAGTGATTATAATGTAGTTGGGCAGCTGGGGCAAACCCCGTCTAAGATTTCTATGTTGTCACTGTTGTTGTGTTTAGAGGCCCATGCCAAGGCTCTGATTACCTTCCTGAAGACTGCCCACGTGCCACAAGAGACATCAGCTGATCAGTTTACCGATTGTGTGGCCAATTTAACTGCTGATAATGGTTTGGGTTTCTCCGACGCCGATTTGACTGCCAAGGGGAAAAATCATAACGATGCCCTGCATGTCTCCATTGAATGCAGGGGCACTACTCTTGCACATGTATTGGTTGATACTGGTTCCTCATTGAACGTCTTGCCCAAGAAAGCTCTAGACCGGTTGGATTGCAAAGGGTTAGAGCTAAAGCCCAGTAACATCATTGTCAGGGCCTTTGCCGGGTCTAAAAGGATGGTGCATGGTGAAGTTGATATTCCAATTAAAGTTGGTTCTCAGGTCTTCAATTCTATGTTCTACGTGATGGACATTTGGCCATCCTATTCTTGTTTGCTGGTTCGTCCATGGATACTCAAAGCTGGAGCTGTAACCTCAACGCTCCACCAGAAGCTGAAGTACCTGGTCAAAGGGAAGATTGTGACAGTTCAAGGGGAGGAAGAGTACATGGTCAGCCACCTCAACTCGTTCAGGTACGTAGAGATGGATGGGGAGTTCACTGAGACCCCATTTCAGCACTTTGAAGAGGTTCCTCAGACACTAGCATTAGTTGAGACTGTGGTTGAAGATTCTCCTATGAAGATGGATTCATTAAAGGATGCCCGGGCTGTTATTGAGAAGGGTGAGTGTGCAAATTGGGGCCGGCTTCCTGATTTTACACAGAAGACTAACAAGTTTGGTTTGGGTTTCACTGCAGAAGCTCAAAGGGTTGTTCGAAATGCAAGGATCGGAAGACCTCCCGTGTTCATCAGCAACTCGCGAGTAAATGCCATTGAAGATGATGTGGAAGAGTCCGAATTCGACAGCTGGATCTATCCTACAACCAACGGTGGACCAAGCAACTGGACAGCGAGGGACTTTATCCCTATTACTTTTGTTACCCAGTAATGAACTCTTTGTTTTGAGCTTGTAACAAACAATGTTTTGAAACTTTATGGCCCGGTGTCTTACCCGGGGCACCGTGGCTTCATTTATGAGGGCTTTGGTGTGCCATTTTCATATATCATTAATAAAAGCATTAGACGTTTTTCGCATTTCAAATTTTGCGCTCCTTGTTTTTCTTTATTATATATTGCAAAATAGCTATTTTACACACACTCACATATACTGGTCCCAATCCACTCTGGATCTCACTGGTAACGACTCTGCTACTGCCAGTTATGACTTCGAAAATCCGATCAACTTAGCCGAAGACGAAGGTGAAGATGATTGCGAAGTGTCGGGTGAACTTGCAAGACTGCTACTCCAGGAAGAGAGGGCCATTCAGCCACATGAAGAGCCGGTGGAAACGGTGAATCTGGGTACTGAAACAGTCAAGAAGGAAGTCAAGATCGGTGCAAATCTGGAGCTTAGTGTGAAACAGCGGTTGATTCAGATGCTGCATGACTATGTTGAGATATTTGCCTGGTCGTATGAAGATATGCCAGGGTTGGATACTGACATTGTGGTTCATCGCCTGCCTACCAAGGAAGATTGTCCTCCGGTAAAACAGAAGGTTCGCCGTATGCGCCCAGAGATGTCGGAGAAAATCAAGGCTGAAGTTATGAAACAGTTTGACACCGGTTTCCTAGCAGTGACTTCTTACCCTCAGTGGGTTGCCAATGTGGTTTCGGTACCAAAGAAGGATGGTAAGGTTCGAATGTATGTTGACTACAGGGATCTGAACAGGGCCAGTCCCAAGGATGACTTCCCTCTACCTCATATTGACGTTCTGGTTGACAATACTGCTCAGCACAAGGTATTCTCCTTTATGGATGGTTTCTCCGGATACAATCAAATTAAGATGGCTCCCGAGGATATGGAGAAGACCACCTTTGTTACTCAGTGGGGTACCTTTTGCTACAAGGTCATGCCTTTTGGACTAAAGAATGCTGGGGCAACATATCAGCGTGCCATGGTCACTTTGTTTCATGATATGATCCATCATGAGATTGAAGTATATGTCGACGATATGATTGTGAGGTCCCAAACTAAGGAGGAACACCTTGACCATCTACAGAAACTGTTTGACAGGTTGAAGCTGTACAAGATGAGATTGAACCCGAACAAGTGCACCTTCAGGGTGAGGTCTGGTAAGCTACTGGGTTTCTTCGTAAGCGACAAAGGTATTCAAGTGGTCCCTGCCAAAGTGAAAGCCATACAAGAGATTCCAGCTCCCAAGACAGAGAAGGAGGTCAGAGGCTTTCTAGGACGACTAAACTACATTGCCCGATTCATCTCGCACCTAACTGCTACTTGTGAGCCAATCTTCAAGTTACTGAAGAAAGATCAAGTGGTACGTTGGAAGGATGAATGCCAGGCTACTTTCGAAAGGATCAAAGAGTATCTCCAGGAGCCACCCATCCTAATGCCACCAGTTGAAGGGAGACCTCTGATCTTATACTTGACAGTACTTGACAACTCAATGGGGTGTGTGCTGGGGCAGCATGACGAGTCTGGCCGAAAAGAGCATGTTATTTATTACCTTAGCAAAAATTTTACCGACTGTGAGACCTGATACTCACTGCTTGAGAAAACTTGCCGCACTTTGGCATGGGCTGCTCGCCGGCTAAGACAGTATATGCTGACTCACACTACTTTGTTGATTTCAAAGATGGATCCAATCAAGTATATCTTCGAAAAGCCCGCCTTGTCCGGAAGAATAGCAAGATGGCAGATGATCTTGACTGAGTATGACATCCAGTACATGACTCAAAAAGCAATCAAGGGAAGTGTATTGGCAGACCATTTGGCACATCAGGCAGTGGATGATTACTAGTCTATGAACTTTGAATTTCCAGATGAGAATATCATGTCGATAACTGATTGTGAGACACCTGGACCGGATGAAGGACCTGAGGAAGGATCCCGATGGTCTATGTACTTTGATGGAGCTTCGAACGCTTTGGGTAATGGCATTGGCGCCATGATCATATCTCCTAAAGGCTCTCATACTCCGTTTATCGCCCGACTATGTTTCAACTGCACTAACAATATGGTGGAGTATGAAGCGTGCATAATGGGTCTTTGAGCTGCAATTGACCTAAGGATTAAGTTTCTAAGTGTCTTCGGAGATTCCGCTCTTGTGATCAGTCAGATCAAAGGCGAGTGGGATATGAAACACCCTAATCTTATCCCTTATAAGGAGTATGTGTTGACATTGCTTCCCCATTTCGAGGAGATAACCTTTGAACACTTCCCTAGAGAGGAGAATCAGTTGGCGGACGCGCTGGCTATGATGTCTTCTATGTTCAAAGTCAATTAGGACAACGAGGCTCCCTGGATCATTATTGAAAGATTGGACAAACCTGCACATTGCTGTGATCTTGAGACTGAAGAAGTAACAGGAAAGCCCTGGTATCATGAGGTGAAGAGGTATCTTAAAGCTCAGGAATACCCCGAGGGTGCATCTGTTAATGACAAGAAGTTTCTGAGGAGGTTTGCGGCAAAGTTCTTCATCAGTAATGACATCCTTTACAAACGTAACCATGATTTGACCTTGCTGCGTTGTGTGGATAAGACTGAAGCAGAAAGGATCATGGCAGAGCTTCATGAAGGTACTTTCGGAACCCATTCCAGTGGACATACCATGGCAAAGAAAATCCTTCGGGCAGGATATTACTGGTCCACAATGGAAGCTGACTGTTATCAGCATTCTCGGACATGTCACAAGTGCCAGGTCTATGCTGATAAGGTGCACATTCCTCCAGTTCCTCTAAATGTTCTGACAACGCCTTGGCCTTTTGCAATGTGGGGCATTGATATGATCGGCGAGATCAGACCTACGACATCCAACGGGCATCATTTCATCCTTGTAGCTATTGATTACTTTACGAAGTGGGTTGAAGCAGCTTACTTTGCTATGGTAACCAAGAACGTCGTGGTACGATTCATTCGGCACTATCTGATATGTCGATACGGTGTAGCAGAGAGGATCATTACGGACAATGGTACCAATCTTAATAACAAAATGATCACTGAGCTCTGCGATCAATTCAAGATACAACATCATAACTCTTCTCCCTACCGGCCAAAGATGAATGGGGTTGTCGAAGCGGCCAATAAGAACATTAAGAAGATTGTGTAGAAGATGACAGTGACATACAAAGACTGGCACGAGATGTTACCATTTTCTCTTCACGGGTACCGTACCTCAGCACGGACGTCAACAAGGGCAACACCATATTCCTTGGTTTATGGCATGGAGGCCGTCTTGCCTATTGATGTTCAGATACCCTCTCTTCGGATCATGAAGGATGCAGGTTTGAGTGAAGATGACTGGATTCAGATCTGACTTGATCAATTAAATCTAATCGACGAAAAGAGACTTACTGCTATTTTTCATGGTCAGACGTACCAAAAACGGATGATCAAGGCATTTAACAAGAAAGTCAGACGACAAGAGTATCAAGTTGGGGACCTGGTAATCAAACACATTATTCTACCTCAAGGTGATCCCAAGGGCAAATGGACCCCTACTTACGAAGGGCCATTTGTTGTTAAGAATATTTTCTCAGGAGGAGCGATGATTCTAACCACCATGGACGGTGACAACCTTCCTCACCCCGTCAATGCAGACATAGTAAAAATATACTACGCATAATCAAAGACCCGCTAGGTTGACTGGCCTAGGCAAAAATGAGGGATGAAAATGAAAAAAAATCTGTACACCCGGCAAGTCGAAAACCTGAAAAGGCGGCTTGGGTAAAAATGGGTATCCCGGTGGACTGAAAACCCGAAAGGGCGGTCCAGGCAAAAGTTAGGGATAAGCGTAACACTATGTCTCATTAGATCACCCTGCATCCAGACTTCGGTATCAACTATCAAGCTCGGACGACACTAATCAATCAGATTCATCTTCAACTAAGTAGCAAAGTGATGAGACGCTTGAAGATATAATGGCAATAGCAGAGTTGGAACCCAGTGGGATTATTCACATAGCTGTCTTGTTTTCTTTTCACAAATTGTATAAATTCTATTTGTTCGGCGGTGTTCTCTTACTAGGACGTTGGCCTCTTGTACAAAAACGCCTATTTACAGGCAAACTTCAAAATCAATACAAATTCATTTTCAGAAAAATTTCAAATTGTTTTTCCTTTATCTATTTTGTTTTGCAAAGAACGTCCAATGTTCACTTTTGATATATGCATTTGACATTAATTGCTGCTCATACATATTTACATGCGAAGCAAAGGACAAATTACTGGTAATATCAGAAACAGGGGGATAAGAAAGGTCCAAACTGTGTAGTTACTTTGTCCACCAAGGTATCAAGGTAGGTTCAGCGGAAGAATATGACCAAGATACCATCACTCCCTGCAGAGTAAAACAGTAATGGTAGCTCTCCCTACTGAGACTTGCAGCTATGTACAAATCAGTAATACTCTCCCCAAGCAGAGTTAATCTACCATCAGCCCTGAAAAGGCTTGGTATCCCTAGAAGATCTTAATCTTCCCCAGCAAGTATGAGAGCATCCCCAGCAGTCTTAATATTCCTCAACAGAATATAAGAATGTTCCCCGGCGGAATACAAGATACCCCAGTGGAGTCATTTCCCCAGTGCAGTCTAAAAAGCGTCCCTGCCAGAGTTGAATCATCTTACCCAGTAGATTCTGGAAGCTTATCCCCTGCAGAGCCAAATTCAGAAGGTTATCCTCACAAGAGTCTAACTGGATTATCCTCAGTAAGTTGCGACTGAAAGATCATCCCCAGCGAAGTTCTTTCTATCCCCAGCGGAGTTCATCATTAAAATTCCCAACAGAGCTTATCAACAAAATCCCCAGCGAAGTTATCGTCAAAATCTTCAGCAGAATGTCTCTTCCCCATAGAGTAATTCCACTCGGAGTAATCTCTTCATCAGTTTATTCCCCCAACGGAGTTCTTCTCTCCTACAGGTTTATCATATTCGTTCATAATCCCCAGCGGAAGCGAAGAACTCAACTCTATTCTCCAGCAGCTCCGGGATTTATTTTCCCCAACTAAAACATCATATTCCCATACATCATGATACATGCATATACACATCATATGAATACAATCTCATTTATTTTGAGAACATTATTGCCTGATCCATATCATGCATTGCATATGACTGACCTTTACCTTTCAGGAAAGATACAGTTAAAGTTCTCAGCTTAGTCGAAGACCTGACCAGTTCTTAAATCTCAATTGAATTATCCTCGGTTGAATTTCAGATAAGGTCCTCAATCTCGACAGTTTCCCTACGTCATAGTATGGACGAGTACTATAACCTCAACGGTATACTCCATTGAGCACGAGTCAGTTCCTAGATCTTGATGTTTTCCTCCGTCATAGTGTGGACAAGTTCTATAACCTCAACGGTATACTCCATTGAGCACGAGACAGTTCCTAGATCTTGATGAAGATGTTTCCCTACGTCATAGTGTGGACAAGTACTATAACCTCAATGGTATACTCCATTGAGCACGAGTCGGTTCCTAGATCTTGATGTTTTCCTCCGTCATAGTGTGGACAAGTTCTATAACCTCAACGGTATACTCCATTGAGCACGAGACAGTTCCTAGATCTTGATGAAGATGTTTCCCTATGTCATAGTGTGGACAAGTACTATAACCTCAACGGTATACTCCATTGAGCACGAGACAATTCCTAGATATTGATGAAGATGTTTCCCTACGTCATAGTATGGACAAGTACTATAACCTCAACGGTATACTCCATTGAGCACGAGTCAGTTCCTAGATCTTGATGTTTTCCTCCGTCATAGTGTGGACAAGAACTATAACCTAGACGGTATACTCCGTGGAGCACGAGTCAGTTCCTAGATCTTGATGTTTTCCTCCGTCATAGTGTGGACAGGTTCTATAACCTCAACGGTATACTCCATTGAGCACGAGACAGTTCCTAGATCTTGATGAAGATGTTTCCCCCCAATTGAATGATGAACATGTTCTTAAAACTCAGCTGAAGCTTTCTCTCAGTTATATTACAAGCAAGTTCCTAAATCTCAACAAAGGTTAGACTCCCCCAGTGGAATCTTTTACAACAACAGGTATGCAAGTTCTCGCTAAGGAACCTCTTATACGATCGAAACTCCTGAAGATGGCATTTGTAAGCCCATCCTCCTACCAACAATCTCCAAATGGGATCTGTAAGCCCATTCCCGACATCACAATGCTGATGCTACACCATGCGAGTGCAAATTTTTGGGCACTCTAGTGTTCAATTATCTTCCACCTTCGGATCACGAAAGGCTCGAAAGCCAATCTATATCCTCAGGTTTAATAAAATTGAACAGGGGAAACTGTTGTACCCCAAAATTTTCCCTCCCATATTCCTCAATACATTTCAAGAATAATCTTCAAGTTGCTCAAGATTGGCTCAAGGGTTGGACAGTCAAAACACCTCCTAAGGCAGTCAAGTCAAAATTAGGGTTTTGTGTTGCATTAAGGTCCTCATATACAAATGTCCTCAAGTGCCTACCAATGTCTTAATATTTTCTTAAGTTCATCCATGTCAAATTTCAAGCCTTGCAGAGGAAGTTTGGTCAGTCAATTGCTCAAGAAACACAAAAATCGACTATGTTAGGGCAAAAGTCAACTGTGTCCCAAATACAGTCAAACCTCAAGATTTTTTGTCAACATTCTCATTTTTAAGGATAATTCATCATTTGATCAAGGTTTGATCATGATTCATCAAGGATTGCTCAAGATTCATCAAGATTCAAAAGTTGCTAAATTAGGGTTTTGTAGGAAAAGTCAACTCAACTTTGACCAGGCATAACTTTCTCATACTTTATGAGAAATGACCCATCTAAAGCTCATTTTTAAGAGGATGCAATTTCCTACAATCCATCTTCACACCCCAAGATCAAGAAATGCACTCACAAAAAGTTACAAATTTGGACATTATAGGTCATTTTTGAAAGTCAACAAAAACACCTTTTTTTCCAAAGCTTATATCTTGAGCATGTAACATCCAAATGATATGAGACCAAAAGGTTTGATTAGAATACATATCAAGGTTTCTAAAAAGTCCAAGAACACCTCCAAAAGTTCAAAATTGAAGAAGTTATGCATTGTTGAAGTTGGGCATTTTTCCAAATTTGCCAAATGTCACCTATCCTCAAAACTCCAATTTTTGACAAAAGGGCCCACTTTTTTCCACTTGATATGGTCTTGTCATGCCACACACGTGTACCATCTTTAATTTCATAACTAAACATTTATTTTTCTATTTTATCTAATTTTTATTGATTTAATTCATTTTAAATCTATATTAATTCAAATAAAACCAAAAATTAATGGAATGAGATTCTTGTGGTCATTACAGCTTGCATATATCATATAACACTTAGTCAAATTCGTGCCAAGTCAAAACAAGCACAAAATCTCAGATTTGGTGCAATTATGGAAAGCTTATCAATGGTGATCAAATCCAATATTCCATCTTCAATGCACAAGGTTTAATGCCCAAATTTTGACCTAGACATATTCTATTATATGCACATAAGCAAGCCAGACCTGGAAGACGCACAGAACACTGCTGAAACGGCCAGAGAAAATTGGTGAAAAAGTTTGAAAAGTGGGAGATCGAAAACAACATTGGAGACCAATTCAATCCCAAATCACAACGTAGCTCTCTTACCAGCAACCTCCTGATGCTATAGCAACCAAAGCCAAGGCCTGAAGCTATCTGAAAAGCGCTGTAAGTATTCTTCAAAACAGCTCTGAACATGAAATCGAAACCATTCATTCTTGCATCCTTTTGATAAATTATTGGTATAATCTTGATCCTTATCAAATTTCTAACAAGTCTGCATCATTTAATTTGATTTTCATGGCCTGCATAACGATGCCTGAATCTAGGGTTTATGGGTGTTATTTTTAGGCATTTGAGTTACAGGGAAAATTGGAGCAAGCCATGACCATGGATGGACTCAGGAGGACGAAACGAGCATGGGGATGATTTTAGTTTGCATTTATATTGCCTGGAAGCGATTTTAGGAAGAACCCACGGATCTTGCTGCGGATAAAAATCCGCAGGTAAGAAACCAGTGGCTCAACAAAGAAGACGCTGATGCGTCTCCCTCCCATTCGTCCTTTCAAATCTCGCGCGCTTTATTTTTTTGTTTACAGCGTATTGATTGTTTTTACATATAATATTCATTGCTTATTCTAATAACAAAAACACGCGCTAGTTGAGTTGGCAAGCAGGTGGATGAAAAACCAATGGGACCTGGGTTCGAATCCCAGGTCCCCCAATATTATTTGTCTTGTTTTTCTCCATGGAATTGCATGCGCTTCAGACTTTGCAGTGCATCATATACCCTCATCCAGATCTCATCCAGATGGCTACAAGGCAGATCCAATGGCCTAGAATGGGAGACTACCATGGTCTCAAGTCAATGCACGCCTAGCAAACTGGAAAAGTCAAACGAGGCTGGGACATTTTGGGCCTGGAGATTTGCTCTTTGCACCACCAAATTGGGCCCAAACCCCCTGGGTTTATTTCTTTTCTCTCTTTCATATTTATTTTTAGTTCATTGTTTATTAATTATTTTTATTATTACTAACTAATTTATTTTTCCTAATAAAATCAGAAAACATAAAAAATATTATTTTTATTACTTTCACTATTTTATTTTGTAAATACATCTTAATTAATTAACTTAGTTTTAAATAGGTGTAACATTTAATATTTTTTGCAACGAATTAAAATTAATTTAGAATTAGGTTTTTAATATTTTATTTTATTTTCTTAATTAAAATAAAACCCAAAAATATTTTCCTTTAATTAATTAATTTAATGTAGTTTAATAATTAACTTAGATAATTTATTTCTTAAAATTCAAAAACAAACAAAAAATCTTTTCTTTAACAAAAAGGGTCAAAACCCTAGAACTTTGCGCTCGATTTAATTTCCCGCACGCGTTTGTTTATTTTTATCATATTAACGTACTTGCCTCCGGTTTGTAATAGATAATTAGGACTTTAAATATTTTTACCGCTTTATTTATTTTCCGCATTTTAATTTCAAGGGTTGCTTTTGGCGATGTAAATACCCGACGCCTTGTAATAGTTAGTTTAATTTCCGCAATTTAATTTCCGTAACTTATAAACTGTTAGATGTTTGATAATAAGGAATGCATGACAAGATTGAATGTTTAACTTAAAATCAACATAGATAACCATTGACATGTACAAAGATAAATTAACCGAAATAACACACTCGCACATGCGCACTCTTAGGGTACACCTCACTTGGTTGCCTTCGAACGCGGTCATTAAGTCTAGGAAGTTTTAGAGGTCGTCCTCTTGTCCAAAGATCATAGTTGCCTCAAAACGGTTGCCTCGGAAAAATGATCTAAGACATTATTAGGGTTACCGCTAAGGCGTCCTAACATTGCTTTAGTGACCGCACGTCCCTTAATCGAATTGACCCTTAAAACTCCAACGACGGTGCTACCTACTCATCAATAGTGGGCTAGCATTGCCTAAAGGACATTAGCACAGATTGATTCCTTTTTCGAGTAGGTAGATGGTTCTTAAGTACTTGCTCCTTTCAAAATAAAATAAAACCTTTCGCACTTACAACTTTAAAAGAAAAACTTCTTTCAAACCCACAAACACAAAGAAAAGAAAAATTTTGAAAACACTTTGAGCAAGTACCTAAGAGCCCGTGGATAACCACGGATAGAAAGGGTGCTAACACCTTCCCTTTCTATAATCTACCTCCCGAACTCGAGAAACATCTCGAAAAAGGAATTTTTCTGTGCTTTTTTCCTTTCCTTGTTGGATAAAATAAAATACGGTGGCGACTCTTGCTTACCGTGAATTTTTTGCGAAAACAAACGCAAAACACGAACCAGCATTCTAAAAAACAGTCAGTTCTATTCCCACTGATCACACATATCATTAATCCAAAGCACCAAAAAAATGAATTAAATAATTCACTCTTAGGTAGATTTGAATTGATGAATATTTATCCAACTTCATCTACATCACAAAGTCCATTGAGTTTAAAGACAAATTGGACATTTAAAATTGCAATCCAAACCAACAATCAAAAGGAGTGAGTAGAAAAATCATTTTGGATCAAAGCTGCCCCATAACAAGGCAAAAAAGTGCATTCTGTCCCTGTGCAGTCGATTGCAGTAACTGTGTAATCGATTGCACACAGTTTTATTTTCAAAAAATTGTGGGAAACGCTTCGGTGCAATCGATTGCACAGTTACTGCAATCGATTGCACATTAATACAGTAGCAAAAACAGCATTTTAAAAGGCCAATTTCTTGTTCAAACTTTCCATCAAACACCTTATGATCATGGATCCAATTGAGCACGAAAATTCCATCAAATTATGAGAAAATAACACTATTGGAATCACAAAATAATGCTCAAAGAATCAAACCCAAAGATCAACAAGAGATCACATTGTGAAAGATGAATTATCCAACTTACCAAAGGTAGATCTAGAGAATTATCAAAACAACTTCAAGAATTTGCTTCAATTCAACCACAAGAATCAATTGACCAAGCTTGGATGTAGAGAATTGATGAAGAAAAAGTGTTTGGATGAAGGTTTAGCTCAAATATTAGTAAGCTTCAATGCAAAACTTACTAACCTTTTGAAAATGGAGCTTTGAGTGAATTTGGTAGATGGAGAGAATTGAGAGATTTTTTAGCAAGGTGGATTTGGCTATCAAAAGCTTGAAATTTGAATAAAATGAGGGCTCTATTTATAGAGTTTAGGATTGGGATTATTGGTAATTTGGTAATTGATTCTTGGAGCCAAAATTTGAATTAATGAATTGTTTCAAATATTAGAGCCAAAATTTGAATTAATGATAATTCTTTCAAATATTAGAGCCAAAATTTGAATTAATGATAATTCTTTCAAATATTAGAGCCAAAATTTGAATTAATGATAATTCTTTTAAAAAAATGAAAGATTGGCACTAAAATTTGAATTAATGATACATCTTTCAAAAATGAAGGAAAATTGGAGCCAAAATTTGACAAGTTTAAAATTGCTGATTGAGATACGGTGGGAGAACTGACTTGAGTTTTGCGTTTGTATTCGCACTTGTTCGGTTTAGCAAGAGTCGCCACCGACTTTTTATTTTATCCTAAAGGAAAGGTTAAAAAGCACAGGAAAAACCTTTTGAGATGTTTCGTGGGTTCGGGGGGTAGATTATGAAAAGGGAAGGTATTAACACCCTTTTCATCCATGGTTATCCATGGGCTCTTAGTTTACTTGTTTTAGATCACTTGCCTTGATTTTCAATTCCATGAAATGGTGGTGTGTGTGTGTTTTGAAAATGTTTTGAAAAAGATACCTTGTCTAGGTAACCGTTGTAACAATTCTTTACTCGAATGTTTTACAAAGGTGTGTGTATTTTCGAAAAGATGTTTCAAATGTTTTTGGAAGTTTGTTTTGGAAGTTGTGTTGTGGAGTGGGTTTTGAAAATTAGGCAAGTGTGTTTTGCAAGTTTGATCAAGTAACTAAGAGTTTTCTACCCCTAAATTTACTCAAAGATTTTTCTCATGTTTTAACCCTTTTAACAGTTTTGTTCCACCATTGTATTTGGTGGACAATCTTGTGTTAGGATGTTAACGGGACAGGCGCGGGTCATCGTATGGACCATGAATGCAATGGTGCCAAGTGTCTTTGGCAATTTTGCTTGAAGGGACTATGATCATTTTTAGGCAATTTTCGAAAGCGTCATCGAGGGACTATGATCATTTTGAATCGTTTTGTTTTGCCAAAGAAACTCAACGTGCAAGCATGGCCCATTTTGGAAGGCAACAAGTGGGATTACCCTAGGGGTGCAAGTGTGAATTGTGTATTGATTTTCATGCATTTATCTTTGTGTTTAGGTCATCTAGCGGTTGATTTTATTGACATACAAACCCTAGGTCTAAACATGGTATAATTGAAAGCGATAAATTGCGGGAATTTAAAGTCTACGCTATTACAAATAAGTATCCGGGAATGGGGGTACAAATATTTACAAATGGGGATGAGACTTAATAGGAGAGTAGTGTCCAAATATATTTACAACCGGATCGAATCAATCGCAATGTAAAAAATGTAGCAATGTACAATAATAAGAGATAAGCAAATATATTTGTGTAAGTGTATGTGATTTATTTACAAGTGATGAAAGATAATGTTAACCTAATACAATATTAAGTATTTATTTATTTTTTGGATATTTGTGGATTATGTACAAACAAAAGATTTAATTAAAGAAAAGAAAATGTTTTAAGAAATTCTATTTTTTATGTATTAATGCCTTTATGTACAAAGATTTAATTAAAAGAAAAAAAAATTTTAAGTTTAATTATCCTATTGTCTAGGTATTTAATTAACGTACAAAGGTTTATTAAAAAAAAGTTCTAAAAAAGAGAAGATTAATTAAGTCAGAAAAAATCTTATTTTTATATATTCTTAAATATGATAAAAAAAGTATTAATAGACATTTTACAAAAAAAGAATTTTAATGTATCATTTTTTATTTAAACAAAAAATATTAGCATAAGCTAGTTTGAAATAAAAATGGCTAAAAAATTAAATGGGCCTTAGAGGTTTTTGGATGGCCCAGTCAAAATAGGCATGTTTAAAAAAGGGCGTACGCGCCTGGAATGAGGGGTCTGGCGCTAAGATCACTGGACTTTAGGGATTTGGAAAGGGCAATGCCCAAACACACTTGTTGACATTTTTCTCAAAGGGTTTCATTGTATTGTTTCAATTTGGATTTTAGGGTTATAGAGCTCAAGAGCGGCGCCGTTCCTCATCGCTTCCTTCATTCTCATGCCAAGCTACTGACGTCCTCTCCGTCCCCGTTTCCAGGCGCCATCATCCCTCCTTCTCCCTCCATGGATCACTCAGGCAATGGTTGTAAGGTTCGATTTCTGTCCTTAACGCGTTAGGGTTTCGTACTTCATATCTTGCATGTTTTAATTTCGTTGTGTTCTGATTTTAAGTGTTGTTGTTGTTTCTGTTTGAGGTGCGTGGAAAGAAAGAAAAAAAAATACTACCTTTGGCTTTTGGAGACGGAGGAGGAGAGAATCGGAGGCGCCTTAGGACGGCCAAACGGAGGGGCGCGATGCTGTGTGTTGGCTTGCTGGAAATCCGGTATCTTTATCTTTGCTTTTTAGGTTTAATGATGATAACCTTTCTGAAAACCTTTAGTCTCTGATTCTCTCTTCTGCTTATTATCTTGCTTGCTTTCAATGATGATTTATCTGAGATGCCTCTTGTTTCACTTCTGGCTGTTTGAATGCTTTGAGGTTTGTAAGCTTATTTGGAGCTTAGGCTTTGAAAAGCTGATGTGGTTTAAGGCTTATGCTTTGGAAGTTACAGGCTTCAGACTTGCTGGCTTGCTGTGCTTCTGGATTGAAAAGCTTGTAAGCTTGTTTTTTCTTTTTATAGGCTTTTGATACTGGTTTTACAGGGCTTGAGGGTTCTGTTTGTGAGTTTGACAGTTTGTTGTTTAGAGGCTTGAAGTTTTAGGCCTCAGTTTGTGGCTTAGGTTTGTGTTACAGACTAGCAGGTTTGTTGATGGCTTGACACAGGTTTACAGGCAGGTTTATGCTTGTATGCTTAACACATGTTTGGATGGCTTTGAGAGCTTGTGGTGTTTGATGTAGATTTAGGCTTGTGAAACAAGTCTAGCTTCTGTTTTTGTTTACAGGTTTGTGATCCTTTTCTGGTTTTTGTATTGGTTGAAGCAGGTCTGGTTTGAAGCTTCAAGGTTTGTATGGCTTGGAGCTTGAATGTGTATGAAACAGGTTTTTGCTTTGTTTTGTGTTGGAGGCAGTTTTGAATGTTACAGTTCAGTTTGTGCTATCATTTGTGTTTTCTGCCTCTTCTTTAATTGTGTTAAGATAACTTGTTTATATCTTTTTCTCAAGCCTAAACATGTAAGTCTTTTTCTCTTCTCTCTTCTCTCTCTCCAACCGAAAAGCATTTTTTATTGCTTATACTGTACTATGCTGAAAAAGTAACTGGCCTTGAAAATGATGATTTTGAACATTGCTTGCATTGTGGTCTTTCTCTGCATACTTTCCATATTTCCTGCACATTTTTGACAGCTTTTTTTGTACTTGTGGATAGCCTGATATCTTTTGGCAGCTTGTGGACAGTTTTTGACAGCTTTGGCTTAGTTTGAAATTGTGACTTTGTAGTTTGTTTGGCAATTCTGGACAGTTTCATTCAGTTTGCTTAACTTGACTTGTTTTGGCATATTCACTTTGCAATTAGTTCAGTTTGGACTTTTGGAATTATGCAGCCTATTTGATAATTTGAATTTGTGCAATTGTAACTTTGTGCATTTCATACTTTATTTGCAAGCATACTTCTATCCCTCTTTGTGAACCAAGAGTGATCTTGTGATTTGTAGAGAGGGTGAACAACTGATTCCGGCCAGTTACTTTTAATGATGATCTTTTTAACTGTCTGCCTTTTTTTTTATCTGCATTTGACTTTTTTCCCTTTTTCTTCTTTTTGCAGGTGAAAAATAATTGAGCAACGGGGAGCAGCAAATGGAAGATGAAGGCTTAGGAAATATTTAGGATAGAGTTTTATTTTACTTTTAATCAATGTAATAAATATTATTATAAATACTTGTAAATAATTACTGTATTTAAATAATACTTGTACAAATAATTAAAAATAAATAAAAGTCTTTTTTCTCTTTTAACTCTACTGTCTATTTAATTATTTAAGCCTCCTTGAACTAAAATAACTGGAAGTAGATCCAATTATTCTAACTTAGGTAACGTAAATAATTAACAAACATTATAGTCTTGCAATCAATTAATAACCTGGCGTCCCAAATAGCCACAAGCATTGCACAGTCAAATCAAACAAACATCCACATTCCTTTGCCTTTACTGATTAATCCAACCACTGCAAGTTCTCAATTCAAATGCCTCAGCTCACATCCCAGAATAAATTGAAAAGAACTGTAGAATTAATTCTTTCTGAGAAATGTGCGCACAAAACCCTAGTTCTTGTTTTAATTTTCACAGAAGCGCCTGCCTGATCAAACCCTGAGCCAAACTCAACCAAACCCTAATAATCTGCCTGAACTGTTCCAGAGCCATAAAAACCCTAATTTGGATAGACTGATAAGAAAAAAGTCTGTTTGACTGATTCCTACACCAATCTGAAAAAGTCAGGGAAAACCCGAAGTTGTGATTTCTTGTGGAAAAATAGGAGGGCAAATTTTGGGGTACAACAGTTGCCCCTGTTCAATCTTCTTGAACCTTAAGAGTTAGATTGGCAAGTTTGCCTTTCGCGACTCGAGGGTAGAAGGAGATTGGACACTAGAGTGCCCAAAAAATTTGCACTCAGTGATGTGATGGTAGAGGGAATGGGCTTAAAGATGCCATTTGGTGATGGGCTTAAAGATGCCATCTGGAGATGTGACAGAATCTTGTCGGGGGATGGGCTTAAAGATGCCATCTGGAAATTGCTGGTAGGAGGATGGGCTTAGAGATGCCATCTGGAAATGTTTGGAGGAGGATGGGCTTATAGATGCCATCTGAAGGTGATTGTTGAACTGTATGTCATTGGTGAGTGGACGAGTATCATAAAGGTATACATGTTTTGGAACATTTCTGAACTGGGGGTCTTGAATAAGCAATAGATTGACATCCGTGTTTGGAAGCATCCGTAAAGTTTTTTCAGAAGTCTTGGAGTTGAATAAGCAATAGAGCAGCATTTGTTGGGAAGCGTCCGTAAACTGTTTTCAGAAGTCTTGAAGTTGAATAAGCAATAGAGCAGCATCCGTTGTTGGGAAGCGTCCGTAAACTATTTTCAAAAGTTGAGTCTGAACAAGCAATAGATTAACATCCGTTGTTGGGAAGAATCCGAAAACTGTTTTCAGAGTTTGAAGAATCTGAACAAGTGATAGGTTAACATCCGTTACTGGAGAACCCGTGAACTGTTTTCAGAAGTTTTGAAGTGGAGAAGGAACCGGTGTAGGGTTTCCTGATGATGAGTCCGTGTAAAACTGCATCTGGATGAATCGGGAATAAGTATCAGAATGTCGCCATGTCTGGGTCACATCTGAACTATCCCTGGGTGAATCTGGAATAAGTATCAGAAAGTCGCCATCTCTGGGTCACATCTGAACTACTTCTAGAAAGAATCTCGGAAGATGATGATCTTTGTCTGTTGACTGATCTTTCCTACAAAGGTAAAGAGTTATTTGTATGCAATGTCATGATGCATGATGCAATGTATGTTATATCAATGTTTATGATATGAATGTGATGAATGCGCATGTAAGCTGATGAGCTGTCTTGCTGAGGATAGATGAATCCTGGATGGCTGGAGATAAAAGAATCTTGACTGCTGTCGGGGAAAGTAATTCCTTGACTGCTGCAGGGGATTGCAAGAATCTCTCGATTGTTGAAAGTGAGAAGTCCTTGGACCGCTGTTGGGGAATCCGGAGCTTGGGTTGTATGCCAATCTACTGGGGATTCCTGTCTTGAGGAGATCTTCACTGGAGAATATTCGAATATTCTGTGAAGAACTGAGAATGAGAGTCTTCATTCTGCTTGGGGATTGATAGTTGGAAGTTTTAGCTTCGCTGGGGATTGCAAGAATCTTTTGATTGCTGCAGGTATTGGTCTGGGATCCTATGTAGGGTTTCTTGATGATGAGTCCGTGTAAAACTACATCTGGGTTTGAAAAGGAACCGGTGTAGGGTTTCCTGATGATGAGTCCGTGTAAAACTGCATCTGAGGTGAGAAGGAACCGGTGTAGGGTTTCCTGATGATGAGTCCGTGTAAAACTGCATCTGAATTTGAGAAGGAACCTGTGTAGGGTTGCTTCATGATGAGTCCGTGTAAAACTGCATCTTGGATTTGAGAAGGAACCAGTGTAGGGTTTCCTCATGATGAGTCCGTGTAAAACTGCATCTTGGATTTGAGAAGGAACCTGTGTAGGGTTGCTTCTTGATGAGTCCGTGTAAAACTGCATCTTGGATTTGAGAAGGAACCTGTGTAGGGTTGCTTCATGATGAGTCCGTGTAAAACTACATCTTGGATTTGAGAAGGAACCTGTGTAGGGTTGCTTCATGATGAGTCCATGTAAAACTGCATCTGGTTTGAGAAGGAACCTGTGTAGGGTTGCCTGATGATGAGTCCGTGTAAAACTGCATCTGGTTTTGAGAAGGAACCGGTGTAGGGTTTCCTGATGATGAGTCTGTGTAAAACTGCATCTGATTTGAGAAGGAACCGGTGTAGGGTTTCCTGATGATGAGTCCGTGTAAAACTGCATCTGGTTTTGAGAAGGAACCGGTGTAGGGTTGCTTCATGATGAGTCCGTGTAAAACTGCATCTTAGATTTGAGAAGGAACCGGTGTAGGGTTGCTTCATGATGAGTCCGTGTAAAACTGCATCTTGGATTTGAGAAGGAACCGGTGTAGGGTTGCTTCATGATGAGTCCGTGTAAAACTGCATCTTGGATTTGAGAAGGAACCGGTGTAGGGTTGCTTCATGATGAGTCCGTGTAAAACTGCATCTTGGATTTGAGAAGGAACCGGTGTAGGGTTTCTTCATGATGAGTCCGTGTAAAACTGCATCTTAGATTTGAGAAGGAACCGGTGTAGGGTTGCTTCATGATGAGTCCGTGTAAAACTGCATCTTGGATTTGAGAAGGAACGGGTGTAGGGTTTCCTCATGATGAGTCCGTGTAAAACTGCATCTTCCAACAGGTGATGAAGGAATTTTGAACGACCTTGGTTTTGACATTCGAATGCCCAAAGTGATGATGAAAGAGTCTTGAATCAGGTTACTCTGCAAGTGAGAGATTTCTCAAAATCTTGACTAGACTGCCCCAGGTTAACTGAACCTTGAAAGATCTGTTGAAACCTTGACTGGACTGCCCCAGGCTTGCTGAATGGTGACATGTCATGCCCCCTTGTTGATAGGAGATTTGTCAATGGAAGTGTCATCCTTCTTGAAATGATTTTGCTCACTGAGAGGGCTTTTGTTCACCCGAACATTCGCTGTATGAATTTCTTCGCTGTCAAACAAATAGCTGAATGCAAACAGTGATATTCAAGCAATGCAAAGTTTATGTTTGTCTCGAAATTTTGAAAAATGCGTTTTTTAGCAGAAAACTTTTCATAAGACAAGTTCAACACAAGATTTAGGGCAAAGCCTTACAGGAGTCAGGATACCTTTTGAACAGTATGTTTTCGAACTAACCCATGCTTCAATTAGGACTTTTGAAAGGTTGTAATGTGGCCTGGTTCACGGTTTAAGAAACAAAGGATAAAGGCTCAAAGTATATTTGTACCCACCCGCTCTTCGTGATGTTCTTCAACCCTAAGCTCAGTTAATTGTGCGTCGAACTCTATTCGAGTTTGGAACGACTTTTGGGTGATGGTTTACCAATTGAATTTTGGGAGACAGTCATCATCTCCTTTTTCTTTTGCAACATTTTTCATGTTGTTGAGGATTTGTAATGACCTCTTTCTTGATTTGTTATCCCTAACTTTTGCCTGACTGTTTCTGTTTTCGAGATTACAGTCAGCGGGATGCCCCAGCTTTCTTAAGCCTCCTTTACAGGTTTTGGCTCAGTGGGCTTTTTCTTTTTTGAGAGATAATGACTGCCTATGAGATAAGGAACCATCACTGTCTTTTGATTCCAGAGGAATGCTTTTCTCTTTTTCTTTTGATGTCGTTCGTTGTATTATGAACTGAGAGTTTGCGACTTTAATGCGCATCTTTTTTTTTTGAATTAACTGAGATACTACCCTGCCCCAGGTTTAAATCAAAGGTTTTGATTTGTTTAGAACAGAAAACTCCTACTTCTTTGGCTCGAAGGGGTTGACTAGGGATTATCTTCCTTATAACTCCAGTGTTTGGGAATTGAAAGAAATGCCTGTACATCATCAGCACGGTCTGTTCAAAAGCATACTGTATGAGATTATGGTATTGTTTCGTCATCCTCCCTCTAAAGGCTTGCAGCTTTTTATCAAGAGTTAAATATCATAAAGAAAGCATAAGAGTAGTGAAAACGAATGGATGGATTCAAGACAAACATATGCAATGCATTAATGAAACAAAGTTTGACATTAATAGATAATTGTTTGAATAACAAAGAGATTACAACTTGAAAATCCAAATAAAACAAAAGT
The DNA here is from genome assembly GCA_948472305.1 of Vicia faba. Lineage (NCBI taxonomy): Eukaryota > Viridiplantae > Streptophyta > Magnoliopsida > Fabales > Fabaceae > Vicia > Vicia faba. The sequence continues at coordinate 1,265,243,413 of OX451738.1, forward strand.
CTCTCAGTTTGAGCTGTCACTTCAGGTGGAGAAACCCTTAACGGAAGATTTTCATCTCGCCGTCTGGCATGAACCTCAGCACTCCAATGTCAATCAGATCTTGAATCTTGTTCTTCAAGGCCCAACAGTCGTCGGTGTCATGTCCCGGGCTATAGGAGTGGTATACACAAAATGCGTCGGGATGATAGTTAGGAGCAGAGGTATTGAGCTTCCGGATAGGATCCCTCAAAGCAGTCAGATTGACCTCCAACAAGCGCTCCAGTATTAGAGATGACGGTATGTCAGTCTCAGTGAACTATCTTCCCGACGTATTTTGCTTACGCTGATTACCCTGTCGATGCTGACGAGGTTGTTGATGGGGTTGTAACCCTAAAGCAAGCAGAGGAGCCTTCCCTTTGTCTTCTTGTCTGGAGGGGGGTTGAATGGTGACTTGCTCTTCAACCTCAGATGTTTGCCCCACTTGGTTTTCCCGAAGCAGTTGGTTGACGAGAACTCTAAGTTCCTCTTGTCTTTGAGACAAGTCCTGGATGAGAGCCATCTGGCCCACCAGCTGTCCCATCACCTGGATCCTCAATGTTGCCAAATCAAACTGTAGTTCCCCCAGCTAATCACTCCTGGCATTGTTTGGATTCTCCTGGACCAAGCCCTTTGTGAGGAGAGCTTTCACTTCTTCTTGCCCCAGGGACAGGTTCAAGAACATTTCCTGAAGCTGAGCATTTTGATCCTGGATGTCCTTAACAGTCCTCTCTAGAGCCATCTCTTACTGAAATAAACAGTAGGAGAGTAAGGAAACCTGAAAAGGAAAAACTGTTATGATGCAATGCATGATATGTGGATGCATGTTTTCAAGGATCTCTTGGGGAAAACACAAGAGAATGTTAGAGGTTGAACTTCGATCTTTGGATTGGAGAACCTTGCATCGATGGATGTCTTTCCACGAGAATCAAGCTCACCATGTAAAGTGGGTCATAGCCCTTGATTCAAGTTATTGCACTTGATCTTTGATGGCATTTGCTTAGAAGAGAAACCTCTTGCCCTTTGGTAGACGTCTGGTTCAACGTAACTCTGCATCAAAAGAAACCTCGAGATCCTTGAAATGGTTATTGAAAAATGCTATGGTATGATGTTATGATGTTATGTACATGTATGCAAAAGCAAGTAAGTGTATATACAGGTGTTTCCAGTGATTTCTGGTAAACAACCGCTAGTCTTCCAAACTATCGAATAATCTTTCTGACTGTTATTCAATTCCTCTGGTAACTCACAGGATCGACTAGATTGATCCTAGGACTCCTTGGATATTAAGGTTACTCTCACGATCGAACAGATATTCATGGTTGATATTGTATATGTGTTTGGCTTATTTCGATTTCTCTCTCTCTAAAAGTCTAAAGATGTAATCAAAATGTGTGTGTGAAAACTAAGTTACACGAATAAATGCTAATTGTAAAGACATGTAAAATTGCATAAAAGTGAAGTAAATGGTTTCGACTTACAAAACAGTTAGTATAAAGGATTTCTGGAACGTAAAAGGTTTGAAATATGAAGAAAGCGTTTAATGCAAGAAATCTTTAAATGACTTTAAGTAAAAAGATGCGTTCGAAGGATAAGACTTGAAGGTAAAGGTATGGAAAATATGACAGATTTCTGAGATATAAAGTGCTTGAAACATGAAGAAAACTTTAAAATGTAAAACTTTGAAGAAGAGATTTCGAAGTGAAAAGACTGTAAATGCTAAAACTTGTAAATGTTATTTGACAAAAGGATAAAGGAAAGTGCTGGAAATGGTAAAAGGTTTTCATTAAATCAGAAATACATGGTGCTATCATACATACATTTCTCTTGCATTCGTTTCCCTTGCCATGTGGTAGTTTGAATGTTACTGAGTATTTTGTATAATAGATATGACACACAAAAATCCTAATACTAAGACTTCTACTTATACTAATTCGACCATAACGGTCTTGCTATAGGATCATGCCACGTTTAGAACATGCAGGACAATGCCTCTTTCGCCTTTCCACGTGTCCCCAAATGCTCCAGCACATAACTTTCAAACTTCGAAAGTCCCGCTTCCATTTGAATTTCAAATGCTTTGATACTTCTCCGTTTCGAACGCTCTTCCCAGACACAGCCTTGTTGTTATTTCGAGACTTCTTTAGATATGTTCCCATAATTGCCACTCGAAGCTCCAAGCTTTGATATATTTATTCGAAACACTGCTTCTGCTACTTCGAAACATGACGCTTTACCTCATTTCGATCAAAACGTTTAATTCATTTGGCTTCTAATAACATTATCAAAATCTTCAGCCAACAAATTACCCCTTTAAAATATGTATTTCGATTCCTCTGAGAAATACCTATTTTAAACACCTACACAAGATTTTGATGGGACTTTCGAATCATCGTAACATTTAATGCATTTGACTCCAGTCACGTCAATCATAGCACCTTTTGGATTCCTTAACCGCCTGGAGCCACTTCACAGCATGGTGCAGTTACAAATAATGATTATCTTTAAATCACGCCTATTACCCAAGTTAACTTTACGCCACCTCTTCATCACACCAACCCATGATCTCCACGTATCACACCTTTATTCCGTGGATGCTTAAACTTCCCCATTATAAAACATCACCAACTTAATCTTTTTCTTCTCTTTTCACACTCTAAATCTTTTACCCTCCTTCTCTCGCAAAAAAAATCCAGGCTTTCAACATCTTTCAAAAATGTCTTCTTCTACTTCATCCCAACTCAAGAAAGTCTCCAAGAAGAAAGGAAAAACTGCAGGAGCTACCATGGAATGTAAAATCATCACTCACCAAGGTCAATCCGTTCTTGCCCCTCAGATGCTTTCAAAAGAAAAAGAAATGTTGTATGCGTCACAGGTACTCATTCCTACCAACGTTGCTGGTAAGAGGTTAGCTTTAAATGGCCCTCTTACGGTTTTTGAAATATTAAAAGACACCAGGACGATTTTCCCTGTTTGTTATAGCTTCAAACCCTTATTTAACAAAATGGACGCCCCTAAGGCAGTAGAATCTCCTAGTTCAAATACCATAGAAACCCCAACTGTTCCTCCTAAGGACCCCTTTGTTTTGGACTATGTAAAAAGTAATTTTAAGCCATTTCGATCTTGCCCCACCTCTGATATTGCTTACCAAAATTAGTTCACGAAAGTAGAAGCTAAGAAATCCCAGCAATGGGAAGAATTAGGCATCTATAACCTGATTAAGCTATCGAAGCCTGGTTTCACCTACAGCCACCCTCTGCTATTCGCGTCCCTTTATTTCTGGGATAGTACCTATAACACTTTCCATCTCCCAGGTGGAATGATCACCCCAACCTTCTTCGACATAGTGGCCATCACTGGGCTATCGCCAGTGGGAGAAACTTATATACCCGACAACAAAGAACACTCAAGCATAATTGACTTCGAAGTCAAGCTAGCCAGTTTTTCCAAATTTATCAGTCATTATCATGCTGAGGGGGACAATGTGTCTGACGTAGAGCACATTGCTTTCTTAACCCTGTGGCTGTCAAGATACGTTTTCTGTAGTAGATCCCTACAGGTAGCTAGTAGGTTCATTCCTCTAGCTAGGGACTTGCATGAAAATCGAAAAGTGTGCCTAAGTGAACTGCTCTTAGTTGACCTCTATGAAAGCCTGAGCTCAGCTGTTTCGAGCCTCAAATCCCACACCACCAAAAATATTCTATTGGCTGGCCCTTTTTGGTTACTCCAACTATGGCTAAATGCCATGTTCGAACCCTCCTTATCAACCGCCAACACCATTGATGAGCAAGATTCTGAGATAAATGATAGGATAGTCGAAGGCACTAGGCTTCGAAGATTAACTCCCAATGACGACAAAGATGACTTCAAAGTTCAATTCTCGAAGTACATCATGATATTCTCCAAAAGGCACAAGTTCGAAGAGAGCATGGCGCCTTTTGCTTCGAGGGCACATGGACCTTCTTGGTTCACCATGGCTCTCTCAGAAGCTATCAAGAGCAAGGAGATTCAGGATGTATGGAGAGCTTTTTTGCTGCCTAGACTCATTTCTTCAAGAATAACCCCAGCCAAGAACCAAATTCTCCTCTTTGCCTACCAACCAAACTTCGTTTCGAGGCAGTTTGGCTTATGCCAACTGATTCCTGAACCTTTATTTCATACTGAGAGCGCCATCACTTCTGGACGAACTTTCAAGGCACGGGAAGCCAAAATACAGCAAGAACAATATCAAGGCTTCGCCCAATTTGAGCTGATAACCTTCGAACCTACCCATCTCACGGCTAAAGGATTTCTGGAATGGTGGACCAAGTTTTATCAAACTTATATGTTCGATACACTTACAATTCAACAGAAACTAATTGATGCCTTCGATGTGCAGGTACCAACAAAGAAAGGTATGTTTACTCATGCCAAAGAGATTAAAGCTTTCCAAAATTATTTTGAAACTACTTATGACCCCACGCGCTTGGACTCCACTGTGCATCAAGCAGCTGAGACCTTGAAGGAAAAATTTAAACAAAAAGTTTCTAAGTTAAAACTTCCTTCAGGGCTGTCACCTGAGGATAGGTATAGGTTGGCATTCGAAATGCATCCACCTAAATTTCCCAGATTACCTACCTCAGAACTGGCTCTGGCTTGGTTTCCCCCATATCCATGGTGGTTTACTTGCAAAGAGATGTTCAAATATCTTCAAAGGAAACCAAAGCCATCTGAGACTGTGACATGGGCTCGATACTGGCTTCATGATTTCCCAGGACACCTTCGATATGACCTTTCTGCCATGTCAATTAAATCTGATCAAGGCACAGGTGCGAATGCTTGGGAAAATCCCAAATGTCTTTTATTTTCCATATCTTTAACCTTTGCTTTAATTGTTTCGATTTTCAGCCATCAGGATAAAGACAGCTGCCTCGAAGTCGAAGGAAGGGAGTGCCTCTCAAGCCTCCATCGAAACTACTGACAAAGTGACTCCTCCCGAAACAACTATTATTGCTGCAACCACAACAACAACAATAATACCAACAACAACCAGTGTTCCAATTCCAACGGTAATCACTTAGCCTTGATGTTTCGAATTCACTCATGCTTTATGGTTTGCATCTAACTCTTCGTTCAAAAACTTTTCAGACCGATAAGCTTCCTCCTCCTACTCCCAAGAAGCGAAAATCAAGCACCACTGGGGAAGATCCCAAGGCTGGAGGAAACTTAAATACTGTTTCGAAGAAGAAACCAAGGAAAGATATTTCAAAAAGTACCGTTCCACCTAGTGTCTCTGGACTTGATTCCAGGGATGTTGCTCCCTCTCCCAAATCCAAAAATCCACCTTCGACCTCCAACCCACCGTTGGAACGTATAGCTAGTAACCTCTCCTCCGAGAGTCCACAGGTAAATTGAACCTTTAAACTTTGTACAATACTAACTTCTTATTACCTTGGTGAATGTTTTTAACATTCTGTTATTCCTTGCAGAACATCTTGAATCTAGCTTCCACTATTTCGAACTCACCATCCAGAGCTGCTGCTCCACTCAACTCCTCTCCTCAAGGAGATTCCAGCAACCTGGTTCAAAATAAAGGTTCCTCCAATATGGCGGTTCTGGCTGGAACTTCTAAACAGGAGGATGATCAAGGTACATCCATTCCTCTGAAAGAGATAAACGAAACAACACTTCAAACGTCTGCAGAGGATTTGCAAAGGGCTTCTCTTCAAAAGTCCCCTCTTGAAACTCTTCAAGAGGACCTAAAGGATACTCAAACTAAAGAAGAGAAAGCTGATTCTGGGCAAGGAGTCGAAGAATCTGCAGACGAAGAATCTGAGGAGGAGAATGCCAATGACGGTTCGACTGCTGGGACGGAGTCCAATGCAAATAGCAGTGAAAAGGATGGTATCGAAGTGGTGGACTTGGATGAGGATGAAGAAGATCAAGAGCACGAAACGAATGAAGGGGATGGTAATGCAACCAACGAACCCATAGAGGTTGAAATGGACGTGGCTCCCCTACGTGTGGAACTCCCTCAATCCTCTCTGTCTCGAATGACTGACGAGGAACTGGCACTTCTGAGACGAAATGACCCTATTGGGTACATGAAGGCAAAGTTGGCTCAGAGGGACGTCCCACTTGCTAGGGCTGGCACAAGTTCGACCAGCTATCCTCTCCCCACAGACGAAAGAATTGTTCTTCTTAATAAAATTAGGAAAACCATTCTCAATGTGGATATATTCGAAGTGCTTAAGCAAGATAGTACTGCTTGCTATACTATGAAGGAGCTGCTCACAAAGGTCAATCTTTCCACCTGCTCCTTGCCAGTTAGTACTCTCTTGTTCGATCTTCAGAATTTGCTGGACAACGTAACTGGTTACCTTCTCCAAGACGAATCTGCTGCCAAGAAGGTTCAAGAGAAACGCATTGCCATGGATGCCGCTTATGAACAAGCTTCGAAACTCTCTCAAGAAGCTGAGGATCAAGCTATGCATCTGAAGCAGGCGAAAAATGATTATGAGGCTCGAGCTGAGTCCATACTTCTTTGGGAAAGGCAGATTCTGGAACTTCAACAGAAGGTTAAGGAGGCTAAAGAACAACAACTAGCCTTCGAAACCAATTCTGCTGGTAACCAATTCGAAGAGCTTCTCAACCAGGGGCTTGCGGAAATGGAGACTGCAGAACAACTTAAAGGAGAAGTGGCAACCTTGGAAGGAGCCAGGCGGTTCGCTCAGCAGAAACTTGAATCATTTCGAAGCACTTTCAATCGATTGAAAAACAATTCTTATTTCTAGATTTTGGCGTTTATTTAACTATAATTTTGGTTTCTTACATGTAATATTCGAACAACGCCATTTTGGCATTTTATCTTGCCATCTTGGCTTTTTATAACATCTTGTTTACGTTGTTACTATTCGAATCTCCTGCAGGCTTGGCTTATATTTCTTTAAATATTTCCCATTAACCTTTAGGACACGTTTATCATCCATGAGTTCTTCGATTTCATATGCATTGTTTGAGAATACTTTTAATATTCGAAAAGGTCCTTCCCAATGAGGTGACCATTTACCTAACGCTTTATTCTTCTTGTCCATAGGCAATATGACTCTCCAAACCAAGTCATTAATAATGAATACTTTTTTCTTCACCCTTTTATTGTATGTTCTGGCCACTCTTTCTTTTTGCCTCATCAAAATTTCCAATGCATGTAATCTAATTTCGTCCAACTCAACTAATTCATTCATCATCATTTCCCAATATAATGCAACTGGGATTTCATTTTGTCTCTGAATTCGAACTGATTGTAGATGAATTTCTACTGGCAACACTGCATCATGACCAAATGTGAGTTGGAAAGGCGTAGTGTTAGTAGCTTCCTTAGGAGATGTTCTACAAGCCCATAATATTTGATCCAGAGTTTTGTGCCAGTTTCTTGGCTTCTTGCCAATATGCTTCTTGATTAATCCTATTATTACTTTATTTGCTGCTTCGACTTGTCCGTTTGCTTGAGCATAATATGGCGTTGATGTTAGCAATCTAAACCCCATTTCTTGGGCAAATCCTTGCATCTTTCTACCAGTAAACACAGAGCCTTGGTCTGTAGTTATGCTCTCTGGCAATCTGAACCTATAGATAATGTGCTTTTGTATAAATTCAATAATAGCCTCTTGATCAGCAACTATCAGTGTTATAGCTTCGATCCATTTGGTAAAATAATCTATTCCCACCAAGATGTATTTCTGTCCTTTGGACGAAGCAGGATTTATTTCTCCTATCAAATCCAATGCCCATCCTCTAAATGGCCATGGTTTGATGATCGAATGCAACTCACTTGCAGGGGCATGTTGAATTCCTGCATGTTTTTGACATTCCTCACATCCTTTAGCAAAGTCTATGCAATCTTTGAGCATGCTAGGCCAATACAAGCCGTATCGAAATAACAACCATTTCATTTTATGTCCTGCTTGATGTGCCCCACATGCCCCATTATGGACTTCAGACAATGCTAAGTATGCCTCACTTTCTCCTAGGCATTTCAATAATACACCCTCTTGGGACTTTTTAAACAATTCGTTCCCCATGAGGAGATATGACAATGCTCTATATTTTGTTTTTCTATCCACCTTTAGAGTTGGGTCTGCTAAATAACTCTTCAATGGACTTCGCCAATCTGCATCTGACAAAGTATTTATGGCTAATATTTCGAATCCCTGTTTCTCAGCATATCCCAATCTCATACTTTCCAGATCCGATGGTGTGAATCTAGTAGCCATAACTCTTCCCCTTAATTCGACCAAATCCTTGAAGTTCTTGGTAGACACTTTATAACCTGAAGCCAACTGCGCTAAGTCATTTACTTCTTGGTTCTCTATTCTTGGTATGTGTTGAATATCCATGTATTCAAATTTCCTCAATAGCCTATTGACTATGACGAAGTATACCATTAAATTTTCCTTTATGCACTTGTATTCCTTTGTGATTTGTTTGACCACTAATTCAGAGTCTCCTTTAATTTCGACTCTGGTTGCCCCCAATTCCAACAAAGCTTCAAGTCCAACAATGAGCGCTTCATACTCATCTTCGTTGTTAGAACAACGAGGACCATCTAATTTATACTTGAATTTTGTTGGAATTCCTTCAGGAGAAATCAGAAGGACTCCAACACCACTTCCATTCCTGTGGGTTGAACCATCAAAGTACAATTTCCATGGTTGCATTTCGACGTAACTCATGACCGTCTTCTCTGTAACACCCTCTAAAACCCCGAACAAAATTTCGCGAATAATTAAAATTATAATTTCAGAGTACATGTATTAACGAGGATGTCACAATTCTCTTTTAATAAAAACAAGTTCCTGTCATGCATAACATAGAAGCAACTCATACATGTTTACACAGCGGAATAATTTAATTAACAAAACCAAATGTTATAATAATTTCAAAATCATCAGGGATTAACACCTGGAAAATATCAACATCATATTATAACAAACATAAAGAAATAAACGAGTCTGACTAAAGCAGCTCGACAAACAAACGTTCCCGGAGTTACAACTATCAGAGCATGACCCGGACAATACTTAAACGGAAATAAACTAGAAACAACAAGCCTTCGCCAAGCACCTGAACGAAGCTCCTCAATCTGAAATATTCAACAGTAAGGGTGAGCATCTCAATTATACATTTGATTATACGTTCATAACAATTAATTCAGAAAACCATAAGCATCACCCAAACAGTTAGCATGTTTCATAGTTTATAAAAACCTTTACAATTCATATATTCGTAATATCTTACTTTTCATATTTATAATTAACATCAAACATCGTTAACAATTTAGCAACCATACATGCATACAATCAATTAAATACAACATTGGAAAGTCATCCATTCATGTTATATTCAATGTAATGCAACACACCCATGCATGTGGTACCATTTTACCGCCCCATTAAATCTCGGGTCACGGATAACTCACCGTTCCATTATATCGCGGACACGGCTACCACCTCAACGTTCCATTAAATCGCGGACACGTATATTGGCCACCATGTTAATTCCACACAATGGGAATTAACAAATGCAACATGATATGTAAAGTATGTAACACTCAGCATACTATCAACATCAATCGACATATCATGCAACATCAACAATATCAAATATAACATGATCTGAATAGCATGTAATCACTCAGCATACTATTAAACATCAATCATATCAAGTTATATCATAATTCATGCTTGATAACATCATCTAAAAGCATGACAATAAAATCCACATAGTGTTGGTATCATAACATACAACCGTTATTCGATACAAGCATCAATCAACACTAGGAAAATCAATAAACAACATATTCAAAACATGTCAAACACTGCACATCAAAGCAGGATCAATCTGTACATAACAGCATGCACAGAAAACATAGTTTAAAAACCAACACAGGAGGTTTAACACGGGTGCCCGTGTAAATCAACACTGCCCGTGTGGAAATGTGTCCAGAAAACGCATTATTTTGCCAAAACAGGGGATCAACACGGGTGCCCGTGTGAATCAACACGGCCCGTGTTGAAATGTGTCTGGAAACACATTTTTTTTGGCAACACAGTGAATCAACACGGGTGCCCGTGTGAAACAACACGGCCCGTGTTGATGAGCGCGGGTCATATTTTTCCTGAACCTGCAGCAGCTCAGAACAGCAGCCAAACGCGAAAAATACCAGCCAAAACGCGCATTTCGGTACCTAACGACATCGATTTTGTATAACTCAAAACAACACATCAATTTCCTAATTACCAACAATCATCATAGTAACCTTAAAAGTGATTATTCGTCCTATTGGGGAAATCTGATAACATCAGGGTCATCCCTAGAACACCTAAGGTAAATTCACGATCATACAGATATACTCCAAATCCACCATTTGGAACCTAAAATCGTTAATTGATTTCATAAAATTGGGAACCTAAACCTTTTCTAACAAGGTTCAATCCTAAGGGTATTGATCCCTAAGAACATCTAACAATTGGGGTTTCTCCCTACGATTATCCAAATCAACCGTACCTAAACCCATAAGCAAAAGTAAATCGAGTAGTAGCCCCCCTTACCTTAACAATTTTGCAGCTTTGAACTCTTTGAGCGATGTTCTTCGTTCTTCGTACCTTCAGAGCTCAGCTTCCCAAATTCTGTGTTATCGTGAATAATGAGAAAAATAACTTGAGTTCCAAAACATATCCTTATTCCTTTTGCACCCCCAACTCTTTACTAACAACATCCAAGCCCAATAACTTAAAAACCCAATATTTTCTTATTTCTTTTATTTTCTTCAAATATTCCAAATTAAATAATTCTTTTTATTTTATTAATTCTAATAAAATAATTTCCCAATTAAATAAATCAAATAATTGAAACTGGGGTGTTACAACTCTCCCCCACTAAAAGAGTTTTCATCCTCGAAAACATACCTTAGACGAACAGTTCCGGATAAGCCTCTTTCATCTGGCTCTCCAGCTCCCAAGTGATATTTCCATCTGCTGGACCTCCCCAAGCAACCTTCACTAATGCTATCTCTTTACCCCTTAACTGTTTCACTTCCCGATCTTCTATCCTCATAGGCAATACTTCTACTGTCAGGTTATCTCTCACCTGTACATCATCTATTTGGATTACATGAGATGGGTCTGGAATGTATCTCCTCAACTGAGAAACATGAAAAACATCGTGCAAATTCGCAAGTCTCGGAGGTAAAGCAATACGATAAGCAACTTCTCCAACTCTTTCCGTAATCTGAAACGGACCAATAAAACGCGGAGTCAACTTCTTAGATTTCAACGCTAGACCAATACCCGTCATCGGAGTAACTCTCATAAACACATGATCTCTAGCACTGAATTCTAAATTCTTCCTCCTCTTATCATGATAACTTTTCTGACGACTCTGAGAAGCTCTCATCTTTTCTTGAATCAATTTAATCTTTTCAGTAGTCTGCTGAACAATCTCTGGCCCAATTATTAAACTCTCTCCATATTCATACCAACACAAAGGCGTTCTACACCGTCTACCATACAATGCCTCAAACGGAGCCATACCAATACTCGAATGGTAACTATTGTTATAAGTAAATTCAATCAATGGCAAATAGCTATCCCAAGCTCCACCCTTCTCTACAACACAAGCACGCAATAAATCTTCTAACGATTGAATCGTCCTCTCCGTCTGTCCATCAGTCTGAGGATGATAAGCTGAACTCAACCTCAATTTAGTACCCAAAGCCTTCTGCAATCCTTCCCAAAATTTCGAAGTGAACCTCGGATCTCTATCTGACACAATACTAGAAGGAACTCCATGCAAACTCACTATTTTCTCAATATATAACTGTGCCAATCTCTCTATTGAGTAATCCATTCGCACCAGTATAAAATGAGCAGACTTAGTCAATCTATCCACTACAACCCATATCGCTTCACAATTCTTAGGAGTCCTCGGCAACCTGGATACAAAATCCATAGAAATACTATCCCACTTCCATTCTGGAATAAACATCGGTTGCATAAATCCAGACGGCTTCTGATGCTCAATCTTCGATTTCTGACAGATTAAACATGCATACACGAATTCAGCTATTTCCTTTTTCATCCCCGGCCACCAAAACAATTTCCTTAAATCATGATACATTTTAGTGGCACCCGGATGAATACTCATCCCACTGCGATGTCCTTCCTCTAATATACTCTTCTTGATTTCTGCGACATCAGGAACACAAACCCTATCGCCAAATCTCATAACATCATTTTCATCAATTCTAAACTCACCACCTTGACCTTGGTTGATCAATGTCAATTTATCAACTAAATTAACATCGGATTTCTGCCCGATCCTGATTTCTTCTAGAATACCACTAGTAAGTTTCAACATACCCAAACGAACACACTTTGGAGTACTTTCACAATTTAAACTCAAATCTCGGAATTGTTCAATTAAATCCAATTCACGAACCATCATCATAGACATATGCAAGGATTTCCTGCTCAAAGCATCTGCAACCACATTTGCCTTACCAGGATGGTAATTCAAACCAAAATCATAATCTTTGAGAAATTCCAACCACCTTCTTTGCCTCATATTGAGCTCTTTCTGATCGAAAAGGTACTTCAAACTCTTATGATCACTATACACCTCAAATCTCGAACCATACAGATAATGTCTCCAAAATTTCAAGACAAACACAACTGCTGCCAACTCTAAGTCATGAGTAGGATAGTTCCTTTCATGAACCTTCAACTGTCTCGAAGCATACGCAACCACCTGTTGATTCTGCATTAGAACGCCACCTAATCCCATCAGAGATGCATCACAATAAACCATAAAAGATTCCACCGGACTCGGTAAAATCAGAATAGGAGCACTAGTCAATCTCCGCTTCAATTCTTGGAAACCTTTCTCACAATCAGAATCCCAAATAAACGCTTGTCCTTTACGAGTCAACTTCGTCAACGGCAATGCTAACTTTGAGAATCCTTCGATAAACTTTCTGTAATAACCCGCAAGGCCAAGAAAACTTCTGATTTCAGAAACAGTCTTCGGCGCTTCCCACTGAGATACTGCTTCTACTTTTGTAGGATCCACTGCAATACCATTCTTAGAAATCACATGTCCAAGAAAACTAACTTCATTCAGCCAGAACTCACATTTGGACAACTTTGCATATAACTTCTTATCTTTCAACAACTCTAACACAATTCTGAGATGTTCCGCATGCTCTTCGTCATTCTTGGAATAAATCAGAATGTCATCAATAAAAACCACAACAAACTTATCCAGATACGGATGAAAAATCCTGTTCATATATTCCATGAAAACACCAGGTGCATTAGTAACTCCGAACGGCATAACAGAATATTCATAATGCCCATACCTCGTTCGAAAAGCAGTCTTTTGAATATCTTCCGCTTTCACACGAATCTGATGATATCCAGATCTCAAGTCAATCTTACTGAATACACTGGCTCCAATTAGCTGATCCATTAAATCATCAATCCTCGGTAAAGGATACCGATTTTTAATGGTTACCTTGTTCAATTTCCTGTAATCAACACACAGTCTCATAGAACCCTCTTTCTTCTTAACCAACAATACCGGAGCACCCCAAGGCGAAACACTTGGACGAATAAACTTCTTCTCCAGTAAATCTTCTAACTGACTCTTCAATTCAGCCAACTCAGATGCGGACATACGATATGGTGCCATCGACACCGGTCTCGTACCAGGAATCAAATCTATAGAAAATTCTACTTCTCTCTCAGGAGGTAACTCACCAACATCATCCGGAAAGACTTCTGGAAAATCACACACCACTGGAAATTCACCACTCCTGACCTTTCCTGTCGCATCTAACGAAGCAAGTAACATAAACACATTAGCACCGTCTTCCATTGCTTCTTGTACCTGCCTAGCAGTCATAGTCAAATTCTCGACACCAACTGCTTCTGGAAAAATCACCGTCTTAGCAAAACAGTTCAGATGAACCCGGTTGAATCCCAACCAGTTCATCCCAAGGATAATATCAATTTGTTCAAGCGGTAGGCACACTAAATCTATGCCGAAACCTCTACCAAAAATCTCAATAGGACAATTCCTACATACAAGTGAAGTTGTCACTGAACCCGATGCAGGAGTATCAACAACCATGCTACCTCGCATATCAGATATGTCCAGTTTCAACCTCTCAGCACAATCCAAAGAAATGAAAGAATGAGTTGCACCAGTATCAATAATTGCAACTAAAGGTGTGCCATGAATAAAACACGTACCTTTAATCAATCGATCCTCTGGAGTAGTCTCAGATCCAGACAAAGCGAACACTTTTCCACCTGACTGATCCTTCTTAGGCTTAGGACACTGCGGACGAATGTGACCTTCTTCACCACAATTGTAACAAGTAACAGACTTCCCTTTGCAATCAATAGACAAATGACCAGCCTTTCCACATTTATAACACTTCTTCTCATCACTCTTGCAATCTCGAATATGATGACCCAACTTACCACACTTGTAGCATCTGATAGGAGCCTTAGAATCTCCCCCACTAGGCCTTTTCCAACCACCTGATTTCTGGTTATCTCTACCATATGGCTTGCCACGGTCCATATGTTGCCTTCCTCTTTTATCAACAGCCCCACGAGAGTGAGACGACCTATTCTTGGTAATATCTTCTTCCAAGATTCTGCTACAATCCACCAGATCAGAAAATCTACGAATACGCTGGTACCTGATTCCCTGCTTAATCTCATCTCGGAGACCATTCTCAAATTTGATACATTTAGAGAATTCTCCAGCCTCATCATTGTTGTAGTGTGCATAATACTTTGCCAATTCAGTGAACTTAGTAGCATACTCACTAACAGTCAGATTGCCCTGCTTAAGCTCCAAAAACTCAATTTCCTTTCTTCCCCGAACATCTTCAGGAAAGTACCTCCTCAGAAAAGCCCTTCTGAAGTTAGCCCAAGTCAGTGCCTCTCCATCCTGAACCATTTCAGTCCTTGTTGCAACCCACCAGTCGTCGGCCTCTTCTGCCAACATATGCGTACCATATCTGACTTTCAGATCTTCAGCACAATCAATCACACGGAAAATCCTTTCGATTTCCTTCAGCCATTTCTGAGCACCTTCAGGGTCATGTGTACCTTTGAACAACGGAGGATTGTTCCTTTGGAAGTTCCCCAATTGCCTATCAGCACCAATCACGCCTCCACTTGGATTTCCAGCAAGTACACCAGCTAACATCCCCAAAGCCTCAGCGAGTGCAGCATCATTTCGTCCGTTACCTCTTCCAGCCATATTCCTGAGAATTAAAACATACTCCTCATTAGAATACAGTATCGACAGTGTTACCTTACACTAATCGCATACAAAAGGGATGACTGACTCAAGACTCTGGTCGCAACGACCGACTATGCTCTGATACCACTATTGTAACACCCTCTAAAACCCCGAACAAAATTTCGCGAATAATTAAAATTATAATTTCAGAGTACATGTATTAACGAGGATGTCACAATTCTCTTTTAATAAAAACAAGTTCCTGTCATGCATAACATAGAAGCAACTCATACATGTTTACACAGCGGAATAATTTAATTAACAAAACCAAATGCTATAATAATTTCAAAATCATCAGGGATTAACACCTGGAAAATATCAACATCATATTATAACAAACATAAAGAAATAAACGAGTCTGACTAAAGCAGCTCGACAAACAAACGTTCCCGGAGTTACAACTATCAGAGCATGACCCGGACAATACTTAAACGGAAATAAACTAGAAACAACAAGCCTTCGCCAAGCACCTGAACGAAGCTCCTCAATCTGAAATATTCAACAGTAAGGGTGAGCATCTCAATTATACATTTGATTATACGTTCATAACAATTAATTCAGAAAACCATAAGCATCACCCAAACAGTTAGCATGTTTCATAGTTTATAAAAACCTTTACAATTCATATATTCGTAATATCTTACTTTTCATATTTATAATTAACATCAAACATCGTTAACAATTTAGCAACCATACATGCATACAATCAATTAAATACAAAATTGGAAAGTCATCCATTCATGTTATATTCAATGTAATGCAACACACCCATGCATGTGGTACCATTTTACCGCCCCATTAAATCTCGGGTCACGGATAACTCACCGTTCCATTATATCGCGGACACGGCTACCACCTCAACGTTCCATTAAATCGCGGACACGTATATTGGCCACCATGTTAATTCCACACAATGGGAATTAACAAATGCAACATGATATGTAAAGTATGTAACACTCAGCATACTATCAACATCAATCGACATATCATGCAACATCAACAATATCAAATATAACATGATCTGAATAGCATGTAATCACTCAGCATACTATTAAACATCAATCATATCAAGTTATATCATAATTCATGCTTGATAACATCATCTAAAAGCATGACAATAAAATCCACATAGTGTTGGTATCATAACATACAATCGTTATTCGATACAAGCATCAATCAACACTAGGAAAATCAATAAACAACATATTCAAAACATGTCAAACACTGCACATCAAAGCAGGATCAATCCGTACATAACAGCATGCACAGAAAACATAGTTTAAAAACCAACACAGGAGGTTTAACACGGGTGCCCGTGTAAATCAACACTGCCCGTGTGGAAATGTGTCCAGAAAACGCATTATTTTGCCAAAACAGGGGATCAACACGGGTGCCCGTGTGAATCAACACGGCCCGTGTTGAAATGTGTCTGGAAACACTTTTTTTTTGGCAACACAGTGAATCAACACGGGTGCCCGTGTGAAACAACACGGCCCGTGTTGATGAGCGCGGGTCAGATTTTTCCTAAACCTGCAGCAGCTCAGAACAGCAGCCAAACGCGAAAAATACCAGCCAAAACGCGCATTTCGGTACCTAACGACATCGATTTTGTATAACTCAAAACAACACATCAATTTCCTAATTACCAACAATCATCATAGTAACCTTAAAAGTGATTATTCGTCCTATTGGGGAAATCTGATAACATCAGGGTCATCCCTAGAACACCTAAGGTAAATTCACGATCATACAGATATACTCCAAATCCACCATTTGGAACCTAAAATCGTTAATTGATTTCATAAAATTGGGAACCTAAACCTTTTCTAACAAGGTTCAATCCTAAGGGTATTGATCCCTAAGAACATCTAACAATTGGGGTTTCTCCCTACGATTATCCAAATCAACCGTACCTAAACCCATAAGCAAAAGTAAATCGAGTAGTAGCCCCCCTTACCTTAACAATTTTGCAGCTTTGAACTCTTTGAGCGATGTTCTTCGTTCTTCGTACCTTCAGAGCTCAGCTTCCCAAATTCCCAAATTCTGTGTTATCGTGAATAATGAGAAAAATAACTTGAGTTCCAAAACATATCCTTATTCCTTTTGCACCCCCAACTCTTTACTAACAACATCCAAGCCCAATAACTTAAAAACCCAATATTTTCTTATTTCTTTTATTTTCTTCAAATATTCCAAATTAAATAATTCTTTTTATTTTATTAATTCTAATAAAATAATTTCCCAATTAAATAAATCAAATAATTGAAACTGGGGTGTTACATGCTCAACCAAAGAATGGTCCACAATGAAGTCAGGAATCACTTGACCTTTCATAGCTTTTAAAGGCATGAAAGTCAACGAATATTCTGTTAAGGCTAAAGCCCACTTGCCAACTCTGCTATGCATTATTGGTTTTGAAAGCATATGTTTAATGACATCGAAATGAGATGAAACATAAACATCAACAGGTTTTATATAATACTTGAGTTTCATACAAGAGAAATACAAACAGAGACATAGCTTTTCTAAATTGCTATATCTGGTCTCTGCATCATTTAACACTCTACTTAAATAGTATATGGCTCTTTCAACGCCATTGTTATCTTCTTGTGCTAGCATACTACCTATACTAACTTCAGAGGCAGATATGTACAATCTCATGGGCTTCCCCCATGAAGGTGGAGACAAAATAGGAGGCTGAGAAAGGTATTCTTTTATTCTGTCAAACGCCTCCTGGTGAGCTTCGTTCCATTCGAAGGCTTAACCTTGCTTTAGACGAAGTAACGGAGAGAAAGCTTGGGTTCTTCCACTTAGGTTCGAGATGAATCTTCTGAGGAAGTTAATTTTCCCTAGCAGAGATTGCAACTCCCTTTTTGACGCAGGTGCTTTCGTCTCCATTATAGCTTTGGTTTTGTTCTGGTTGATTTCGATTCCTTTCTTGTGAATAACAAAACCAAGAAAATCTCCAGCCTACACAAAAAATGCACATTTAAGGGGATTCATCTTTAAGCCATGTTTTCTCATTCGCTCGAATGATTGGCTTAAATGATGCAAATGTGTTTCTGCAGATATAGATTTGATGACTATATCGTCAATATACACCTGCATGAAGGTTTCAATGAAATCATGAAAAATTGAATTCATTGCCCTTTGATAAGTTGCCCCAGCATTCTTTAAACCAAAAGGCATCACCACCCATTCGTAGGTGCCTAAGGCTCCTGGGCAACGAAATGCTGTCTTTGCAACATCTTCTTCAGCAATGAAAATCTGGTTATACCCAGAGTATCCATCTAACATACTCAAGTATTCGAACCCTGCAGCAGAATCTACTAGCATTTCTGCCACAGGCATGGAATATTCATCTTTAGGGGTTGCAGTGTTTAAATCCCTAAAATCTATGCAAATTCTTAAAGAACCATTTTTCTTAATAGCAGGTACTATGTTTGCTAACCATTCGACGTACCTTGTTGTTCTGATGAATTTGCAACGCAGCAACCTTTCGATCTCAGCTTTAATTTTTGTGAAAACCGCTGGTGCGAATCTTCTGGGAGTTTGCTTGATGGGCCTCTTGCCATCTTTGATTGGCAGTCTGTGTTCGACCAACTCCCTCTTTAAACCAGGCATCTCGTCATAATCCCATGCGAAGCAATCTTTGTTTTCCTTAAGGACTTCGATCACTTCCTTCTTGAGGCCTGGGCTAAGTTTAGCACTTATGTAGGTTACTCTTTTCGTTTTTTCATCCCCTAAGTTGACTTCTTCGAGTGGATCCTGTGCCAACATTTTGGCACCTGAGTTTATGGGGTCCCTTTCGAAGCCTAAGGGTTCTTTATCATAGATGGCATCCAACCTTTGATCCATCTCAAACTCCTTGAAGGGTGAGCATTTCGAACCATCCCCACTTACTTCGTTCGTCTTTAGAGTTGATTTATTTATTTCAGCCTCTAAGGCCGCTTTTGATTCGTTCTCAGCCATATAGGCCGAAATACTTTCGAAAAAGGTAGACTCAGTCATGGCTAAGGTTGTCGAAGTCCCAGCCTGCTGGCCGTTTTTGTATAGTGCTTTCGACTCCCTCTTCTTCACTGATTATTGTTCTATCCCAGTAAAGGCCATCATGACGAAGGGTCATGTAGTAGTGGGCGTTTCTAGTTTCATTAATCTCATCATTTGGAACACACGGAGCAATCTTTGCCAGATTTTTATCATAATCCCTTTTGTCAACTAAATTGACAGTTGACATAAAGTAACTCTGGTCTGCTTCGATGTTTTCTACGATTCCATCATCTCTCCACAGAACTAGTCGCTGATGCATTGGCGAAGGAACTGCCCCCACGCCATAGATCCACTCTCTTCCCAGCAGTAAGTTATAGTTGGCCTTGGCTTCGATCACCATAAACATGGTGGGCCTACAGCTTGAGCCTATTGTCAATTCCAACTAGACCACTCCCAGTGTTTTGCCCACTTTTCCCTCATAATTGGACAGAACCATATTATGGGGCTTGATGTCTCCTTCGCGGATCTCTAATCTTTTTAGCATGAAATGGGGTATCAAATTGACTGCAGCACCCCCATCCACTAGAACTTTGTTCACACCATGGACACCAACTTTTGCCCGAATGAAAAGTGGCTTGAGATGGTTCTTCATTGCAGGTTCTGGACGTTCGAAGAACGCATTTTGTTCCTCAACAGCCCCATTGTCCATCACATAGTAGCACACGGGCCTATGTTTCATCAAATCTGTGGTGTCTTCCTCTTCATATTCATTGATTTCGGTTTCCTGCCCAAATTCGCAGGGAAGCACAGACACCACGTTACAGTTCAAGTTAAATGAAGACTCCCCCTCCGATTCGAAGTTATCTGTTATCATATCTTCGTCCTCTTCCGGGCCTGGAGTGTATTCCTTTGGTTCATCGCGTTGTTCTTCAGAGAAAAGCCTCCTACTGACTGGAGGTTTGTCTTCAGTTTGATTTTTTGGTTTGTTGGTGCTAGATTCACCTTGGTTTTTCGTTGAAGTAACCCCTTTGTTTGCCACAGCCTCTCTCTCAGCCTTTCGAATCCTTTGCTGTCTGCGCCACTGGGATCTTGACATGGGGTTCCTTCCTTTGTAATTTTCTAATCTCACCTCCTCCCTTTTTGCTGTGTTGAATTGCCTTCTGTATGTCACAGCATGGCGTGCATTTCGTTCAGCGTTTCTCCATCTATCTTTGCCTTTGTCATTTCTAACCTGTAACCATCTATCGGTTGGCACTTCAGCAGGGAGTTTGAAAGTCACTCTTCGAGCAGCCTTGGGGTGAGGGCTATCAGGCCTTCGCTGTTTGTGTCTGCTGTCGAAACGTGGGCCCATCTGGGCAGTTTCTTGATGGTTCCAGCAAGGGGCGAAGGGAATCGTTTCGAAGGCCCTGGCCATGCTTTGGTCATACACAGCAGAACACCTTGGGCAAATCAAGCACTTGGTTGCCCCTTTGTAGCAGCGAAAAACAAATTCCAGCAAACTTTCTCCAGCCTTGGGATAGCACCTAAAAAGCTGGTTATCCTGGCGCCAATTGTTGCCAGTTCGAGTCCTCTGTACCCTTTCGAAATTCGCAGCGATTATTTGATTGCAGAGGATGCTGCACCTAGGGCACAATATCATGCCTGAATCTCCTTTGTGGCATGTCATGAGATAATCCTTGAGACTAGCATCTCCAGTGTGATTATCCCCCATTCTATACTTTTCTTTTTCTAAGTATTTTTCCACTTCCTCCATCTCAGAGCGAGGTCTTTCCATATCCACCATATTTATTTCAACATCTCCCCTTTTAGCTTCATCATCACCTCATCCTGTGGGCTTTATATCCTCAATCTGAACCTTCGAACTCTCTGGGGCAGAATACTTGACCAAATAGTCAAATTTTCCACTGGGTTCCCCTAGAGTGTCCCATATTTCCTTCTGAAGGGAAATTGGCTGCGTGATTTGGACTTTCTCCAATTCCAGCCTCAAGCCTTCAGTGACTTGTGTTAATTCTTGGTTTTGATTTCCCTGGCCTTCAGTAGCCTGGGTTTCTCTTGCAACAGCTATAGGTGCGGCAATCGGAGTCTCTGGTGTATTCTGGATGTCTTCAGTGACCTCCTCGCTGACTTCGACCATCACCCAGTTTTCAACTCCAGTACCCTTCTCTCCTGTTAGGGCGTCGCTTTGATCAGTTTCCACCATGTTGACCTCTCCAATGCATGCAGGCTCGGAGTAGTTGGTGTCTGCGACGTCCAAGGGATCTTCGTCCACTTTCATCTTCACCTTATCAGCAAACTTTAGTCTGCCATCTTTGATCGTGTTTTGAATCAGGTCCCTGAAAAGAAAACATTGTGAGGTTTTGTGGCCTAGGAAACTATGATATTTGCAAAATCCTCTCTTCTTTCTCTGATCCAAAGGAGGTATTTTGACATTTGATGGCACAATTAGTTGGCCATCTTTGACAAGTAAGTCAAAAATCTCGTCACATTTAGTGACATCGAAGGTATAAACCTTCTTTGGAAATTTGTCACTTTTTTCATTTTCAACAATGTCTTTCCCTTTTGTGGGAACTAACAATTTGCAAGAATAAGGCGGGGCCTGTTTTAATTCAGCAAGGTCGATTTCGACCTCTTCGAATTCGAATTCAGGATATTCTTCCGCTTCCTCAGTCCCAACATAGGAAATCCTTTCTTTCTTGCTATTCTTAAAGACTTTGGCTTTTTCGGCCTTTAGTCTTTTGACCTGTCGAACCCTATCGGCTAACTGAGCCATATCCCTCAAATACTGAGTGTCTAGTTTCTTTCGAATAGAATAATCCAAGCCACCAGCGGCCATTTCGACTAACTCATGTTCAGGCACTACTGTGTAACATCTGGATTTCAAAAGCCTAAATCTATTCAAATAATCGTCTATGGGTTCGGTGAACTTTCTCTTAACACTGGCCAATTCCTTCAAACTTATTTTCGACTGTCCCATGTAAAATTATTCATGGAATAATCTCTCTAAGAGAGCCCAAGTGTCAATGGACCCAGGAGGCAAAGTGGTAAACCATGTGAAGGCATTTTTTGTCAAGGAACTTGGGAAGTATTTGATCCTGAGATCTTCATTATTGGCTATATCTCCCGCTTTGGTTAGATATCTCGCTATGTGTTCGACTGTTGACTCATTGGTATCCCCAGCGAACTTTGTAAATTTAGGGAGTTTATATCCCCTTGGTAAATCAGTATGCATTATGCAATCCAATATAGGAGAAGCGTAATTTGGCCTTCTCATTCCTGTGTTGAGGCCATTCTGGGCCATGACTCTCTCTATCATGGTGGTTAGGTTGTTTTCTGCCAAGATGTTATCGTTTCGAATTCTATGAACGACAGCATCGACATCTTGATTTCGACCAACCAAAACAACTCCCCTAGGTTGTTCTTCTCGAAACTCTGGGGCTTCTAGCCTTTCGACCCTTGCCCCTGGTTCCATAACTTCCCTTTGTGGGCCCGGGATTACTGGGGCTTCTAACCTTGGTGCCCTGGCCCCTAAATTAACTTCTTCTCTGGGTGGTCTATAAATTGGGTCGTTAGCAATTTGTTCTATAACAGGCATGTTTGCTCGAAATCCCGCCTGATTCTGCCTACGCCTTTCTGGGGGATTAAAGAAATCTGCTATTCGACTCATATTGTCAGCGTTTTCTCTGTTTGTCACAGTCACATTTTGCACTATTGGGGCAAATATCTCCTGCATGGTTTGTGCTAACACCCCTATCATATTATGGTTACTGTCATCCATCAATTGCCTAAAAGCCAACTGGTTGTCTGTGGTTAAGATAGGCATTGTGCTATAACCCACCGACCCTTGGTTATTTGTCATAAACTGATTCGCCCCAGACCCAGACCCTAGTTGTGGAGATGAATTCGATGTGGAATTGTGTAAACCTGCCATAAAAGATGTTGGCATTCCATAAGAGGAATTTCTGGTTCTATTCCCATCGAAACCGGGTGGTCTAGTTAATGGAGTGGCGAAATGGGATTGTGTCCCTGATGGTGGAACGAATCCCCCAGGGTATCCAATGGTTCCAGTATTTCCTAAGATCGAACTATTAGTTGATATGCCACTTACTCCATTGGTGGCTATGCTACTGGTCGAAGATGCAACAGACTGTGCATTCAAAGGGATTACATTAGATGTTCCGATCGAAGTGGACGCATTAGTGCCTGTTGTATGTGGGCCATTTTGGTCCCCTTGTTGATTGTCTGAATTAGACATTTTGTCCAAACGTTTTCTTCTGGATAAAGGTTGGTTGCTGTTGGTTATCTTACCACTTCTCAGCTTCATAAAACAGCAAACTTCTTAGGTTCCAACGTTTTTGTAATGGTTATGTCTCAACAATCCTTATT
Organism: Vicia faba; assembly: GCA_948472305.1. NCBI lineage: Eukaryota > Viridiplantae > Streptophyta > Magnoliopsida > Fabales > Fabaceae > Vicia > Vicia faba. The sequence goes on from OX451738.1 coordinate 1,265,267,161, forward strand.
TCTAATATCCAATTATTGGTCCCACCAGGTGTGCCAATTTGTTTCCAGTGATTTCTGGTAAACAACCGCTAGTCTTCCAAACTATCGAATAATCTTTCTGACTGTTATTCAATTCCTCTGGTAACTCACAGGATCAACTAGATTGATCCTAAGACTCCTTGGATATTAAGGTTACTCTCACGATCGAACAGATATTCATGGTTGATATTGTATATGTGTTTGGCTTATTTCGATTTCTCTCTCTCTAAAAGTCTAAAGATGTAATCAAAATGTGTGTGTGAAAACTAAGTTACACGAATAAATGCTAATTGTAAAGACATGTAAAATTGCATAAAAGTGAAGTAAATGGTTTCGACTTACAAAACAGTTAGTATAAAGGATTTCTGGAACGTAAAAGGTTTGAAATATGAAGAAAGCGTTTAATGCAAGAAATCTTTAAATGACTTTAAGTAAAAAGATGCGTTCGAAGGATAAGACTTGAAGGTAAAGGTATGGAAAATATGACAGATTTCTGAGATATAAAGTGCTTGAAACATGAAGAAAACTTTAAAATGTAAAACTTTGAAGAAGAGATTTCGAAGTGAAAAGACTGTAAATGCTAAAACTTGTAAATGTTATTTGACAAAAGGATAAAGGAAAGTGCTGGAAATGGTAAAAGGTTTTCATTAAATCAGAAATACATGGTGCTATCATACATACATTTCTCTTGCATTCGTTTCCCTTGCCATGTGGTAGTTTGAATGTTACTGAGTATTTTGTATAATAGATATGACACACAAAAATCCTAATACTAAGACTTCTACTTATACTAATTCGACCATAACGGTCTTGCTATAGGATCATGCCACGTTTAGAACATGCAGGACAATGCCTCTTTCGCCTTTCCACGTGTCCCCAAATGCTCCAGCATATAACTTTCAAACTTCGAAAGTCCCGCTTCCATTTGAATTTCAAATGCTTTGATACTTCTCCGTTTCGAACGCTCTTCCCAGACACAGCCTTGTTGTTATTTCGAGACTTCTTTAGATATGTTCCCATAATTGCCACTCGAAGCTCCAAGCTTTGATATATTTATTCGAAACACTGCTTCTGCTACTTCGAAACATGACACTTTACCTCATTTCGATCAAAACGTTTGATTCATTTGGCTTCTAATAACATTATCAAAATCTTCAGCCAACAACAGGCAATCATATTCACACAAAGCAAACAAGTCCTTAGGTTTAGGCTTGCATGGGGTTTGTAGGTAAGTACCCTCTTGAAGTTAGTTGGCTCATCCTATCCTAAAATAGGAACCGGGTTCTAAGGAGCTCAATATCACTGGATTGTTTTCTATGTTCATTGTTTTGGTTTAGCCACTTAACCGGCGACCAAAATATTCTAAGAAAACAATCCTCAAATGAGTGTAGTATTGAGTATCTACCAACTTCGGACTGCACCAAAGGCGGTCATCTCACTACCCCTAAAAAGGATAAGATGGTCAATTAAGGTTCTAAGAGTTCGTTAGTGCTTCATGACATCACTCAACGGCCCCGTACTCTCCTTGATTGAACTCAAGGGTTACCGGTACTCACAAATATGTCACACTAACATAGCTTACTGCTTCAACCATGTCGGTATACCCTGCACAGTTCCCTCACAGTTTTATTGCTATTTACCTAAAAAGGTGCCCCTAAATACGGGTGTAGGATTTACAACAAACCCAAACAAGGACCCCAAAAGTAAAGCAATCAAAGCAATCAAAGCAAGTATATAAAGGTGATCTAAACCCTAAGGTAACCCCACTTTTGAATTAAATCCCCAGCAGAGTCGCCAGTTCTGTGATACAGTGGGAGAACTGACTTGAGTTTTGCGTTTGTATTCGCACTTATTCGGTTTAGCAAGAGTCGCCACCGACTTTTTATTTTATCCTAAAGGAAAGGTTAAAAAGCACAGGAAAAACCTTTTGAGATGTTTCGTGGGTTCGGGGGGTAGATTATGAAAAGGGAAGGTATTAGCACCTTTTTCATCCATGGTTATCCATGGGCTCTTAGTTTACTTGTTTTAGATCACTTGCCTTGATTTTTAATTGCTTGAAATGGTGGTGTGTGTGTGTTTTGAAAATGTTTTGAAAAAGATACCTTGTCTAGGTAACCGTTGTAACAATTCTTTACTCGAATGTTTTACAAAGGTGTGTGTCTTTTCGAAAAGATGTTTCAAATGTTTTTGGAAGTTTGTTTTGGAAGTTGTGGAGTGGGTTTTGAAAAGTAGGCAAGTGTGTTTTGCAAGTTTGATCAAGTAAATAAGAGTTGTCTACCCCTAAATTTACTCAAAGATTTTTCTCATGTTTTAACCCTTTTAACAGTTTTGTTCCACCATTGTATTTGGTGGACAATCTTGTGTTAGGATGTTAACGGGACAGGCGCGGGTCATCGTATGGACCATGAATGCAATGGTGCCAAGTGTCTTTGGCAATTTTGCTTGAAGGGACTATGATCATTTTTAGGCAACTTTCGAAAGCGTCATCGAGGGACTATGATCATTTTGAATCGTTTTGTTTTGCCAAAGAAACTCAACGTGCAAGCATGGCCCATTTTGGAAGGCAACAAGCGGGATTACCCTAGGGGTGCAAGTGTGAATTGTGTATTGATTGTCATGCATTTATCTTTGTGTTTAGGTCATCTAGCGGTTGATTTTATTGACATACAAACCCTAGGTCTAAACATGGTATAATAGAAAGCGATAAATTGCGGAAATTTAAAGTCTACGCTATTACAAATAAGTATCCGGGAATGGGGGTACAAATATTTACAAATGGGGATGAGACTTAATAGGAGAGTAGTGTCCAAATATATTTACAACCGAATTGAATCAATCGCAATGTAAAAAATGTAGCAATGTACAATAATAAGAGATAAGCAAATATATTTGTGTAAGTGTATGTGATTTATTTACAAGTGATGAAAGATAATGTTAACCTAATACAATATTAAGTATTTATTTATTTTTTGGATATTTGTGGATTATGTACAAACAAAAGATTTAATTAAAGAAAAGAAAATGTTTTAAGAAATTCTATTTTTTATGTATTAATGCCTTTATGTACAAAGTTTTAATTAAAATAAAAAAATGTTTTAAGTTTAATTATCCTATTGTCTAGGTATTTAATTAACGTACAAAGGTTTATTAAACAAAAATTCTAAAAAAGAGAAGATTAATTAAGTCAGAAAAAATCTTATTTTTATATATTCTTAAATATGATAAAAAAAGTATTAATAGACATTTTTATAAAAAAAAAGAATTTTAATGTATCATTTTTTATTTAAACAAAAAATATTAGCATAAGCTAGTTTGGAATAAAAATGGCTAAAAAATTAAATGGGCCTTAGAGGTTTTTAGATGGCCCAGTCAAAATAGGCATGTTAAAAAATGGGGGTACGCGCCTGGAATGAGGGGTCTGGCGCTAAGATCACTGGGCTTTAGGGATTTGGAAAGGGCAAGGCCCAAACACACTTGTTGACATTTTTCCCTAAGGGTTTCATTGTCTTGTTTCAATTTGGATTTTAGGGTTACAGAGCTCAAGAGCGGCGTCGTTCCTCATCGCTTCCTTCATTGTCATGCCAAGCTACTGACGTCCTCTCCGTCCCCGTTGCTAGGCGCCATCATCCCTCCTTCTCCCTCCATGGATCACTCAGGCAATGGTTGTAAGGTTTGATTTCTGTCCTTAACGCGTTAGGGTTTCGTACTTCATATCTTGCATGTTTTAATTTCGTTGTGTTCTGATTTTAAGTGTTGTTGTTGTTTCTGTTTGAGGTGCGTGGAAAGAAAAAAAAATACTACCTTTGGCTTTTGGAGACGGAGGAGGAGAGAATCAGAGGCGCCTTAGGACGGCCAGACGGAGGGGCGCGATGCTGTGTGTTGGCTTGCTGGAAATCCGATATCTTTATCTTTGCTTTTTAGGTTTAATGATGATAACCTTTCTGAAAACCTTTAGTCTCTGATTCTCTCTTCTGCTTATTAGCTTGCTTGGTTTCAATGATGATTTATCTGAGATGCCTCTTGTTTCACTTCTGGCTGTTTGTAAGCTTATTTGGAGCTTAGGTTTTGAAAAGCTGATGTGGTTTAAGGCTTATGCTTTGGAAGTTATAGGCTTCAGACTTGCTGGCTTGCTGTGCTTCTGGATTGAAAAGCTTGTAAGCTTGTTTTTGCTTTTTACAGGCTTTTGATACTGGTTTTACAGGGCTTGAGGGTTCTGTTTATGAGTTTGACAGTTTGTTGTTTAGAGGCTTGAAGTTTTAGGCCTCAGTTTGTGGCTTAGGCTTGTGTTACAGACTAGTAGGTTTGTTGATGGCTTGACACAGGTTTACAAGCAGGTTTATGCTTGTATGCTTAACACAGGTTTGGATGGCTTTGAGAGCTTGTGGTGTTTGATGTAGATTTAGGCTTGTGAAACAGGTCTGGCTTCTATTTTTGTTTACAGGTTTGTGAGCCTTTTCTGGTTTTTGTATTGGTTGAAGCAGGTCTAGTTTGAAGCTTCAATGTTTGTATGGCTTGGAGCTTGAATGTGTATGAAACAGGTTTTTGCTTTGTTTTGTGTTGGAGGCAGTTTTGAATGTTACAGTTCAGTTTATGCTATCATTTGTGTTTTCTGCCTCTTCTTTAACTGTGTTAAGATAACTTGTTTATATCTTTTTCTCAAGCCTAAACCTGTAAGCCTTTTTCTCTTCTCTCTTCTATCTCTCCAACAGAAAAGCATTTTTATTGCTTATACTGTACTATGCTGAAAAAGTAACTGGCCTTGAAAATGATGATTTTGAACATTGCTTGCATTGTGGTCTTTCTCTGCATACTTTCCATATTTCCTGCACATTGTTGACAGCTTTTTTTGTACTTGTGGATAGCCTGATATCTTTTGGCAGCTTGTGGACAGTTTTTGACAGCTTTGGCTTAGTTTGAAATTGTGACTTTGTAGTTTGTTTGGCAATTCTGGACAGTTTCATTCAGTTTTCTTAACTTGACTTGTTTTGGCATATTCACTTTGCAATTAGTTTAGTTTGGACTTTTGGAATTATGCAGCCTATTTGATAATTTGAATTTGTGCAATTGTAACTTTGTGCATTTCATACTTTATTTGCAAGCATACTTCTATCCCTCTTTGTGAACCAAGAGTGATCTTGTGATTTGCAGAGAGGGTGAACAACTGATTCCGGCCAGTTACTTTTAATGATGATCTTTTTAACTGTCTGCCTTTTTTTTTATCTGCATTTGACTTTTTTCCCTTTTTCTTCTTTTTGCAGGTGAAAAATAATTGAGCAACGGGGAGCAGCAAATGGAAGATGAAGGCTTAGGAAATTTTTAGGATAGAGTTTTATTTTACTTTTAATCAATGTAATAAATATTATTATAAATACTTGTAAATAATTATTGTATTTAAATAATACTTGTACAAATAATTAAAAATAAATAAAAGTCCTTTTTCTCTTTTAACTCTACTGTCTATTTAATTATTTAAGCTTCCTTGAACTAAAATAACTGGAAGTAGATCCAATTATTCTAACTTAGATAACGTAAATAATTAACAAACATTATAGTCTTGCAATCAATTAATAACCTAGCGTCCCAAATAGCCACAAGCATTGCACAGTCAAATCAAACAAACATCCACATTCCTTTGCCTTTACTGATTAATCCAACCACTACAAGTTCTCAATTCAAATGCCTCAGCTCACATCCCAGAATAAATTGAAAAGAACTGTAAAATTAATTCTTTCTGAGAAATGTGCGCATAAAACCCTAGTTCTTGTTTTAATTTTCACAGAAGCGCTTGCCTGATCAAACCCTGAGCCAAACTCAATCAAACCCTAATAATCTGCCTGAACTATTCCAGAGCCATAAAAACCCTAATTTGGATAGACTGATAAGAAAAAAGTTTGTTTGACTGATTCCTACGCCAATCTGAAAAAGTTAGGGAAAACCCGAAGCTGTGATTTCTTATGGAAAAATAGGAGGGCAAATTTTGGGGTACAACACTGATTTTTTTCAAATTTTCACACTATGCAATCGATTGCACTATAGTGCAAATCGATTTGCATAGTGTATTTTTTTAAAAATGGTGCAAAATTCACTTTGTGCAATCGATTGCACTCTAGGAGCAATCGATTGTACAGTGAAAAAAAATGAAGAATTTTTAATTCTTTTTCTTTGCAAATAGAGATTTTAGGGAAATAATACCGGAAAACCTTACTTGCCACATGCTTCAACTCGGTACCTACAAAACACAAATACGCAAAGACAAAGACAAATATTTTTTTTGTATTTTGATTAGAAGTTAGTCAACAACACAAGAGAAAACTTAAAGATAGGATGAAAATGTGATGAATGAAGCTATTTATTAATGATTGTGACTGAATAACAAAGTATGGTATGAAAGTGCGACTGAAAAAGTGAGGGGCAAAATTTAGGGTACAACAGCTGCCCCTATTTAATTATCTTTTAGCCAGATAGGCAGAAAGTAATTAAATACAAACAGACTTGAATTTTGTCCCTGATGCGATGAGATGATAGCATGTGTTATGAATGAATGCATTGACTCTTCTTTTTTGACATATATATTTTTTTGAATGATGTATGAGATGAGACAAACTCTGGGAATATGGAAAGACTCGAAACTGGAAACTTATGGTAGTTCAGATGAAATAACATGGAAAAAACACGCTAGGGAACAACAAGATATTTCTGGATATCTGTCAGGGTGACAAAGAGTAACCATCAATACTTGGAAAAAAGATAAAAACTCGAGAAGGCAAGAAGCGACATCCAAGAATGGCATTGAATGAGGCGAGCAACTCTCTGGAGAAGACAAACAAAAACATCTAGAAGAACATAGATGTGGGATGAGACCAAATCTGAAGCTACATCAGAGACGTCCAGGAAAGATGCTGGACGGAAGAAAAACACGACATCCAATACTGGCTTTGAGTGACAACAAAAGATTCCGACATTCAATAATGGCTTTGAATGAAGGGAAAAATCAACGTCTAATAATGACTTTAGACGAGATAAAAGGTCATAACATCCAATACTGGCTTTGAATGAGTGGAAAAGCTCAACGTCTAATAATGGCTTTAGACGAGAGAAAAGCTCAAGGCGTCCAATACTGGCTTTGGACGGCAGAAAAGGTAACAACATCCAATACTGGCTTTGGATGGAAAAAGAGATCTTGACATTCAATACTGGCTTTGAATGAAGGAGAAGGTAACAACATCTAATACTGGCTTTGGATGAAAAAGAGATCTTGACATTCAATACTGGCTTTGAATGAAGGATAAGGTAACAACATCCAATACTGGCTTTGGATGAAAAAGAGATCTTGACATTCAATACTGGCTTTGAATGAAGTAAAAGGTAACAACATCCAATACTGGCTTTGGATGGGAAAAGAGATCTTGACATTCAATATTGGATTTGAATGAAGAAAAAGGTAACAACATCCAATACTGGCTTTGGGCTGCAACAGAAGAAACAACATATACAAGATTAGTATCGGACGAAAGAGAGACAGCTGAACTGACGTTTGCTTTGGTAGGTGCCAAGTAAGTTGGACTTTGATCTCAAGGTGACATGTCAACTGCAACAAGACCTCGGAAAATGCAAATGAGGATGAAGCACTTTTGTTATGCATTATGTATGAATTTTGTTATGCATGATATGTGAATGATCTATGCATGTAATGCCAACATTTATGACAATGGAGTTTGACTCTTTTGTGAAGGTAAGATTGGAAGTTTAATTCCTCAACATGGAGAACTCTGCCAAATTTAATTGGAAAGAAAATATCCTGAACCCAAATTGTCACACTTGTAAACTGTATTGAACTGACGATCTTCTGAGGAAGGACATGGAGAGCTCTTTGGGGATTTGTCCCAGATTAGCTGATTGTTGAAGATAAACTGATCATGGCTTCAGTCGAAAGTTGCTGGAAATGAGTTGATCACGGCTTCAGTTCTGAAATGACTGTTGGAAATAAACTGATCATGGCTTCAGTTCTTAAAATGACTGTTGGAGATGAATGCCCCTGTATGAGTCTTGAAAATGATTTTATGGCTAACCAAATCTGAGAAAACTTGCACTGAGCAGCGAATCTTGAACTGATTCACAAATGGATCTGGAAGATACTTGCCCCTGATAAGGTCACTAACCAAGTTTCTCAGCTGCTTGAAATTCCTTGATGAATAAAGCTTGTTTGCAAGCAAAATTGTTTATTCAAACATGGTAATTTTAATGCAAAGTTCACGCAAAAGTTTTGAATCCAAAATCATTTTTGAAATGATCTTATTGGTGTATAGAAAATGCATTACTGATTAAAACAGTGGTTTATACTTTTAAAGTGGAAGAGAAAGCAAAGGTATGATACTAAAAACAAATGATTTGCAAAAGATCATAGGAGTCAGTTTACGCAACCTTGCTGTAGTATGCTTTCAAAAGAAACCTGGCTTCAATTAGGTCTTTTAAGGGTTGTAACGTGGTCGGGTTCACGGTTTAAGAAATAAAGGATAAAGGCTCAAAGTTTATTTGTACCCAACCCAATCTTTGTGATGTTCTTCAGTCCTACGTTCAGTTAATTCAGACTATGCATTTAGGTTCCAAGAGAGTTTGGAATTGCACTGATGGTAGTAATGAAGATGATTCAGAAGCTAAGGAATTCTTGAGAATGACAGTCATTTCTTCTTACATCTTTTTGTTATTTTGAGGACTTTTGCCAACTCTGGTGGAGAATTTTGAGGATTTGAAGACCTCTTCTGATTGAATTTATTATTCCCAATTTTTGCCTGAACTATTTCATTTGAGATTACAGTCAACGGGATGCCCCAGTTTTTTGCCTGAACTGTTTCATTTGAGATTACAGTCAGCGGGATGCCCCCGTTTTTTGCCTAAGTCTCCTTCAGAGGTTTTGACTTAGCGGGACTTTTATTTTGATTTTTCTTTTCATTTCATTTTTTTTTCTGAAAGATAATGACTTCCTTGCTCAATGATTACGGGGAACCATCTTTGTCATTTTTTGTTTGAGAGCATCTTTGACACTTATTGTTGTGCGCAAAGGAAAGCTTGATTGCGACCTTTGTTGAAAGGTGTCTTGCACGATTTCTCTTGTAATTGAATGCACAGCCAAATTAACTGAGAACTACCCATCCCCAGGTTAAGATTGCGGGTTTTTTTCGTATAGAAAGAAACTCCAACTTCTAGGCTCAAAGGGGTGAACTAGGGATTAACTTCCTTATTTCTCCAGTGTTTGGGAATTGAAACAATGCCTGTATATCCTCGGCAAAGTTTTATTCGAAATCATACCAGCAACAATTATGGGTATTTTGTTTTCATCATCCTCCCTCAGATCTTTGCATAAACAAAAGCTTGATAAAGGGAGTAAACAAGAGAAATGTATTCGAAAGCAGTAAATGAAAATGATTTGAATCAAAACATTGCAATGCTCATTTCATTAAACTTAACATGAAAGTACAAACAGAATTTGAAAGCAACAATTTTAACATAAACAAGGAAAAATGCAAACAGAAAGAAACATGGCTTAGTGACTAATCAGTAACAAGGATGAGCTGTCCTGTCTGAAACACTAGCTTTAGGAGGTGACTTGAGGGTATCCCGACTCAGTCTTCAGCCACTTTGTTTTGGCAAAGAATTGTTGATGACATTAGGACCTGCCTATTTGAAACTAAGAAAATTGGTTTTCACCAATTCTTGCACTCTGTTTTTCAATGCATAACAGCTTTCTAAATCATGACCGGTAGTTCCCTGATGAAACTCACAGTGAAGGTCAGATCTGAACCCGACTGGAGGAGGATTTCGAGGAATCAGAGGCCTGGTTGTAATCAAGCCCTTCTGCATCAATGCAGGATACAAATCAATGTATGTGATAGGGATGGGATCAAATTGAGCCCTATTCCGATTCTGATTATGTGCAATATTCTGTCGTTGAGGAACCTGAACTGGTTGAGCATTAATCGCAGGAGTAACAACCGCTACTTGTGGTTGATCAGTGTATTGAGGCCTACGGCGAGGTCCTCTTATCTCAGTCGAGACAACATTGGATTCTACCTCTTTCTTCTTCTGAAAGTTCCCAAGGTATTTCTTTGCACCATTAGAAGATTCAGCAGCTTTAGACACTTTACCATTCTTGATTCCTTCTTCTAATCTCTGGCCAATAGTCACCAGGTCTGTGAAGCTGGAGGACACACTACCAATCATCTTCTCCCAAAAGAGAGGGGATAAAGTATCCATGAACAAACCAGTTAACTCTTTCTCTGCCAGAGGTGGTTCAACTTGAGATGCCAATTCTCTCCATCGTTGAGCATATTCCTTGAAATATTCTTTCTCATTCTGAGACATATTTTGTAGTTGGCGACGATCAGGTGCCATGTCAAGGTTGTATTTGTATTGCTTTATGAAAGCATCAACAAGATCTTGGAAGCATTGGATACGACCTTTCTCAAGTCCCATATACCATTTCAATGAAGCTCCACTCAGACTATCTTGCAAACAATGGATAAGCAACTTGTCATTCTTTGTGTAAGCAGACATCTTTCAAAAGTACATCACCAAATGACTTCTTGGACAAGTATGCCCCTTATATTTCTCAAACTTGGGAGTCTTGAACTTTGCAGGCATAACCAGATCAGAAACCAAGCACATGTTGTTAGCATCAACACTGAAGAACTCATTTCCTTCCATAGCTTTGAGTCTCTTTTCCAAAGTCTGATATTGTTCTTTGAACTCTTCAAACTCACCAAAGTCTCCCTGACTCACACTTCGAGTATTGGCATCATGGTACTCAAAGAGAGGATTCCCAAAAGCAGCTTGTGCAGTAGGTTGACGAAAAGCAGTATGAATGATTGGCTGAGGTTCAATGAAAACTGGAGCTTGAAGGACTGGTCGGGAAGACTGGCCAACCATTGGAGTAATTGCAATAGGCGGAGAGTAATTCTGAGGTAACCCAAACTCTGGCCATGCAGTAGACATATGCTGGATAGGTTGAGTGTCAACAGTAGCAGTTTGGATTTCAGATATCACAGTCCTTTGAGGTGGCTCTCCTCTGGAAATCAGGACTTGCATCATCTCTGTAAGTTTGGCCATGCCTGACTTCAACTCATCGATTTCTATTCTGACTTCCATGTTGTGTTGTTCTTGGTTTTCCATTCTCAATCTGACAGCAGCTCTAGTCCCGTAATTGTGTTGAGGAATCAGCTTGATGATAGACGAATAACTGGAAGAAAGAAGCAACCGGGAATAAGATCCTGAACAACCTGGATGTATGCAGAATGATGCAGAGGATGCAGATGATATGCAATGTTATGCAATGCACTGTATGGTAACAAGATCACACGATTCAGAGTCACGAGCCTGGAGTCAAAGGCACAACCCATAAGGTATGGACTAACTGTTATCACCTGCCGAACAAGGTTCTAAGAGGTTCCCAGAGTCTACATCCTTCCTTCGGATATTACCAACTTCCCGATTAACTCGGTAATTAGTAATATTCTCAAGAAAAACTCGTCTAAGTGTAGTATCGTGTGACAACTATTTCCATATTACTCCGTCATAGCTTCCGCACTACACCTAAAAGGCCAAGATGGGTTAGGTAATCTACAGTCCTCAACTTTGGCAGGCTCCCAGGTCGAAAGTAGTACGTCTTCCCGATTACTCGGTAAACGAAACTACAGTCAAAGGGGCCTCCACTGAGTGGGGGATCTCATGCCTCCTTTTTTGGGATTACTACCTCAAAGTTAACATGACTATACCGCCCGTCCTATCTTAAAGTTTGCCCAAGTTCGGGTATAGGACTTATAAGAAATCACCAAGCACCCTGTAAACCAGGAAAATCCAGACAAACATATATACAAAATATAACACATAAACATAATAGCACATATACAGATATAAACAAAGATAGGCTCAACCCACTTAGGGATGGACCCGCAAGAGGTCAATCATTCCCCAGTGAAGTCGCCATTTTTTCTGTAGCGGTAGAAATGTTCAAGACTAAGCCATTGGATTGACTAGACTTTATACAAATCAAAATAAAAATCGCCACCGCGCTTTATTGTTTCCAAAGGAATGGGAAAAGAGCGAATAACCCATAAAGAGGGGGAAAGATTCAAGGTAAGGGGGTTGGTTATGCAAAGGGAAGGTATTAACACCATAAACATCTACGGTACTCCGCAGGAACCTCTTTGAAAAAATCTGTATATTTTGGCTATAAAAATGTGTTGTATATAAAATGGATGGTGGAGGTGAGAAAAGAAATATTTTTTATGATTTTTGCACCCGCCGTAATTGTGAACCTTTAGTGCCTACGTACCACCTTTCGTGCAATAGGGGATCAGGGTACACGTAGTTCCTCTAGAAAAAGACTTGTTTGTTGGTTGATTTTAAACAAAGAGACAAGTCATCATTGTTAGGAGAGAACTCGACTAACGCCCACAAGGTATGAGAAAGATGGACCATGCGTCAACAAGAATGAGGGTTTGAGAACGCCTCTAGTACTCAAGTGGAAAAGTCGACACCTTTATAACCATGGGGATAGGAGAATGTTGCTCGACTATCAATGAATCATGTCTTATTTTGAAAAAAGGTTTTAAGGGAAAAAGGTGCTCGGGCGCACAAAAGAGTTTGAATGAGTTAAAGTGTTTTTGTTAATTTTGAAAGAAATGTCAAAGTATGATTAAATGTATTAAAGTTTGTTTAAAGAAAATAAGTTTTGAAAGAAAAGGCACTCGACAAGGTCGAGGTTTATTATGAAAGCGATTTGATCTTAAAAACAAAGAAGATTTTGAAAGAAGATGAGAAGGTTTTGAAAATTAAAGAAGATAGGAAGAGATGAAGGGACTATCCTAAAGCATAAGGTAAAAGCTAAGGAAGAGAACCGTCTAACCAACAAGAAGCCAACACTTGACATTATGAGTCAATATAGAATTCCCATTCTTCGGATTGAAACCAAGCAAGCAAAGATACTAGACCTCTTGAGAGAACCAAACTTCAAGTGTTTTAAGTCTTCGCAAAAATTGGGCAGAGTAACGGCTGTATACGGGTGAATTCCAGATTACAAACAAAGTATGTAATCACAATGACCTACACACAAAACAAACAAACAACCCAATGTCTTGAGGTAAACCCCAAGAGCTCCAGACAAAATATCCATTGAGGTCAAAAGGTCTCCAATATAAGCCAAGGTCTCTAATCCTAAGTCCAAGAAGTCCATCACTCCATAATGAAAAGGATAGTAACCATGTAGTCCAAGTATCATTAATGGTTTTTATGGTTCATGTTGATTATTAGGTGTCTTTAAAAAGAAAGAAAAGCTCAAGTGAGCAAAATAAAAATGACATAAAAGTAAATGCTCAAGTGAGCAAAGATGAAAATAGCATGAAATGTAAAATGCTAAAAGTAAATGGTACATAAAGCATGAAAATAAAAGCGTAAAGTAAAGTTAATTGTTAGTAATTAGTGGTTAGTTGGATGACCATCTTGAAAATTGCATTTGGAACTCATTAGAGGATTGGTAGAACCAAAGCCTCCACACAACAAGTTGCATTTGCTTTTTGTCAAGTATATCATCCATTTTGGAATTCTCACAAGGCAACATGTAATGATCAATGTTTAAGTGATCCGCGTTGACCAAAGGTGTTGTAGATCCATTATAAGATTGGTAGAACCAAAGCCTCCACACAATGAATCTCAAGGTTATTGGATCAAAGAGATCAAATTAACATACTTGGGCTTGCAATCATAAGTTTGGGCCACGAATGATCATTTATTCGAATCGGGACAAAATTTAGCACTATGTTAAGCAATCGTAAGTGGACTTATGTAGAAGTCACACCTATTTTGAAGCCGATCAATAGCAATCTATGTACTTCATGTTTGGATAAATGATATAGAGATCACCATCCCTTAACATGTAGCCCAATTAAAAAAGAAAGGGTTAAGATGAAGAGGGAGGGGAATGATAAGCTAATTTGGATCACCATTTCAAAATTCTTTCATCTTTAAATTCAACCACTCCTCTAGATGGATTAAAGCACTAAACATATCATTAATCCAAAGCACCAAAAATGAATCAAATAATTCACTCTTAGGTAGATTTTAATTGATGAAAATTTATCCAACTTCATCTACATCACAAAGTCCATTGAGTTTAAAGACAAATTGGACATTTAAAATTGCAATCCAAACCAACAATCAAAAGGAGTGAGTAGAAAAATCATTTTGGATCAAAGCTACCCCAAAACAAGGCAAAAAAGTGCATTTTGTCCCTGTGCAGTCGATTGCAGTAATTGTGCAATCGATTGCACACAGTTTTATTTTCAAAAAAATTGTGTGAAACGCTTCTGTGCAATCGATTGCACGGTTACTGCAATCGATTGCACACTGTTACAGTAGCAAAAACAACATTTTAAAAGGCCAATTTCTTGTTCAAAATTTCAATCAAACACCTTATGATCATGGATCCAATTGAGCACAAAAATTCCATCAAATTATGAGAAAATAACACTATTAGAATCACAAAATAATGCTCAAAGAATCAAACCCAGAGATCAACAAGAGATCACATTGTGAAAGATGAATTATCCAACTTACCAAAGGTAGATCTAGAGAATTATCAAAACAACTTCAAGAATTTGCTTTAATTCAACCACAAGAATCAATTGACCAAGCTTGGATGTAGAGAATTGATGACGAAAAAGTGTTTGGATGAAGGTTTAGCTCAAATATTAGTAAGCTTCAATGCAAAACTTACTAACCTTTTGAAAATGGAGCTTTGAGTGAATTTGGTAGATGGAGAGAATTGAGAGATTTTTTAGCAAGGTGGATTTGGCTATCAAAAGCTTGAAATTTGAATGAAATGAGGGCTCTATTTATAGAGTTTAGGATTGGGATTAGTGGTAATTTGGTAATTGATTCTTGGAGCCAAAATTTGAATTAATGAATTCTTTCAAATATTAGAGCCAAAATTTGAATTAATGATAATTCTTTCAAATATTAGAGCCAAAATTTGAATTAATGATAATTCTTTTAAAAAAATGAAAGATTGGCACTAAAATTTGAATTAATGATACATCTTTCAAAAATGAAGGAAAATTGGAGCCAAAATTTGACAAGTTTAAAATTGCTGATTTTTTTTCAAATTTTCACACTATGCAATCGATTGCACTACAGTGCAAATCGATTTGCACAGTGTATTTTTTTAAAAATGGTGCAAAATTCACTTTGTGCAATCGATTGCACTCTAGGAGAAATCGATTGTACAGTAAAAAAAATGAATAATTTTTAATTCTTTTTCTTTGCAAATAGAGATTTTAGGGAAATAATACCGGAAAACCTTACTTGCCATATGCTTCGACTCGGTACCTACAAAACACAAATACGCAAAGACAAAGACAATTTTTTTTTGTATTTTGATTAGAAGTTAGTCAATAACACAAGAGAAAACTTAAAGATAGGATGCAAATGTGATGAATGAAGCTATTTATTAATGATTGTGACTGAATAATAAAATATGGTATGAAAGTGCGACTGAAAAAGTGAGGGGCAAAATTTAGGGTACAACAGAAACATGCAGATGCAGTGGATGAATCAAAATTCTTGAAATCAAACCAATTTAACATTGATTTAATATAAATAGTCGAACTTACATAGATAGTTGAAAAAACATTTAACATTACATATTGTTATAAACATGTAACTAAGGACGTCGCAATATTTTGATAACATCTTCTCTCGATTTTTGAAACTTCGCATGCACTTCAATCGGACCCTTAGTAGAGTATCGTTGAAAAGTACTCTACATAACCTTTAAATCGTCATCTGTCTTCAGCTCAAATTTGGTAAACTTTAGCTTACTTTCAGTGTCAAGTGAGGGTGAACGATACTCAACCTTGACCACCTTTCGATTTTTTGGATATTGCAAGAAAAAATTCAGTGTGGTAATCAGGCCGACGAAAGGCGTGTCCTCGGAGATCCGAAACTGCAGTGGCCGCATGTTGTCATTGAAGTAGACAAAAGCAAGATGAGGATATGTTTGACTCATCTCTATTTGTGGTTTGTTATGTTGAAGAAATTGTTTGGAGAACCTATTTATAGAAGAGATGGAGCAATTTAGACCCAAAAATTCTTATCCAGCCACTAGTGCATATGTCATATATACACATCAAAATTAACTTTTTTTTACGTAAATATGGGATTTCATATGCCATATCTGAAATAACCCTTATTTTGTATTTTTAAAATTAAAGGTTCGTTCGGATATGAATATCTGAAATAACCCATGTTCTGTTTCTTTAAAAAGAAGATAGATTATTTCAGATATGCATATCCGAGATATGCAGAACCAATGAAAGTTTCAGTTTTATCTGAACCAGTACCATAGAAACATGGAAAAAATTAATCGTTAAAAGTGAATAGCGGTAAAATATTGAATAGACATATTATATATGTATTGAATCATATAGATTTTACATTGTGCACGACAATACATTAAAAAACATTCAATTACATTCTAAAATGTACCGAACAAATTGTCACCGCTTAAATCTAAAATCGGGTCTTTCTTCGATTTTTCCCTATGTGATTCTCTCTCAAGCTTCGTCAATTTGGTGAACTCTACTGTGATACAGTGGCAGAACCGACTGTTTGACGCTGGTTCACGTTTTGCATTTTGTGTTTGCAAAATGTCGCGGTAAGCAAGAGTTGCCACCAACTTTTATTTCATCCAACCGGAAAGGAAAGAAGTACAGAAAAAATCCCTTTTCGAGATATTCTGAGTACGGGGGGTATATTATAGAAAGGGAAGGTGTTAGCACCCTTTCTATCCATGGTTTTCCATGGGCTCTTAGGTACTTGCTCATCTTTTAAAATTGCTTGTGTATGTGCTTTATTTTGAAAAGTTTGACTTCGTGATAACCCTTGTATCAATCCTCAAGGGTGTGACGAAGTTGTTTTGAAAGTTGTTTTTAAAAGTGTAAGTGTGAAAAGTTTTGTTTTGAGCAAGTACCTACTAGCATCTACCTACTCGGAAAAAAGATCGTTTCTATTCTTGCTTCCTTTAGACAGCGCTATCCTACTATTGAGAAATAGGTAGCACCATCGTTGGAGTTGTAAGGGTCAATTCGAAAGGGACGTACGATCACTAAATCAATACTAGGACATCTTAGAAATAACCCTAAAGTCTTAAGATCATATTCGAGGCAACATTTCCGAGGCAACATTTCTGAGGCAACATTCGAATGAGACATTTAATCTTTGTCAGACAGGAGGGTAACCACTAAGACACCCTATACTTAATGACTGTTTACCGAAGGTAACCGAAGTGTGAGTATACCCTAAGAGTGATATGTGCGAGTGATCTGTTTTCAATTATTTAGTCTTTGCACATTAGGGTTTTCTAACTGTATTAATTTGTCATGCATTCTTATCATACAATCCTATTAGCATACATCTAAACAGTTTAATATTTGCGGTAATTAAAATGCGAGGAAGTAAATCTATGCTATTACAAGGCTTCGGGAGGGGGATTAATTATATAGCCAAAAACCCGGAAAAAGCGATAAGTAAAAAGTCATATATTAAACTATTACAAACCATGAGCAGTTACAACAATATTGGCAAAATAATTAACAAGCGTGCGGTGAATTAAATACGAAACGACTAGGGTTTTGACCCTTGACTAAACCTACTTGCGATTGATTAAAAAAAAGATGTTTTTGTCATGTTTTGTTATTTAAGAAAATAGAGAAATTATTTAAAAAGAAAATCCTAATTCTAATTGATTTTAATTTAAGAAAATAAATTAATTTAATCTAAAACCTATTTTTGTATTTTTATTTATTTGAGAAAAAGAGCAAAATTAGACTAAATCAAAAGTTTAACCTAATTTCTATTTTTGATTTTATTTATGAAAAAACAAATTACCTTTTCCCTAAATTAAACTAAGTTAAATTAATTTTAATAATAATAAAATAAAAACTAATCCTACTTTTGGGTGAATTATTGATTTTATGTTTTTTTGTGAAAAAAGATTAATTTGCCAATTAAAGTGATTAAAAGAAAAATTAAAAGAAATAAAGAAAAGAAATAAATAAAATAAAAAGGTCAGAGATGGGCCTGATGCTGTTTAGCAATTTGGAGGGTTGGAATATGAATTTTCTGGGCCCAAGGTTGATGGCCCGTTTGACTTTTCTGGATCTGGTACGTGGGTTGACTGGAGGAGCATGGTAGTCCTCTAAGGGAAAGGCATTGGATCTGGAGCGCTGATGAATTGGATGGCCAGATCTTGATGACTCACGGTGAACCTCCTGATGTGTAACGCGCTAGATTGCCTATTGAAGAAAAATATGAAGAAAGGTTGGAACCTGGGGATCGAACCCAGGTCCTTATGCATACTTCCACTCCCTGCTTGCCAACTGAGCTATCTGACTTATTTGTATATATAATAAAAACAAAATATAATATATAGAAAGCAGTGATTAATGGAAAAAACGCGCTAAATTCAAATTGTCCAGCCAGGGAGTGCCACGCATCCATCTTCTTCCTCCCAACCGTCGTTTTAGCCCAAGATACCTTTACCTACGGCCATGGCGCTGTAGCTACAAACCTGTGTATTTCAAAAATTGTCCATAGGCAATATAAATGACCATGGCTGGTACCAATCAACTCGTCTCATCCTCACGAGTCTCATGGTACCAGAATCAACATGCAATTTCACCTGTATTGCAAAGCCCTAAACCTAAACAAGAAACTCTAGCCATGGCAGCTTTTCATACAATCATCAAAAACGCAATTGGATATAATGATTAGCTTGCAAATTCATTAAGGAAAAAGAATATGTAATCAAAACGTGCAAATATTGCGTAAATCCAGGAAAACAAAAACGAATTTTTTGAACAAAACGTGACTTATGTACCTTTGATTCCAGGCGTGAGGAAGCTTACAATTGGTTGGAATTCCTTCTGGAGATGTCCAGGAATCTGTTAGTATCGTGAGAATGGCTCGAATTGGCCTCTAAGATGGAAATTGGATCACCACTTTTTCTTGAATTTTTTTATTTTTGTTCTTGCTCTGCACGACTGTTCAACATCTTCTCATGCCTTAGATCTCTTATGTATATGTAATACAACCTATTAGGTCAACAAAAACGAATTCAATCTTGCTCATTATGGAGATTTGATTTGGTCTTTCATGGCATATGATATCTTTCCAAATTTGTTCAAATTCAATCTTTTTCCACCCAAATCAGCCTTGCACGAATTGATTCTTATTTGACAGCACATAAGATCTTCCTTCAATGCAAAAATCATCCCTAAAACACAATATATGATTTATTTAGATTTATTTGATTTTATTTGAATTTTAAATGAATAAAAATCAAAATAAATTAAATGAATGAATAAATAAAGCATGGAGGGTCCCATAGGTCGTGAAATATGTTATCATTGAAGTGAAAGCATAAAAATTTGGGCCCATTTAGAAAATAATGCAAATTTGAGCACATTTGACTTTTGGCAATTTTGCAAAAATGGTCAATTTGGACAATGCATAACTCTCTCAATTTTGACCCTAGAGAGGTGTTCTTGGACTTTTTAGAAATCTTATGATGTCCTCTAAGCAACCCTTTTGTTCTCATATCAATTGAGTCTTCCATGTTCATGTATGAAGCTTTGACCCAAAAGGTGTTTTTGTTGACTTTTCAAAATGACCTATAATGTCAAAATTCATATCTTTTTGTGATTGCATATTTTGAACTTGGGGGATGAATATGAATTGTAGGGAATTGAACCCTCTTAAAAATGAGCTTTGGATGGATCATTTCTGATAAAGTATGAGAAAGTTATGCTTGGTCAAAGTTGAGTTGACTTTTCCGACAAAACCCTAATTTAGCAACTTTTGGGTTTTAATGAATTATGAGCAATCATTGATGAATCATGATCAAACCTTTATCAAATGATGAATGATACTTAAAAATGAGGATGTTGACCAAAAATCTTGAAGTTTGACTGTATGTGAGCCACAATTGACTTTTGACCTAGCACAATCGATTTTCAGGCCTCTGAGCAATTGACTGAACAAACTTCTTCTGCAAGGTTTGAAATTTGACATGGATGATCTTGAGAACATATTAGGACAATGGTGAGTATTTGGGATCCTTTAGACTCAAGCATCTTGATGAAAAATAAAACCCTAATTTGAGGTGGACTGCCTTAGGAGAGAGTCTGTCTGGTCAACTCTTGGACTTCCTTGAGCAATTTGAGGACCTCACTTGACATGTATTGAGAAAAATGGGAGGTAAAATTTTGGGGTACAAAAGCTGCCCCCCATTCAATCTTCTTAAACCTGAGGATGTAGATTGGCTCGTCTACCTTTCGTGATCTAAAGGTGGAAGATGATTGAACACTAGAGTGCCCATAAATTTGCACTCGCATGAAGTGATACTTGATTTGTGATATCGGGAATGGGCTTAAAAATGACATCCGATAGCTGCTAGAGAATTTTAAGATATGGGCTTAAAGATTCCATCCGAGGAAGTGTCGATCACACAAGAGATTCCTTTGCGAGAACCCATATACCTGTTGTTGAGGAGGACTTCGCCGGGGAATACTGGTCTCTATCTTGAGAGAAATAGAGTTTTAGGAGCTTCAGTTGTTCGTTACTCTACTGGGGAATAATTCTGGTTTAGGAAGCGGGAGTGAACTGTGTGTTTAGTTAGGGTATATGCTGCACCGCGTCTTACTGGGGAAATGTGAAATCAAATGTGTTGGATCGGGTCCCGGTCTTACAGTGTTGTGGGCTGCTGTCTGGGGATAAGAGAGGAAGAACCCGAATAGTAAGGTTATAAGAAGGAACCTGGATAGTAGGGTTACTTCGAGATGAAATCCTGGATAGTAGGGCTGTGAGAAGGAACCTGGATAGTAGGGTTACTTCGATATGAAAGCCTAGATAGTAGGGCTTGAGAAGGAACCTGGGTCGTAGGGTTACTTCGACATGAAAGCCTAGATAGTAGGGCTTGAGAAGGAACCTGGATAGTAGGGTTACTTCGAGATGACAACCTGAATAGTAGGGCTTGAGAAGGAACCTGGGTCGTAGGATTACTTCGATATGAAAGCCTGGATAGTAGGGCTTGAGAAGGAACCTGGATAGTAGGGTTACTTCGAGATGACAACCTGGATAGTAGGGCTTGAGAAGGAACCTGGATAGTAGGGTTACTTAGAGATGAAAGCCTGGATAGTAGGGCTTGAGAAGGAACCTGGGTCGTAGGGTTACTTCGACATGAAAGCCTGGATAGTAGGGCTTGAGAAGGAACCTGGGTCATAGGGTTACTTCGACATGAAAGCCTGGATAATAGGGCTTGAGAAAGAACCTGGATAGTATGGTTACTTCGAGATGACAGCCTGGATAGTAGGGCTTGAGAAGGAACCTGGATAGTAGGGTTACTTCGAGATGACTGCCTGGATAGTAGGGCTTGAGAAGGAACCTGGATAGTAGGGTTACTTCGAGATGAGATTGGGTAAAACTGTAGAGGGAACCTGGTTAAGGTTGATTTTGTTGCGCCGATGATTACTCTGTTTAGCTTCGAGTGTTGATCATAGGCTTGCTGGAAATAGTCGATAATAACTTCTTTCCTGAAAGAAATACAAGGTTAGTTATATGCGATGCATGAGATGCATTGTATGATGACGTTTCTCAAAATAAATGAGACTATTTTATATGTGATGTATGCATATGTCATGATGTATGAACATGAAATGTTGACATAACAATCTGAGTCCGGGAAAATAAATCCCGGGTTGTTGTTTGGAGAGTGTGAGAAGTGGTATTCTTGGCTGCAACAAACCATAGTTCCTCTGCTTCTGTTGGGGGTGATGAACAAGGATGACTAGCTGGGGATTTTCCCCTTGGCTGGAGAATATTCTGCCGGAAGAGACCCTGTCTGGGGATAACTTTGCGGGGAATAACTCTATTGGAGAGGAGATACTTTGTTGATAGATCTGTTGTCTTGGAGAGATAACTCAACTGGGGATGAATTTCCGTTGCTGGTAGTAATGAATTCCATTGGAGATTGAATTTCTGCTTGTGAGAGAAATAAACTTTGCTTGGGGAAAAATTTACTGACTTACTCGCGATTGTGAACCTCAGTTGGGGAGAGGTATATCTCGTTCGGGAAAGTTAACATCATTGTCTTTGGATACTTTTTAATCTGTGGGGAGTGTATGTACCACTACTCCTGTTCTCAAGCTGGCTCTATCCCAGTACCTGATGGGCAGAGTAACTGTAAGGTTTGGGCACTTCTTGTTTGTCCTTGTTCCTGGAATTACGAGTAATCGTCTTTTGTTTCTTATGTAAACATTTGTGAGCAGCAATCATTTTCAAATGCATATATCAAAAATAAATCATTGGACGTTCTTGAAAAACAAAACAGAAAAAGAAAAACAAATTGGAATTTCTTGTGAACATGAATTGTATTGATTCTTGAAGTTGGCCTATAATAGGCATTTGTACAAAGAGGTTGACGTTCTAGTAAGAGAACGCCGCCAAAAGATAGAAATTACAATTTGTGTAAAAGAAAGAAAAATAGCTATGTGAAACAATCCCATTGGGTTCCAACTCTGCTATTGCCTTTATATCTTCAAGCGTCTCATCAACTTGCTACTTGGCCGAAGGTTGATCAGATTGATTGGCGATGTCCGAGCTTGATAGTTGATACTGAAGTCTGGTTGCAAGATGATCCAATGAGTCATAGTGTTACGCCTTAATCCCTAATTTTTGCCTGGACCGCCCTTTCGGGTTTTCAGTCCGCCGGGATACCCTTTTTTTTCCCAAGTTACCTTTTCAAGTTTTCGACCTGCCGGGTGTACAATTTTTTTCATTTTCATCCCTTACTTTTGCCCGAACCCTTTTGGTTCGCCGGGAAGCCCTTATTTTTGCCTAGGCCAGTCAACCTAGCGGGTCTTTGATTATGCGTAGTATCTTTTCACTATGTCTGCATTGACGGGGTGAGAAAGGTCGTCACCGTCCATGGTGGTTAGAATCATAGCTCCTCCCAAGAAAATGTTCTTAACCACAAATGACCCTTCGTATGTGGGGGTCCATTTGCCCCTAGGATCACCTTGCAGTAGTATGATGCATTTTATCACTAGATCCCCGACTTGATATTCTTGACGTCTGACTTTCTTGTTAAAAGCCTTGATCATCCGCTTTTGATACGTCTGACCATGACAGATAGCACTAAGTCTTTTTTCATCAATTAGATTCAGCTGATCAAGCCGAGTTTGGACCCAGTCATCTTCGTTTAAACCCGCATCCTTCATAATTCTGAGATAGGGTATCTGGACTTCGATGGGTAGGACTGCCTCTATGCCATACACCAAAGAGTAGAGTGTTTCCCCTGTCGACATATGTGCTGAGGTACGGTACCCATGAAGAGAGAATGGTAACATCTCATTCCAGTCTTTATATGTCACTGTCATTTTCTGCACAATCTTCTTGATGTTCTTGTTAGCCGCTTCAACAGCGCCATTCATCTTTGGCCGATAGGGAGAAGATTTATGATGCTGAATCTTGAACTGTTTGTAGAGCTCGGTGATCATCGTGTTGTTGATATTTGTACCATTGTCAGTAATGATTCTCTCTGGTACGCCATATCGACAACTCAGATTGTGTCGGATGAACCGCGCCACGACGTTCTTGGTTACTGTAGCAAAGGAAGTTGCCTCAACCCACTTTGTGAAATAATCAATGGCTACCAGAATGAAGTGATGCCCGTTAGACGCAGTAGGTATGATCTCGCCAATCATGTTGATGCCCCACATTGCAAAGGGCCAAGGAGCTATCAAAACATTCAGGGGAACCGGAGGTACATGCACCTTATCAGCATAGACTTGGCACTTATGACAGGTTCGAGAGTGCTGATAACAATCGGCTTCCATAGTGGACCAGTAATATCCTGCCCGTAGGATTTTCTTCGCCATGGTATGTCCACTGGAATGAGTTCCGAAGGTACCTTCATGTAACTCTGCCATGATCCTTTCTGCCTCGCACTTGTCTACACATCGCAGTAAGGTTGAATCATGGTTACGCTTATAGAGGATTCCATTACTGATGAAGAACAAGGGGAAAAGAACTTGAGGTACGTGGCAGAAATTGGAGGAATGACTCATTCTGGAAGATGTTATACTCCATAAGAGTTGGAACTAAGAAGAAAGAAAAGAAAGGAGAAAATGGGAGATATTTAACCTATCAAGCAACAAAGGAAGAAATAAAGAACGAAATTCTTGAGGATCATCAAGAATAGTGAATTCAGTGTGGTTGAACAACTCAATAAGATGTCAGTCTATCTTAGGTCTCCTGATGGCATCAGAATCTCACATGAATGCCTTACTCAAAATCCTCAATGAACTCCAAGTCACCTCCAATATTTCCACTATAAATCTGGTGGGACAACAAAAAGGTTATCACTTTTAGAGAAAATGCTTCTTGCCTTATGAGACTTTAGTCTGAACGTCTAAAAACCTAGGTGCATTGTATATATAGTAAGATAGACAGGCATAGGAAACTGCCTTTCTTCGAAGCGCGACAGGTCTACTTTTCATATTCCCGTAGATAAAGAATGAGATTCGGCTTCCTTGAATTTGTTCTTCCTCAGTAAGAAGAGGGGGAATATAATAGTACCCCAATTCTTTAATTTGAACTCCTTCTTTGACTTTCCTAAGGCATATTCGGGGAGGAGCCTATTTAATTTTTTTAATTAATTCCTGCTATAGTCACTTTAACTGCTTATGAATGTAGTTTCCATATTGCGAAGTTAAAGCGGAATTCCTTCATCGTGTTCTTCATAACTTCAAGAACGTCAATCTATAAAAAAAAACCTATTTTCATCAATAATCCAACTTCAATTACCCATAACCTTCATCGTGTTCTTCGTCACTTCAAGAACATCAATCAAGAAACTCATATTTCTTCAACAACCTTCTTCTCGACCTAGTACTCCTTCAGCAACAATCATCAATACAAAATTACATATTTTTTTACGATCTTTAACTTAACCCAATAATTTATATGTCTCATACATGCAACACAATCATGCAACGCAATCAATAACACACACAAAAAATCAAATTGAAGTTAGGTCTCATTTGATTATTTTTGTTGTAATATATTTTTATATTTTGTTGGTAAATATGATAGGTTTGGATCTATTTATATTTTTATGAGCAATGCTATATATAACTGAACAAAAGTATCACGAACGAGACACAAATAGGAATTAACCAATAAAAAATCAAAGTTGGACGGTATTCATGAAAGATTGGCATAAAAGTTGGAAATCAATAAATAATGGTTTGATAGAATACATGTCAGTTGGTTAGTGATGAAATTCGTTGTTACTAATTCGTTACAAATAGCATTTTTCTTTTTTTCTTTTTTTTTTTTATATTTATTTTTATTACTCTTTAATTTACATATGATCAATTTTGTTTATGTTTCAAAGAGAACATTTATTTTATTTAATTAATTTGAGGAATTTATTTTTGTCATAAATGAAAAAAAAACATATTTTATTTGTAAAAATTAATTTATGTATTTCTTATAACTTCGTATGTGTTGTCTCTTAACTTTTACATAAAAAATATCATCTTTTTAATATTTTGTGATATTACAAATATATATAATCAATCTGTAGTTAACCATCGGGTCGATCTTGGGCCAGAGCAAGCCGGCCCATAGCCCAGGGCTTCAAACAAAATGGGGCTTCAAAATTTTATTTCATGGACTTTGGAAATTTAATAGTAAATATTAAATATAATATATTTCAAGATTATTGCAAAGCGATCACGTTGTTCTAGCTGGTTGAGCGAAGCGAAATTTTAGATAATCTTTAAACCTTCATGTGGTTTTTTTGCAATTCAATTGTTTTAACTCGTTCTAAAACCACCACAATTTAACCTAGATTGCAATAGCAATTTAGGATTTTCTTTTTTAAATTGTGTTTTAGAAATTTGTGATTCCATAATAAATAAACTGTAATTTATTTTAAAATTTTAATATTATTTTAAATATTATATTATTTTTAGATTTTAAAATAGCATTTAAATCTAATATTATTTTAAATAAATTTAAAATAAAATTAACTTTTAGATATATAGTTTTAAAAAATTATATGATTTTGATTATATTATAATCTTTAATGATAAATATTTAAATAATTAGATATTAAAATTATTCTTTTAATTTATAAAAAATAATTGAAATAACATCTAATAATTTTTTTTTAATTCTCATAAAATCATTAAACATTTTTAAGATGTGTTAGAATTTTTTTGTTTGACAAATATCTGAGAATTGGAATCAGAAATTTGATCTCGTCTTTAAATCAAAAGACGAAAGTGATTATGATTTGTAAGAAAAAAATTTAGAAAAGAAGAAGTCCTTGACAAACTCAACAAATTAGTTCAAATATTGAAGGGTGGATGAATGACTTAAGAATCTTAAAAGGATCGTCATTATTCATCAAAGAGATTCTTTTATCGAAGAAATTGTGAAATCAATTTTATGGTTTCGTTTGAAAGAATAATCTCGATAGATGAATGATCTTACAAAGAATTATCGTCAGCTAATGAAGAAGCTTCATAAAAAAAAAGTTTTGAACAATAAAGATGATAAAGAAGCTTTAACCAACAGAATTTTTTAAAGAAGAAATGATGGAGGATTTTAAAAATAATATCAAATGGAATCGAACTCATGCAATTGAAAAATGCAAATTCTACTATGACCAATCAAACTAATCAAATTATTTATCCGTATGCGCTTTTATATTTATAAATAATAATTTTTTAATCATTAAACTGTAATATAAAAATGGAATCCAAAAAAAGAAAATCAAAAATCAAAATTAATTGTTTAATTTTTTATTAAGATCATTTTTATTATTTGTCCTGTATCTCTAAAAAGTGAAGATCGACTCTGCCAGCAGCATAGGCTAGGCACCATGGAAGTAGAACATGTCACATTAGTCTCTTTAGCACACTCGAAACTGGTAACTATAGCCCAGAGTTATTGGACATCACTAACAATATGCCTCAAAATTTTGTTTATTTTTTATAATCTTATCATCATTTTTTTTCTTCTTTTCTCTAGTCTTTTAAATGTTATAAAAGATTTCTTTTATACTGATCTTAAAAAATATATATTTATTTTCTTATACTGAAAAATTAAAACACAATCTTTTAAACCTAAACTCAAATTGACAAACAGATTTTACTTATTATTTAAATTATCATAAATAGGTATTATTTTTTTCTATCTATTATTTTAGTACCACTATCCTATTTTATCTATTTAATTTCTTTTTTATGATTATTACAAAAAAGTATTTTTTTTTTAATACTATCTGGCATAACTTTTTGTAGAATAATAAGATGACACTTTTTCAAAAGCATCATTAAATCATTCTATAATTTAATAGAAGTTAAAAATAAAAATAAAAATAAAAATAAAACCAACAAAATTATTACTTACTATTGATTTTTCTATTTTGTTTGTTCGAGAGAAAAATATTCATTTTTTCTACGAATTAAAAAACACGTGAGAGGTGGAGTTATATGAGAAGAATAAAAAAAAATGAAAAAAAGTTAGAAATGCAAGAAAAGAAGTGAGTGAGTTGAAACCAAGATAGGAATTTTGCTTTTATAAAAAAAAGAAGTGAAAGTGAAAATATTCAAAGAAGTGTATGTGTGAGAAGTTTGATGAAATTCTACTTTTATTATTAAAAAAAAGAGAGAAAAGAAGTGTGGTTGAGAATGGTAAAAACTTGCATTGTTTTGGCTGACATGACATTCACTTTTTGATGCACAGACTAATGTCCAGACTAAACTGTAACAAAACTTTTATTTTGAAAAATGAAAATGTGACGACAAAAGGAATCAGAAAATCAAGTTCATTTTAAAAATCAGATAGACATTGTAAATGAATTAAATAGTTAAAATTGGACCAAATTTAACCCCAAAATAATGAGGTGGTGAAACCAAAACCAAGGTTAGAAAAATAATAATCATAGGTGTGGGGTTATTGCAATAATGTTAGAGCATAATTATTGGTGTTCTTTGAGAGTTCCTACACATTTATTAAAGAAATTGTGTCAATAATAAATGGGTATTTCACTTATTTTCACGTTCCTGAACTAAAGCACGTCCTCATACTAAAGCACGCTTCTACACTCCAATTAAGTGGATCATGAGAATAAATTAATAAATAAAATTGTAAAAATATAGTTGATTTGTTTAAAATGTGGGATCCATTTTAGATTTTTTGATGAGTTATATGGATATTTGAGAATTGTAGATGGGTTGTTTAAAAAATTGAGAAGTGTGAAATAATATAAAAAATTATGTGAGTCTCATTTAAAGAATTCAAATTGGTATGATGGATGTGGATGCTCTTATGTCATTAATAAAACTGTACGTCAAGCCATAAAAATCATAAAGTTTTAAGAATAAAAAACCTAATTTTTAAAAGGGAAGAATTAAAACATAAAAAACATGAGGATAAAGACATTAAAACTGCATTTAAATCAAAAATATATATTTTTATTATAACTGTTCTGGACTAGGCATGTCCTTGGTCCTAATCACAAGTAAAGCCCAATCCAAATCATGCATCGAGCTGTACTGGGAACCAGATCCACCGAGCATATCCAGTCACGGGCTGTAGGACAAATACGGCTATGCCCGCCGCTGCCCGCGATGGGAGGTGTCCTCGACCAAGAACATCACAACTCGAACCTAGCTCGAGCATCCTCCCCGTAGGGCAGACTCAGTCCCTCCGGATGCTTCAGAGTCCTTGGAGCTCTGGGAAGATCGCGTCTTCGTTCTTCCTTATTCTTCGCAGAGCACCATCCAGGAAGGGGACCACGTATAGGTCCCCACTACTCACGTAGAACCTGGCAGTCCCTTTGTTGGGCCGTTTTTTTGTCAGTCCAATAAAGGGACCTTGGCCCAGCGCTGGGGGCTATAAATACCCTCTATTTCTAGAGGGTTAGGTATTCATTTTCATACACACCAATATACTTGCTTGCCAGCTTATTCCGTCTCTCACTTTGCCATCGGAGTGTCTTGCAGATACCCCCTCCATCTCCTTCAAATTTACCTCGAAGCCAGTTGTGACGATCCAATTCTGATTCGGTAAGATCAGTGGCGCCGTCTGTGGGAAACTAAGCTTCTCCGTCTTAAAAATTTTACAAAGACCAAAGCTAAAACCATCTTCCACCGTCATGACTGACCAAACTCGGGACGACCAGAACGTCCGCGTCGTCGATGCTAACAATAACCTCGCTGACAAGAACGGTGGCCCCGACAACACCGGCAACCCCGACCATAATATACTTCCCGGGGGCGTCATCCCCGGGCCCTCAAACAGCCGGGACGGAGCTACGACTTCATCTTCCTCAGTCCCTCCTTCGCTCGAAGAAGACAATCCAACTCCCCCCAACTATCTAGCCTCCCAATTCCATGAGGTCCCTGTCCCCGCCGGGGCAGACGCCACGACCAGAGCACTGTTCGCGGCAATCAACCAGACCAACTACCTCATCTTTGCCCAAGGGGAAAGATTGAGGGTGCTAGAGGACGACAGAAGGCCCCCAAGGAGACACAGGAGACCCCAATCCCCGCCTCCTCGAAGAACGGAGGAACGTCCCCGATCTCCCCTACGAAGACAAGACTGGGGCATCTCGCAAAGCTCGTCGCCCCGGCCACCAGGGTGGCGACCCACCTTGGAGAGAGAACCAATCATCGAAGCCGGAAGGCGCGGCCACGACCCTTCACGGCAAGAACGAAGGCATCCCAGAGACAGACACGGAGGAACATACCAATGGACACATCGCCCGGGGAGCGTCCAGCACGACCAGGGCCATCGTGACCGACAATATATCAGGTCCCCGTCCCTCTCCCCGGAGCGAAGTGATGAGGACGACCCCCGCGGTCCCCTATCACAAGCTATCATGGAGGCGCCCATTCCCCCGGGCATGGAAAAGCCTCCACACCTGAAAGAATATGATGGAGTCACTGACCCAGTCGATCATATAGACGGGTTCGAAGCTATGCTGCACTACCATAACATCGGGGGACCAATCAAGTGTCGGTTGTTCCCCACGACCCTCAGGAAAGCGACAATGGATTGGTACAAGGGTTTCTCCCCGGGGTCAATCACCTCGTTGCGAAACTTGAAAAACTAATTCATAAGCTCGTTCACTGCGTCACAGCAGCATCCAAAGACCGAAGCGGCACTCGAGGCCATCATCCAGAGGCAGGATGAGACCTTGAGAGAATTTATCAACCGCTTTAACCGCAAAGCCATCCAGGTCCCCTGCACGGACCACATGAAGAGATACCTGCTGGAGAGGGGCCTCCTCCCCGGCACAGAATTCAGGAAAGCAGTGGGCATCGAACCACCCTGAACGTTTGATGCTCTCCTCGAGAAGGCCAGGGCCTACATGGACTACGAGGAAAGGGAAGCGGCCAACAGAGCCCGAGACCCCAGGACTCGCGGATCCAGCGGCAACCCGCGCCAAGAAGCCATTCCTCCTCGACGAATCGGGGAGAAAAGAAAAGACGACAAACCCCGGGACGTCCGAGAACAGAGGGGACCTTCGGGGCATTTCACAGAGTACACTCCGCTCACAGCTTCCTGCGAGCGCATCTTGGCGGAGTGTGCCAGTACAGATTTCAAAGATGGCAGCGTCAAGCGCCCCCGACCAGCTCCTGCCAAGCCCGGGGTGGACATGAGCAAATACTGTCAGTACCATAGAAGTCATGGCCATCTGACTGAAGACTGCGTCCACCTCAAGGACGCCATCGAGACCCTCATAAAAGGGGGGAGACTCACCCAGTACTGGTGAAACAACGCTCCCCGTCGAGACGCCTGCGAGACAAGAGAAACAGAGGAGGATGCCCGACCATCTGACGAGTCGGTACCCATCCAAACCGTCTTCTCCGTCACCAGACCCGAGGACTTCTACGTCCCCGAACACATGCAAGAACCATTGTCGATGCACAGCAGGTGGGAGCACTTTCCCTCTGCCATGGTCATCAATGGTGGGGGGTTCAAATACCTGACCATAAATTCAGCCAAGAGGAAGTTGGACGAATTGGTCGACGCGGCGCTTCCTCAGACGGTCACCTTTGAAAGGGTAAAGGGTAGATCGGAACCTATCACCTTTTACCTCGAAGAGCTTCCCAGAGGGGCCCCCAACGCGGTCATTCCTCTGCTGATAAGATCCAGAATGGCCAACTTTGACGTGCACCGCGTCCTCGTCAATGAAGGGAGTTCCGTCGACGTGATGTTCAGCCAACTATTTTATACCTTGCAGCTCGACGACTCACACCTCTCACCTTGCGTGGGGTCAGACCTGCAGGGCTTTAACGGCTCGACTTCCAAACCTTGGGGATACGTAGAGCTCATGGTTACGTTCAGCGAGGATACGACAACGAGGCAGGTCAAGGTGAGTTTCCTCGTCATTGATTGCCCTTCCCTCTACAACTGCATTTTGGGAAGGCCGACATTGGCAGAACTGACTGCGGTACCCTCTACCGTCCACCTGAAGATGAAGTTTTACACCAAGAAGGCACGGGTCGCCACCATCCAAGGGGACCTGGCAGCTGCCCGAAGGTGTTTCAATGCGGCATCCAAGGGACGCGATACGGTCGACACCGGGACCAAGCCCGCTAAGAGAGCTACGAAGACACGACCAGAGCCTCAGAGGACAGAGTCCGCCAAGGTAGAAGAGCAGAAAACTCCTCCAGAGGTCGACTCAATATCCCTGGACACCCGCTTCGACCAGGATGAGCCTCCCAGTGGAGAGCAAGTCCCCCTCCGACCGATTCCGGACGAGGACTTCGAACTCGTCCCCCTCGGCGAGGACACAAGCAAAGGAGTGAAGATCGGCACCGGCCTCCCCGACTTAGCAAGAAAGCAAATCAAAGCCTGCTTGTGCGAGAATACAGACCTATTCGCGTGGAGCGCCACAGAGATGCCCAGACTCGACCCCGAGGTCGCCTGTCACCGCCTCGCCATAGATCCAGCCGCTAGGGCAGTAGTACAACATAGACGTAGGCAGTCTCCGGAAAAAACGGAGGCTGCTGAAAAAGCTGTAAAAGACCTCTTAGAGGCAAATTTTATTTCTGAAGCCCGGTATTCAACCTGGCTATCAAATGTTATACTTGTCAATAAAAATAATGGAAAGTGGCGAATGTGTGTTGATTATACTGATCTCAATCGGGCATGCCCGAAAGATGCTTTTCCTTTGCCCAACATAGATATGTTGGTCGACAACTCGGATGGTTATAAAATACTGTCGTTTATGGATGTATATTCAGGCTATAACCAAATCCCAATGGCTGTAAGTGACAAGCATTGCACTGCTTTCATGACCAGCTCGGGCAACTATTACTACAACGTAATGCCCTTTGGTATGAAAAACGCAGGAGCAACATACCAACGTATGATGAATAAAGTATTTCGCAACCAAATCGGGGACATGCTCGAGGTATATATGGACGACATGATCGTCAAATCCTGAGCAGACACTGATCATGCCACTCACCTCAAAGAAGTCTTTGCTCAAGCAAGACAATGTAAGATGAGATTTAACCCTGAGAAGTGCATATTCGGGGTCAAAGCGGGAAAATTTATCGGCTTCTACCTGACGAAACGAGGAATCGAAGCCAACCCCGACAAATGTCGAGCTTTCTCCGACCTCCCGACACCCACATCGAAAAAATCCATACAAGTCATGAACGGCATGCTCACCTCGTTATCCCGCTTCGTCGCGAGATCCGCTCAACACGCCCTCCCCTTCTTCAAGCTCCTTCGCAAGGAGGCAGCCTTTGAATGGACCGAGGAATGTGAGCAGGCGCTGCTCCATCTCAAACAGAGCCTATCCCAACCGCCTATATTATCACGACCCGCCGCCGGGGAACCATTGTTCCTATACCTGGCCATCTCGATCGAAGCCGTCAGTGCGACCCTCATTCGCGAGACACCCGACAGACAAAAACCCGTCTATTTCACGAGCAAAGCACTGCAAGGTCCCTAGGTCAGATACCAACAGATAGAGAAAGTATCCCTAGCCCTCGTCAACGCGGCGAGGAGACTCAGACACTATTTCCTCGCGCACACAATCATAGTGCGAACTGACCAACCAGTGAAACAGCTCTTAGGTCGACCGGACATGGCAGGTCGAATGTTGAAGTGGTCCTTGGAACTTTCTGAGTTCGACATTCAGTACGAGAGCAGGAAAACCCTAAAAGCACAAGCTTTGGCCGATTTCGTCGCTAAAATGACCACTCACAACCCCCCCGCAGGGAAAGAACACAAGTGGGTCATCTTTGTCGATGGAGCGTCCAGTCCATCCGGAAGCGGCGCAGGGATCCTCTTAGAGAACGAGGAAGGAGTGGTGATCAAACATTCACTCACCCTCTCCTTCCCAACTTTAAACAACCAAGCAGAGTACGAGGCCCTGCTAGCAGGACTAAGATTGGCCGAGGACCTAGGTGCCCGTGAAGTGCAAATTTTGACATACTCTCAACTCGTCGCTTCTCAAGTCCAAGGAAGCTATCAGGCTAAAAATAACAGCCTTATCGAATACCTGGACTTAGTCAAAGGGTACATGAAGAAGTTCGATCGAGCAGAGATATCGCACGTCCCGCGCGAGCAAAACACGAGGGTTGATATACTGTTGAAGCTTGCAAGCACGAGGAAGAAGGGCGAAAACAAATCTGTCATACAGGAATCTCTGTCCCACCCGAGCATAAAAAAAACCTCGATCTCGCTCGAGGTGAACGCCATCGGAGACAGTTCGTGCTGGATGACCCCGGTGTTCAACTTCCTGACAAAAGGCGAACTCCCTCCAGACCGAACAAAGGCAACTGCGACCAAACAACAAGCATGCTCCTACATGGTGATCGAGCACAAACTATATCGCAGGGGATTCTCTATCCCCCTATTGAAGTGCATCGACGAATCCACAGTCCCCGAGGTATTATGGGAAATACATGAAGGTATTAACGCCTGACACATGGGCGAAAAGTCCCTAGCAAGGAAGGCTCTACGAGCGGGGTACTACTGGCCGACAATGCAACAGGACGCCAAAGACCACGTCAAGAGATGCGACAAGTTCCAGAAGCACGCCGACATGCATCTCGCTCCCCCACACGAGCTGAGTATACTATCATCCCCATGGCCATTTGCCTGGCGGGGGATGGATATCCTCAGACCATTTGTACAAGGAACGTACCAGAACAAGTTCATCATTGTGGCCGTGGATTACTTTACGAAGTGGATAGAGGCCGAGGCCCTTGCGAAAATCACCTCCCATAACATCCTCCGCTTCTACAAACAAAATGTCCTCGCCCGATTTGGAATCCCGCAGGCGTTGGTCACAGATAGAGGTACCCAATTCACCGACCAAAGCTTCCGAAGCTTCGTCGCCAAACTCGGTACCAAACAACATTTCACCTCAGTCGAGCATCCCCAAACCAACGGACAAGTCGAAGCAGCCAACAGGGTTATCCTGCGAGGACTCAAGCGCAGACTAGGCGAAGCAAAAAGGGGGTGGGTCGAGGAACTGCATAGCGTCCTATGGGCTTACCGCACCACACCCCATTCGACGACGGGTGAGACCCCGTTTCGACTAACATATGGCACCGAGGTCGTCATCCCCGTAGAGATCAGGGAACCCTCCAGGCGGACAGAGATGCCTCTTGACGAAGAAATGAACGACGAGGCCCTGAGGGATGAAATGGACGAAGAAATGGACTTTTGTCGTCTAACATTCGCCTTTAGCCGACAAGGAGAAAGTATCGACCACGTAGGTGTTTACAATGATTTCTGGTAAACAACCGCTAGTCCTCCAAACTATCAAATAATCTTAATGACTGTTATTTAATCTCTCTGGTAACTTGCAGGATCGACTAGATTGATCCTATGGGGTATTGGTCGTTTGGATAGATCTAATTGCAAAACTGATATTCATAGTTAGGATTTGTGTTTAGAATGTTTTATAGACGTTCAATTCACTTCGATTACCATGTTAAAAGAATCTAATGACATGATCAAGTAAAGAAATATGAAACTGAATTGAATAAATAAAGATTCGATTGCAAAGAAATGTTTACATGCAGAAATAAGTAAATGACTTTGAATGTAAAGACTTTAATGTAAAAAGCATGAATATAAAAGCATGAAATGTAAAAGAGTTTCTGAAATGTAAAGGATTCGAATAGAAGAAAAGCGTTTAAATGCAAGAAATTAGTAAATGACTTTGAATGTAAAGGTATTTGAATGACATTGACATGAAAATGGAAGATAAACTGGAAAAGATAAAGAGTTTTACTGAATTATAAATGTTTGGTGTTATCATACGCACATTGTTCGAGCATTCGTTTCCCTAGCCATGTGGTATTTTGAATGTTTACTGAATTTTGTACAATAGATATGACACACGAAATCCTAACGCTAAGACTTCTATTTATACTACTTCGACCATAACGGTCTTGCCTATAAGATTCTGCCACGTTCAGAACATGCAGAGCACTGCTCCTCTCTAGCTTCCACGCGTCTTCGAACGCTCCAGCGCATATATATTTGAATTCCAACATCCCGCTCGCGTTTGAATTTCAAATGCCTATGGCAATCTTCGTTTCGAACTCATTTCACAGACACAGTCTCGTTACCACTTCGAGGCTTCTTTTAAATATATCTTCACAATTGTCACTCGAAGCTCCGAGCTTTGACATGTCCGTTCGAAGAACCGCTTCTACCATTCCGAACTGTAACATTTTGCTTTATTCCAACGAAACATCCATATTGCTTCATTTCGAACTGTATCATCAAAATCTTCAGCCAACAAAATGCCCCTTTAAAATATGTATTTCGATCCTTTGAGAAACACTTATTTTAAATATATTTGCAAGATTTTGATGTGACTTTTGAGTAATCATAACATTTACTGTGTATGACCTCAACCACGTCAATCACGACGCCTCTTGGATTTCTTAACTGTCTTGAATCAGTATTCACAGCATGGTGCGGTTATAAAACAATGATTATTATTAATCACGCTTATTACCAATATCAACCTTTACACCACCTCCTCCTCAATCCAACCCACGACTCCCACGTGTCCTAGTCTCACTTAGTGGATGTTTAAACTTCCAAACTATAAAAACTAATCAACTTAGTCTTCTATTCTTTTTTCACATTCTGAAACTTTTTCTTCCTCTCTTCTTACTAAAACCCTAAAACTTCCAACAATCTTTAACAATGTCTTCAACAACATCATCCCAACTGAAGAAAACTTCCAAGAAGAAAAGCAAGAACACAGGAACAATTATGGAAAGCAAAGTCGGTACTTATCAAGGTCAATCTGTGCTTATCCCCCAAATGATCTCCAAGGAAAAGGAAATGCTCTACGCCTCTCAGGTACTGATTCCAACTAACGCTGCTGGAAAGAGGTTTTCTCTAATGGGTCCTCTTACAGTTTTTGAAATCTTGAAAGATACTAGAAAAATCTTCCCTGTCTGTTACAACTTTAAACCCTTGTTTAATAAGATGGATATCCCTAAGATAAGCGAGTCTTCTGATTCGAAAACCATAGAAACTCCAACCGTTCCCCAAAAAGATCCCTTTGTGTTAGACTACGTGAAGAGCAACTTTAAACCATTTCGATCCTGCCCTACCTCTGACATAGCTTACCAAAACTGGCTCACCAAAGTAGAAGCCAAGAAATCCCAGCAATGGGAGGAATTAGGAATATATAATCTGATTAAGTTATCGAAACCAGGCTTCACCTATAGTCATCCACTGTTATTTGCATCCTTATATTTCTGGGACAGCACCTACAACACCTTTCATCTCCCTGGGGGAATGATAACACCCACGTTTTTCGATATAGCAGCCATCACTGGTTTGTCACCAGTAGGAGAAACCTACATCCCTAACAATGAAGAACACTCCAGCATTATTGACTTTGATGTCAAATTAGCCAGTTTTTCCAAATTCATTAGCCATTACCACACTGAAGGAGACATTGTGTCAGATGTGGAACATATTGCTTTTCTCACTTTATGGTTATCAAGATACGTATTCTGTAGCAGGTCCTTACAGGTAGCAAGCAGGTTCATCCCTTTAGCTAGAGACTTACATGAGAATAGGAGGGTATGTTTGAGCGAACTGTTACTTGTTGATCTTTACGAAAGCTTAAGATCAGCCGTTTTGAGTTTGAAATCCCATACTCCCAAAAACATCCTTCTAGCTGGCCCCTTCTGGTTACTCCAATTATGGCTTAATGCCATGTTTGAATCCTCATTATCAAATGCTGCCACCGTTGTTGAACAAGATCCAGAGATAGAGGATAGAATTATTGAAGGTACAAGGCTGCGAAAACTCACCCCGAATGATGATAAAGATGACTTCAAGGTCCTTTTCTCAAACTACATCATGATTTTTTCCAAAAGACACAAATTTGAAGAGACCATGGCACCCTTTGCTTCAAGGACTCATGGACCATCATGGTTCACCATGTCTCTTTCAGAAGCAGTTAAAAGTAAAGAAATTCAAGATATTTGGAAAGCCTTTTTGCTTCCTAGATTAATTTCCTCACGAATCACTCCTTCCAAGAATCAAATATTCCTCTTTGCCTATCAACCTAACTTTGTTTCCTGAAAATTTGGCCTGTGTCAGTTAATCCCTAAACCTCTGTTCCAAACAGAGAGTGCCATCACTTCTGGTCGAACCTTTAAAGCAAGAGAAGCCAAACTGCAACAAGAATAATATCAAGACTTCGCTCAATTCGAACTACTACCTTTTGAACCCACACACTTCACAGCGAAGGGTTTTCTGGAATGGTGGACTAAGTTCTACCAATTTTATATGTTCGATACCCTCTCCATTCAACAGAAACTAACTGATGCGTTTGATGTGCAGGTACACTCCAAGAAAGGTATGTTCACTCACGCCAAAGAGATTAGAGCTTTTCAAAATTATTTCGAAACCACTTATGATCCCACACACTTGGAAACCACTGTGCATCAAGCGGCTGAGACCTTGAAGGAAAAATTTAAAGAAAAAATTTCTAAGCTCAAGCTTCCTTCAGGGTTGTCACCTGAGGATAGGTATAGGTTGGCACTCGAAATGCATCCACCTAAATTTCCTAGGTTGCCTACCTCAGAACTGGCTCTGGCTTGGTTTCCTCCATACCCTTGGTGGTTCACTTGTAAAGAAATGTTCAAATACCTTCAAAAGAAACCAAAGCCATCTGAGACTGTGACATGGGCTCGTCATTGGCTCCATGATTTCCCAGGACATCTTCGCTATGACCTTTCTGCCATGTTGATTATATCTAATCAAGGCGCAGGTGCGAATGCTTGGGAAAATCCCAAATGTTTCTTACTTTCTTCATTTTTAACATTTACCTTAATTGTTTCGATTTTCAGCCATCAGGATAAAGTCCGTTGCTTCGAAGTCTAAAGAAGGAAGCACCTCCCAACAATCTATCGAAACCACTGATGATGTGCCCTTAGCCATACCAACAACAACTACTGCAACAACAACAACACCAGCAATAACAACTATTCCAACTCCAC
Source organism: Vicia faba (assembly GCA_948472305.1). NCBI lineage: Eukaryota > Viridiplantae > Streptophyta > Magnoliopsida > Fabales > Fabaceae > Vicia > Vicia faba. The sequence continues at coordinate 1,265,305,830 of OX451738.1, forward strand.
AGGTAGTCAATTAGTCCTAATGTTTCGAATAAACTGAAATTCATGATTTAGATCTAACTCATGTTTAAATCTTTTCAGACTAACAAACTCCCACCAACCACTCCGAAGAAAAGGAAAACAAGCACTACTGGGAAGAATCCCAATGCTGGAGGGAATTCACCAACCGCTTCGAAGAAGAAGCAGAAGAAAGAAGTTTCCAAAGGCGCTGAACCAACTGGCATTTCTAGACTCGATTCCAGAGATGCTGCTCCCTCAACAAAATCCAAAAATCCACCTTCGACCTCCAACGTAATGTTGGAACATATAGATAGTAACCTTTCCTCTGAGAATCCACAGGTAAATTGAACTCGAATCTTTAACAAAAATAGTTATTCATTACCTTGGTGCATTCTCTTAATATTCTTTGTCTCTGTAGGACATTTCGAACCCAACTCTTACTACTTCGACTTCTCCATCAAAAACTGCTGCTCCCATCAACTCTTCTCCTCATGGGGACTCCAGTAACCTGGTGCAAAACAAAGGATCCTCCAACATGGGGGTTCCGACTGGGGCTTCAGAGCAACAAGATGACCAAGGCACTTCTCCTCCTTCGAAATAAACGAACGAAGCAACGCTTCATGAATCTGCAGAGATTTTACCAAAAACTTCTCTTCCAAAGTCTCCTCTCGAAACCCTTCAAGAGAGCCCAAAGGACATTCATGCTGAAGAGGAGAAGGCTGATTCTGATCAAGAGAAAGAAGAATCTGCAGAGGAAGAAGATGCCCAGAATGGTTCGACTAATGGAACAGAGTCAGATGTCAATAGCAGTGAGAACAATGATATCGAAGTGGTGGATCTGGTCAATGATGAAGAAGGCAATGAGCAAGAAAAAGTGAAGGTGACGGTGACCAGACCAATGAGCCTATGGAAGTCGAGATGGATGTGACTCCCTTGCGTATGGAACTTCCTCAATCGTCCCAGTCTCAAATGACTGAAGAGGAGTTAGCTCTCCTAAGACGAAATGACCCAATTGGGTATATGAAGGCTAAACTAGCTCAAAGGGACGCTCCTCTTGCTAGGGCTGGTACTAGTTCGACTAACGATCCATTGCCCTCAGATGATAGAGTTGTACTCCTTAACAAGATTAGGAGAACAATCCTTGATGTGGACTTGTTCGAAGTGCTCAAGAGGGATAGTACAGCTTGCTACACCATGAAGGAGCTACTTACGCAAGTTAACCTCGCCACCTGCTCTTTGCCAGTCAGCACCATATTATTCGATCTTCAAGCTTTGTTAGATAACGTGATTGGGTGTCTTCTTCAAGACGAATTTGCCACTAAAAAGGTCCAGGAGAAACGAACTGCCATGGACGCTGCTTATGAGCATGCTTCGAAGCTCTCTAAAGAAGCTGAAGACCAAGCCATGCATATAAAGCAAGCCAAAACTGACTATGAAGCTCGAGCTCAATCTATCCTTCTCTGGGAAAAGCAAATTCAAGAGCTACAACAAAAGGTTAAGGAGGCTCAACAATAACAATTGGCATATAAACCAATACTGCTGGTAATCAGTTTGAAGAGCTCCTCAACAAAGGACTTGCAGAAATGGAAACAGCAGAGCAACTTAAGGGAGAAGTAGCTACCCTGGAAGGAGCAAGGCGCTTCACTAAACAAAGGCTTGAGTCCTTTCGGAGTACTTTTGATAGATTGAGGAACAATGCCTATTTTTAAATCTCTGTTTATTTAATTAGTTTTGAATCTTGGTTGAATTTTGGTCTGTAATATCCAAACAACGCCATTTTGGCAATCTATATTACCATTTTGGCATTCCTTTATGATGTTTCGATCATGTTGTTATTATTCGAATCTCCTGCAGGCGTGGCTTATATTTCTTTAAATATTTCCCATTAACCTTTAGGATTCGCTTATCATCAACCAACTCTTCGATTTCATATGCATTGTTTGAAAATATCTTTACTATTCGAAAAGGTCATTCCCAATGGGGTGACCATTTACCTAATGTTTTATTTTTCTTGTCCATGGGCAATATGACTTTCCAGACTAAGTCATTAATACTGAATGCTTTTCCTTTCACCCTTTTGTTATATGCCCTGGCTACCCTTTCCTTTTGTCTCATTAGGATTTCCAATGCATGCAATCTAACTTCATCTAACTCAACTAACTCATTCATCATCATCTCCCAATATAATGCAGATGGGATCTCATTTTGTCTTTGAATTCGAACTGATTGTAGATGAATTTCTACTGGTAGAACTGCATCATGACCAAATGTTAGTTGGAAAGGCGTGGTGTTAGTAGCTTCTTTAGGAGATGTTCTACAGGACCATAGTATTTGGTCCAAAGTCTTGTGCCAGTTTCTTGGCTTTTTACCAATATGTTTCTTAATTAACCCTATTATCACTTTATTGGCTGCTTCGACCTGACCATTTTCTTGAGCATAATATGGTGTTGATGTTAGTAATCTAAACCCCATCTCTTGAGCAAATTCTTGCATCTTCCTACCAGTAAACACAGAACCTTGGTCCGTGGTTATGCTCTCTGGAAATCCGAACCTATAGATAATTTGTTTCTGTATGAACTCAATAATAGCCTCTTGATCAGCAGCTATTAATGGTATTGCTTCGATCCACTTGGTAAAATAATCTATTCCTACCAAGATATATTTATGTCCTTTAGACGAAGCAGGATTAATTTCTCCTATTAAATCTAATGCCCATCCTCTAAAGGGCCATGGTTTAATGATCGAATGTAACTCACTTGCAGGAGCATGTTGAATTCCTGCATGTTTCTGGCATTCTTCACACCCTTTAGCAAAGTCTATACAATCTTTGAGCATGCTGGGCCAATACATGCCATATCGAAATAACAACCATTTCATTTTATGACCTGCTTGATGTGCCCCACATGCCCCATTGTGGACTTCTGACAATGCTAAGTATGCCTCACTTTCTCCTAGGCATTTCAGTAATACGCCTTCCTGGGTCTTTTTGAACAATTCATTTCCCATGAGGACATATGATAATGCTCTATATTTTATCTTCCTATCAACATTCAATGTTGGATTTGTTAAATAACTCATAAGTGGACTTCTCCAATCTGCATCTGATAAGGTGTCTATGGCTAGCACTTCGAATCCCTGTTTATCAGCGCAACCTAATTTTATATTCTCTAGATCTTATGGTATGAGTCTAGTAGCCATAACCCTACCTCTTAATTCGACCAAATCCTCAAAGTTTTTGGTAGAAACTTTATAACCTGAAGCCAACTGTGCTAATTCATTTGCTTCTTGGTTTTCTATTCTTGGTATATGTTGAATATCCATGTATTCGAATTTTCTAAGTAGCCTGTTAACCGTGACGAAGTATGTCATCAGATTTTCCTTTATGCATTTGTACTCCTTTGTTATTTGCTTGACCACTAACTCTGAGTCTCCTTTAATTTCGACTCTAGTTGCCCCCAATTCCAACAAAGCTTCAAGTCCAACAATGAGTGCTTCGTACTCAGCTTCGTTGTTCGAGCAACGAGGACCATCTAACTTATACTTGAATTTTGTTGGAATTCCTTCAGGAGAAATTATAAGAACTCCAACACCACTACCACCCCTATGGGTCGAACCATCAAAGTATAATTTCCAAGGTTGCATTTCAACGTAACCCATGACAGTCTTTTCGACTAGTGAATGGTCCACAATGAAATCAAAAATTACTTGACCTTTCACAGCTCTTAAATGCATGAAAGTCAAAGAATATTATGTTAAGGCTAAAGCCCATTTACCAACTCTGCTATGCATTATTGGTTTCGAAAGCATGTGTTTGATAACATCGAAATGAGATGAAACACAAACATCAACATGCTTTATATAATACTTAAGTTTCATACAAGAAAAGTACAAACAGAGACATAGCTTTTCTATATTTCTATATCTAGTCTCTGCATCATTCAATACCCTACTTAAATAGTATATGGCTCTTTCGATGCCGTTGCTATCTTCTTGTGCTAACATACTACCTATACTAACTTCAGAGGCGGATATGTACAATCTCATGGGCTTTCCCCATGAAGGTGGAGACAAGATAGGAGGCTGAGAGAGATATCTTTTTATCTTGTCAAATGCCTCCTAATGGGCTTCGTTCCACTCGAAGGCTTGGCCTTGCCTCAAACGAAGCAACAGAGAGAAAGCTTGGGTTCTTCTACTTAGATTCGAAATGAACCTTCTGAGAAAGTTAATCTTCCCTAGCAAAGATTTCAGCTCCCTTTTTGATGTAGGTGCTTTCGTCTCCATTATAGCTTTGGTCTTATTTTGGTTGATCTCGATTCCTTTTTTGTGAACCACAAAGCCAAGGAAATCTCCAGCCTGCACAAAAAATGCACACTTAAGGGGGTTCATTTTTAAGCCATGTTTTCTCATTCGTTCGAATGATTGGCTCAAATGATGCAAATGGGTTTCTGCAGATATAGATTTGATGACTATATCATCAATATACACCTGCATAAAGGTTTCAATGAAATCATGGAAAATCGAATTCATTGCCCTTTGATAAGTTGCCCCATCATTTTTTAAACCAAAAGGCATCACTACCCATTCGTAGGTGCCTAAGGCTCCTGGGCAACGAAATGTTGTCTTGGCAACATCTTCTTCAGCAATAAAAATCTGATTGTAACCAGAGTATCCGTCTAACATACTTAAATATTCGAATCCTGCAGCAGAGTCTATTAACATTTCTACCACAGGCATGGAGTACTCATCTTTAGGGGTTGCAGTATTTAAATCCCTAAAATCTATGCAAATTCTCAGAGAGCCATTTTTCTTAATAACAGGTACTATATTTGCTAACCATTCGACATACCTTGTGGTTCTGATGAATCTGCAGCGCAGCAACCTTTCGATCTCAGCTTTGATCTTTGTGAGAACCGCTGGTGCGAATCTTCTAGGAGTTTGCATGATGGGCTTCTTGCCATCCTTGATTAGAAGTCTGCGCTCCACTAACTCCCTCTTTAAACCAGGCATTTCATCATAGTCCCACGCGAAGCAATCTTTGTTTCTCTTGAGGAATTCGACCACTTCCTGCTTGAGGCCTGGATTAAGTTTTGTGCTTATGTAGGTTATTCTTTTCGTGTTCTCATCCCGCAAATTCACTTCTTCGAGCGGATCCTGCGCCAACATTTTGGCACCCGAGTCTATGGGGTCCTTCTCGAAGCCTAAGGGTTCTTTATCATAGATGGCATCTAGCCTTTGATCTATTTCGTATTCTTCAAAGGGTGAGCCTTTCGAACCATCCCCATTTATTTCGTTCACTTCTACAGCCAATTTATCTATTTCAGCCTCTAAGGCCGCTTTCCATTCGTTCTCAGCCATATAGGCCGAAATCCTTTCGAAGAAGGAGGACTCAATCATGAGCAAGGTTGTCGAACTCCCAGCCTGCTGGCCGTCTTTGCGTAGTACCTTCGACTCCTTCATCTTCACTGACTATTCTTCTATCCCAATACATGCCATCATGGCGGAGGGTCATATAATAGTGTGCCTTCCTGGTTTCGTTGATTTCGTCGTTAGGGGCACAAGGAGAAATCTTGGCCAAGTGTTTGTCATAATTTCTCTTGTCAACCAAGTTGACTGCTGTCATGAAGTAACTCTGGTCCGCTTCAATGTTCTCCACAATCCCATCTTCTCTCCATAAAACCAACCTCTGATGCATCGACGAAGGAACTGCTCCTACGCCATGGATCCACTCTCTTCCCAACAACAAGTTGTGGTTGGCTTTGGCTTCGATCACCATGAACATGGTGGGCCTGCAGCTCGATCCTACCGTCAAGTCCAGTTGAACTACCCCCAATGTTTGACCTACTTTCCCCTCATAGTTGGATAGGACCATGTTGTGTGGTTTGATGCCACCCTCGTGTATTCCTAACTTTTTCAGCATGAAATGGGGTATTAAGTTAACTGCAGCGCCCCCATCCACTAAGACCTTATTTACGCCATAGGTACCAACCTTTGCTCGAATGAATAATGGCTTCAGATGATTTTTCATAGCTGGATCTGGGCGCTCAAAGAAAGCATTCTGCTCTTCGACAGCTCCGTTATCCATTACGTAGTAACACACTGGCCTATGCTTCATCAGATCTATTGTATCATCCTCCTCATGCTCTTCGATCTCAGTTTCCTGTCCAAACTCACAAGGTAGTACAGATACCACGTTGCAATTGATATTGAGTGAAGACTCCCCCTCTGATTCGAAGTTGTCCGTTAGCATATCCTCGTCTTCTTCTAGACCTGGTGTGTACTCCTTTGATTCATTTGGTTGTGTTTCAGAGAAGAGTCTCCTACTAACTGGGGGTTTGTCCTCAGGTTGATTATTTGGTGTAGGTTTGTTGGTGCTTGATTCTCCTTGGTTTTTGATTGAAGTTGCTCCTTTATCTGCCATAGCTTCCCTTTCAGCCTTTCGAATTCTCTGTTGCCTTCGCCATTGTGATCTTGACATGGGGTTTCTTCCTTTGTAGTTTTCTAACCTCACTTCTTCCCTCTTCGCCATATTGAACTGCCTTCTATATGTCATGGCGTGGCGTGCATTTCGTTCATTGTTTCTCCATTTGTCTTTGCCCTTGTCAGTTCTGACTTGCAGCCATTTGTCTGTTGGTATTTCAGCAGGAATTTTGAACGTTACCCTTCGAGCGCCTTTGGGATGAGGACTATCAGGCCTTCGTTGAGTGTAGTTGCTCTCGAAACGTTGGCTCATCTGACCAGTCTCTTTGTGGTTCCAGCATGGGGCGAAAGGGATTGTTTCGAAGGCTCCGACCATATTTTGATCGTACACTGCATAACACCTTGGGCATACTAGGCATTTGGTTGCCCCTTTGTGACAGCGAACCACAAACTCCAACAAACTTTCTCCAGCTTTAGGGTAACACCTGAATAACTGGTTATCCTGGCGCCAGTTGATGCCAGTTCGTGCCCTTTGTTTCCTCTCGAAGTCTGCAGCAATTCTCTGGTTGCAGATGATGCTGCATCTAGGGCATAATATCATTTCGGCATCTCCTTTGTGGCACAACATGAGGTAGTCTTTAAGACTGGCATCCCTAGCATAACTATCCTCCCTTTTGTATTTTTCTTTTTTTAAGTATCTTTCCATCTCCTCCATTTCAGAACGAGGTCTCTCCATATCCACCATGTTGACATCTACATCCTCCCCTTTTATGTCATCATATCCCCATCCTGTAGGTTTGACATCTTCGATTTGTATTTTTGAACTTTCTGGGGCAGAATACTTCACCAAGTAGTCAAACTTTCCACTGGGCTCTCCCAAAGTATCCCATATTTCTTTTTGAGGGGAGGTTGGCTTTGTGATCTGGACTTTCTCCAATTTTAGCCTCAGGCCTTCAGTAACCTGTGTCAACTCTTGCTTTTGGTTCTCCTGGCCTTCAGTAGCCTGGATCTCTTTCGAAACAGCCAAAGGTACTGCTTCGATCGAAGCCTCTAGTTGCTTGTGGACGTCCTCAGTGACCCCCTTGTTGACTTCGACTAACACCCAATTTTCATTCTCGGTGCTTTTTTTTCCTAATGGAGTGTCATCTTGATCTGCTTCCACCATATTGATTTCTCCAATGCATGCAGGCTCGGAGTAATTGGTGTCTGCAACATCCAAAGGGTCTTCATCTACTTTCATTTTTGGTTTGTCAGCGAATTTCAATCTGCCATCCTTAATTGCATTTTGAATCAGATCCCTGAAAAGAAAACACTGTGAGGTTTTGTGGCCTAGGAAGCTATGATACTTACAAAATCCTCTTTTCTTTCTCTGATCTAAAGGAGGTATTTTGACATTCGATGGCACAATTAGTTGGCCATCTTTGACAAGCAAATCAAAAATCTCGTCACACTTTGTTACATCGAAAGTATACACCTTCTTTGGGAATTTGTCACTTTTCTCATTTTCAATAATTTCTTTCCCTTTTGTGGGGACTAGTAATTTACAGGAATAAGGTGGGGCCTGTTTCAATTCAGCGAGATCAATTTCGACCTCTTCGAATTCAGGGTAATCTTCTGCTTCCTCAGTTCCAACATAGGAGACCCTTTCTTTCTTGTTATTTTTAAAAACTCTGGCCTTCTCGGCTTTTAGTCTTTCGACTTGTCGAACCCTGTCTGCTAGTTGGGCCATATCCCTCAAGTATTGTGTATCTAATTTCTTTCGAATAGAGTAATCCAGGCCGCCAGCAGCCATTTCGACTAACTCATATTCAGGAACTACTGTGAAGCATCTAGATTTCAAGAGTCTGAACCTATTCAGATAATCATCTATGGGTTCAGTAAATTTCCTCTTAACACTGGCTAGTTCCTTCAGACTTATTTTAGATTGTCCCATGTAGAACTGTTCATGGAATAATCTCTCTAAGAGGGTCCAAGTATCTATGGATCCAGGAGGCAATGTGGTGAACCATGTAAAAGCGTTCTTAGTGAGGGAAGTTGGGAAGTATTTAATCCTAAGGTTCTCATTATTTGCTATGTCTCCTGCTTCGGTCAGATACCTGGCTACGTGTTCGACTGTTGATTCAGTGGTATCTCCAGCAAACTTTGTAAACTTAGGGACCTTATATCCCCTTGGTAAATCAGTATGTATTATGTAATCTACTATAGGAGAGGCATAATTTGGCCTTCTAATTCCTGGATTGAGGCCATTTTGGGCCATAATCCTTTCTATCATGGTGGTTAAATTATTTTCTGCCAAGATGTTGTCATTTCGAATTCTATGAACGACTTCATCGACATCTTGGTGTCGTCCCACCATGACAACTCCTCTAGGTTGTTCTTCTCGAAAATCTGGGACTTCTAACCTTTCGACCCTTGCCCCTGGTTCCATAATTTCCCTTTGTGGGTCTCGAATCCCTGGGGCTTCTAACCTTTGTGCCCTTGCCCCCAAGTTAACCCCCTCTCTGGCTGGTCTATAGGGTGGGTCATCAGCAATTTGCTCTATGATGGGTATGTTCGCTCGAACCCCTACCTGATTCTGCCTACGCCTTTCTGGCGGAGCGAAAAAATCTGCTATTCGACTCATGTTGTTCGCGTTTTCTCTGTTGGTTACAGTTACGTTTTGTACTATTGGGGCAAAGATTTCTTGCATAGTCTGCGCTAACACTCCTATCATATTATGGTTACTATCATCCATTAATTGCCTAAAGGCCAACTGATTTTCTGTGGTTAAGATAGGCAATGCACTATAACCTACTAACCCTAATTATGGTGACATATTCGATGTCGAAGTGTGCAGACCCGCCATAAAAGATGTTAGCATCCCATAAGAGGGATTTCTGTGTCTGTTACCATCGAAACCGGGTGGTCTAGTTAGTGGGGTGGCGAAATGGGCTTGTGTCCCTGATGGTGGGACGAATCCCCCAGGATAACCAGTGGTTCCTGTATTTGCTAGGATCGAACTGTTAGTCGACAAGCCACTTGTTCCATTCGTGGCCACACTACTGGTAGAAGATGCAACAGACTGTGCGTTCGAAGGGATCGCATTAGACGTTCCCGTCGAAGCAGACATATTAGTGCCTGTTCCATGTGGGATATTCTGTTCCCCTTGTTGATTGTCTGGATTAGACATCTTGTTATTACGTTTTCTTCTGGGTAAGGGTTGGTTGCTATTGGTTATTCTACCACTTCTAAGGTTCATATAACAACGAACTTATCACTCAGAATGAACTTTTACAATGATTATATCCTAACAATCTTTACTTTGTTTTAAATTTCGTAACGAACAATGACTGGTCCTACCAGGTGTGCCAATTTGTTTACAGTTATTTCTGGTAAACAACCGCTAGTCCTCCAAACTATCAAATAATCTTAATGACTGTTATTTAATCTCTCTGGTAACTTGCAGGATCGACTAGATTGATCCTATGGGGTATTGGTCGTTTGGATAGATCTAATTGCAAAACTGATATTCATAGTTAGGATTTGTGTTTAGAATGTTTTATAGACGTCCAATTCACTTCGATTACCATGTTAAAAGAATCTAATGACATGATCAAGTAAAGAAATATGAAACTGAATTGAATAAATAAAGATTCGATTGCAAAGAAATGTTTACATGCAGAAATAAGTAAATGACTTTGAATGTAAAGACTTTAATGTAAAAAGCATGAATATAAAAGCATGAAATGTAAAAGAGTTTCTGAAATGTAAAGGATTCGAATAGAAGAAAAGCGTTTAAATGCAAGAAATTAGTAAATGACTTTGAATGTAAAGGTATTTGAATGATATTGACATGAAAATGGAAGATAAACTGGAAAAGATAAAGAGTTTTACTGAATTATAAATGTTTGGTGTTATCATACGTACATTGTTCGAGCATTCGTTTCCCTAGCCATGTGGTATTTTGAATGTTTACTGAATTTTGTACAATAGATATGACACACGAAATCCTAACGCTAAGACTTCTATTTATACTACTTCGACCATAAAGGTCTTGCCTATAAGATTCTGCCACGTTCAGAACATGCAGAGCACTGCTCCTCTCTAGCTTCCACGCGTCTTCGAACGCTCCAGCGCATATATATTTGAATTCCAACATCCCGCTCGCGTTTGAATTTCAAATGCCTATGGCAATCTTCGTTTCGAACTCATTTCACAGACACAGTCTCGTTACCACTTCGAGGCTTCTTTTAAATATATCTTCACAACTGTCACTCGAAGCTCTGAGCTTTGACATGTCCGTTCGAAGAACCGCTTCTACCATTCCGAACTGTAACATTTTGCTTTATTCCAACGAAACATCCATATGGCTTCATTTCGAACTGTATCATCAAAATCTTCAGCCAACAGTAGGCGGGTCAAGGTACTAACCCGACCTACCGACCACCAAGGGCACATTGTCGTTCACCTACTGAGTCGAACGCTAATGCCCGGCAGGGACACCTCGATCGAGCTCCACTGTCAAAGTACCCACATGGAAGAACACCCAGCTCGCGATGGGCAGTTCACGACTCGGGCGTCGGACCCCGATCTAGGTCATATGCCGACATGCAGACGCCACTCCGCACAATCGACACATTTCGAAATGCGTCGAACCATCACGAGGGTCGAAAGGGTATCTCCGCTCGAGCACAAACCTTATCAAATATTCGTTATAAAAATAACAGTCGAGCATATACCTAGATACTAGCAGGTAATTACAAACAAAAGCATCTTTCGAAAAAGCAATCATAAAACGAATTAATGATGTACCGACCACGAAGGTCGACGATGTTCAAGATCACAATCCACAGCACGAAGACCCAAAGAAATTAAGAAAAACACGGGCACACAAGCCCCAAAAACTAACACGGGCACGCAGACCCAAACAACAAAATCAATCATTCCCCGGAGAGTTGACGACCACATCAGGAGAATCGGGAGGAGGCACTACCTGGCCGTCGATAATCTGGGATAAAACTCCAACCCCTTCGGTGTTCAAGCCCGGATTCAGCATAGACAACTGTCTCACCGCAGTCTCGAACCCGTCAGCCAGAGCGCCAACACAATCTGACTCGAGGAGGTGGATGCGAGCAACAAAGTCTGAGCGCGTATGCAAAGCGGCTATCTCCTTTAGCTCATCCTCATCGGGAAGCATAGCAACTTTCAGCTCCTAAATCTCCCTCGACAACTGTTGGTTGTCACTCTCCAATCGTTCCTTGTCGAGTTGGAGGCAATCCCTCTCCTCAAGGGCCTTGTCGGCCTTCTCCTTCTCCCTCGACATCAAGTCAGCCTGTTCACGGAACATCTCCTCCGATTGTTCGAGGGCTGCCTTCAACTTGCGAGACTTGGCTGCAAGAGCCGCCTTCTCCGATTCCATCTCCCTAACCCGGTCTGTAGAATCTGATCCTTCCCCTGCAAGGACCACAACCATCTCGGCCATTTTCACCACTCCGACCATGCTAGCAGCGAGGTGTTTCCTCTGACCTTCCTTGTCGAGCCACTTAATGATATCAACTTCGTTGTCGGACACGGTCAGGGGAAACCCCTCGAAGAAATCCTTCTCCATAAAGCAGGGCGGTAAGCCAAAATCCCGGGAAGGAACTGGCTCATCAGTCGCTTCTGCTCCACCCTCTGGCCGGCTCCTCTTCCTGCTGACCAGTGCAGTTTGATGCTCGGCGTCGGGGGAATCCGAGGACCCACTGGATCCTTCTCTGCCCGAGTCAGCAGGCGGGCCCATCCGCGTGGCCTGCTGCGGTCTCACTAGTCTCTTATTCATCTTCTTGTCCTGTGTCAACTTTAGGAATCTTTCACGTCGCTCCTCCATGTGACCTACAAATGAAGTGAACCAGGGTTAGCTACACACGACTAAAGGCAATAAAAAAGGAATAACAATAAGAGCAAAGCAAGAAACCTAGGAGATCTATGGCCTGCCCGTAGGATAGGCATTCGACGAGCGCCTTGGTATTAATAGGGCGCGCCTTGAACGTCGGATAACTGTCCTCGTCAAAGATGTCATAAGCCTCCTCATCCTCGACACTCATACCCCCAGCAGGAGTATGGTAATGCCTGGGACCATGGTCGTAGTGAACCGAGCACCAATGAATTGGAAACCTGGAAATCCGCTCGACCTCATGATTACCCTCGGCGTCCAAACAGGGCTCCCCGTCTTCGTCGACCACATTGGCCGATTTGAACAAAGAATCCACGGCCGTCTGGGTGGACGGTTGCAGAATGTACCATTTGTCCTTAAAATCCCTCACATAGTCCATGTACATCCTAAAGAGTCTCTTCGACTGCTTAAGGGATACCCAGCTATGTTTCCCTCCTCGGGATTGCCGTTGCAGGTGGAAAACCCTGAAGAAAAAAGGAATCGTCGCCCCAATTCTCAGGAAACGACAAGTTAGCTCGAATGCCCAGAGAAAGGCAATCGCGTTGGGGTGAAGCTGGGAGGGGGCCAGGTTCAGATGGTTGAAAACCCCGACCTGGAAGTCGCTGAAGGGCAACCAAAGACCAAGATCCCTGAACACGATCTCGTACATGAGGAACACATCTTGGGTGAATTCCGAGCAGATACGAGCATCCCTCGCCGGCCTCATTATTTTAAAGTTCCGTTGAAATCCTTCTTGATTACCGCCGTACTCGACGATGGTATAAGCTTGTCTACTGTGATGGCTATACACCGAAGCTATTCCCCGGGGCTCAGCGCCCACCCAGTCCAACGTAGGGTCGTCGACAGTGTCGACCAGGGTAATGGTCTCTTCTACTGTGCTTGTATCCTCGACGTCATTACGCCCCGAGGACTCGGGAGTGTCGACCATTTACCTGCAAAGTACAGGAAACCGGTGAATTCGACAGCAAATCCGCGTGCCCGCCACAAAGGCGGGGAGAAGTAAGCAACGCTCACATCGAATCTACAGCCATTCGCGAGAGAAACGAGAAACAAGTGGATCTCAACCAAACACTAACACCCCAGTGCCAACCACGCACCGATCATAAACGACGCGAGCGTAACATGAGTTCCCCGGGTGAATCTTAAATCTTGCGACCAAGTTCATAATTTCGCTTACCCGGTACAAGAACACTACGGGGAAACTAGCCTACGTACTAACGAAAGGATGAATACCCCGGTCAAGTTCATGACTCCACTAACCGAAACGCATGAGTATCGCGAGCAAGATCATGAATCATATGCCTAAACTATGAATGTCTCGGGCACGACCATGAATCAGGCGCCTAGCGCGTTTAAATCTACCGGGCATAATCTCCGGATACAAGTTTCTACTAGCAAAACGTCATCAAAACTATCTACAACACAGGAAAGCAAAGAGAAAGGATACTTACTTGGAAGAAGATGCGTAGAAACGACGGTGGTGGAAGTAATCGGACGGCGAACGGCGCGATGGTCTCAACGGCGTTATGGGAACTCACGACAGTAAAAACAGAGAAAGTATGAGAGGCGTGAAGAGGTGAAACAGACTATGGGCCCTGGGATCCTATTTATAGAGATGACATGGAATATGAAACGTCGCACCGGGGAACCACGAACTGCCCCCATCCTCGACACCTACTCACCTAGACAATGATGGCCCTATCCACTAGGGCGGCGTTGCGATTTCCAATGACTACACCACGTGTCCAACAGGCGCAATTGACGCATCCCCGCGAGTAATCCTCGAGCACACCTCGACATGGAAAACCTTGGCGCTGGACACGAGGTCCCCGCGAAAGTGAGAATTGGGATCAAGTCATAGCTCCCGTACCAAGAACAACGACTTGGGGGGCTCCTGTTCTGGACTGGGCCTGTCCTTGGCCCTAATCACAAGTAAAGCCCAATCCAAATTATGCCTCGAGCTGTGCTGGGAACCAGATCCACCGAGCATACCCAGTCACGGGCTGTAGGACCAATACGGCTATGGCCGCCGCTGCCCGCGACGGGAGACGTCCTCGACCAAGAACATCACAACTCGAACCTTGCTCGAGAATCCTCCCTGTAGGGAAGACTCAGTCCCTTCGGATGCTTCAGAGTCCTTGGAGCTCCGGGAAGATCACGTCTTCATTCTTCCTTATTCTTCGTAGAGCACCATCCAGGAAGGGGACCACGTACAGGTCCCCACTACTCACGTAGAACCTGAAAGTCCCTTTATTGGGCCGTTTTTGGTCAGCCCAATAAAGGGACCTTGACCCAGCGCTGAGGGCTATAAAAGCCCTCTATTTCTAGAGGGTCAGGTATTCATTTTCATACACATCAATATACTTGCTTGCCTGCTCATTCCGTCTCTCACTTTGCCATCAGAGTGTCTTGCAGGTACCCCCATCTCCTTCAAATTCACCTCGAAGCCAACTGTGACGGTCCAATTCTGATCCGATAAGATCAATAACTACTACGAAAGTCATATTCATAAATGGGTCTTAAAAATATAGAACTTTTTACTCACAACACAACAATTAAACTATATACAAAGTCAAGTTATTTTTTATAGTTGTTAAACTATAATAAGTTAATTTATTATAACTAAAAAAAATAAACTAAAAGCAATTTCCATGAGTTATATATTAAAACAATCTTTAAAATATTTTTGTCAATAATAGACATAAATCATTTCAAATAAGTCAAACCAAATAGGGACTCAAATTCAATAATGCTTGGAAAAATTCATTCATTCCATAAACAACTAATTTCTCACCGAAGAAAATAAGTAGATAGAGAAAACCCATGAGTAATACCATTAATGAGTCTTGGTCATATTGTAATAAGAAACATAGAGAAAAACTCACAAATAACAAAACCAGAGTTTGCATCATAACTATGTACATGAAAAGTCAATAACTAAATCCAGAGTTGTTAATCAAGACGCAATCGGCGACTAAAACTTTGCTCCATGCTAGAATGCATCCTCATTCGTGCATTCCCCTTCTTGATTTGGACAAGCAAATGGTAAACACACCATGGAAAGCTTAGAAAATGGTCCCTTTTCATACCTTCATCATTATACAAACCGTAGTAACTATGATGGTAAGTAACATGATACCAAGCAGAAGCTTTTGCATATGCATCATCACTTCCAGAATCTGCACCTTCATTGAACCAACTCCTCGCCTCTTTCCTTAGGGACCTTACAGCCACAGTAATCGCATCCGCATCCCTTCTTTTGGTGAAAGATTTCGACATTTTCATGATATTCCCACTAACGATTTCTGACTCAGTTTTGATACCGTAGTAGTCCATCAGATTCCCCAACTTCCAGTCATAATTGGATTTGTGATAGAAGGCATCATCGACATAATCCATAAAGCCGTCAAATTCCATGTCAGGATCATATGACTTTTTAGCCAGTTCAAGTGTGAAGGATGTAATAGAACCATCGTTTGTTGAAATTCCTTGAATTTCTCTAAAAAGTTTTCCTATTACATTATCTGATTTGTAGGTTTTTTTGTCATGCTTCTCCATAAAGTCTGGATATTCTTTGGCGAAAAGTTCCCTGGGTATTTCTGCTGGAATACCAGTTTTGGGAAAGTCAACTGCTATTGAGAATAGTTCTGCAAGTCTAATACATGGCTCAGACATTGCTTTTTTAGGCTCTCTATCTGCATGGACAGTGTGTGCATTGGCAATTATTCCAAGACTGTCATTGACCAAGTAATTTGCAAAATACTCTTCCACTTCCTGCACCATGAAACCATGTTTATGTACATATAATAGATTACAAGTTGCAGGAAATCAAAAGTTGATCAAGAAAAATTGGATATGAATGTAAAACTCAAAGGAGAGTACCTCAATCTCAACATCATGATCCAATGCAATAGGTTGGGAAGAATCATACTCCATTGGGTCAATTGTTCTAGGTGGAATCAATTCAGAATCCCAACAAACAAAGTAGATGTCCCCGTCTAGATCACTTCCCGAGCATTCATTCGGATGTGGCCTGGTATTATAAATCAGTTATCGATTTATCGGTGTCAACAGACAGTTTTAAAATAAAAATCTTGACAACAGAGGGAAGCAACATCTCAATTTCAACTCGCCAAAATAACAACACTCAAAATGGGTTTTCATTCACAAGGAACATACTTCAATAAAAAAAATTTAATTAGGAAATATTTTATCAATTATATTTAATTTCGATGTAATTGCAAATGCGACTTGAAACTCATAACTGCTTATGAAACATGGCTAAAAGAAGGTTATCTCGAAGCAAGTTCGCAGCAAAACCTTATAAATCTATTTTTTTTACAAGTTTGGGGAAAGTTGTTTTTTATTGGATGCAATATTTAAATGTTAGATCACATACGATTCTACAAAAATAATGGTTAAACTATTGAAGATTAATATATCTACCTGGGACCTTTTTGAGGGAAAACAACACAATCCACCATGTGGTGCAAGTCTGGCACATCAACAGCCTTCAAAACACGAACATCGCCCGGGTGCAAGCAGGGGTTTTTCGCTACTACGACCTTACCTTTAACTACATGAGAAAGAGTGCTGAACCTGTTTGAATATTGAACAAAAACTTCACCATATTCAAGGGTTGTGGTTTCGTCTAGAACACCCATCATTGCTCTTCCCTTTGGAATAAATATCCTAGTTTTTTGTCGCAATTCCAATAACTTTGATGCCCTAAATGTCTGCAGCATCATTGATAGAAATGGTTCAACGTTAGGCTTGTAGCCACAAATAAGCATCTCCTTCAGAATATTAGTGACCTCCCCAGAAGACATCAAGTCCAAAACCTCATGTGCCTTTGTTGAATCTGTTAGTATAGTGTTCAGTTGATCAACAGCTTCTTTCTGTCTTTTCTCAAAAACAATGTCCTTGACATCGAGAGTTGATAAGAGAGTAATCAATTGTCGATTCAGATAACAAGGCTGAAACTTACTACATGCTAAAACATCAAGTTTTTCATTATCTGAATCATACTTGTGCATGCTCTCCCTCAGTGACAACTTCCAATATGAGGTTGGATCAACAGCCACAACTCCTTTGTACCCGCCGTACCGAATCTGAAAGGCAGATGGCATAGAATCATAACCACATTTTTTAGCCACTCTCTTGGCTAATTCAAGAGATATTTTCCCAATTCCATCAGAGAAAACATATTCAGTATTTTCAACCGTCACATCAGGAATAGTTTCAATTTCGTATCTGCTGACGCTTAGAGTTTCGGTTGACGAACCAAAAGATTGTCCGAGTCTAGCAGCATATTTAGCCACATTTTTTATCCGGCTAAAATCTCCCATCCATTCCCTTATGGAATCGGCGGTAACTCCAGTTGCTGTACGAGCAAACATCCATAGTGAGTTTTCACGCAACTGACTTGATGAGAAAGCAAGAAATTCAAACTTCCTACCACCAATATCTATGCCATTTCTAAGGATGGAAAGAATCCTATAGTATATCTCAGTTTTCCCATTCTCAGAAACACGTGAAGATAAATCTGCTGAATACAGATTATCCAGCTCCTCGTCAACAAATGAAACACGCAGAAAGTTATCAATATGTTCATGGAAATGACGGAGAACACGATTCGAGACATTAATCTCTGGACCAGAAAAGTATACTTTGCATGGTGTTATCTGAACCCTGCGAACATATACCAACCCGTTATCCAAAGATATAGACGGTGACCGAGGCGGGTTATTTGAACCAAGGTACATTCTGTACTGATCTTTCAGCCATCTTGCAGGTTCATAACAGAAATCCTGTGAAAAGTACATCCTTTCTAAAGCATGCTCGATATACACAACATTTATTTTAAGTGGATCAACTAGACGATAGAAATCATCATTGAGTTCAGAACCTGAAAGACACCCGTGCTGAACCAACGAGTTAACTTTGAACAAGATGTCAAATGGAATTTGAATTCCTCGAGGAGGAGCAACCATGGGAACAATATCCGGATTGCAAGAAAAAGGTGATCCACTCTCCAATCTGTAAAGACCCTCACTTTCCTCATAATGTGCAAAGTTTTCCCTGAAATTCGGTAAATCTCTGTCACTAGGAAGTTCTAGACATAAAACAGAAGACTGGCCAATATAACTGCAAGGAGTGAAATCTATTGCACGGATCCATTGGTCATCAGGGACATCTCTACAATAGTTCTTCAAAGGATCATCAAATACACTTGTTGAAGTAGGAACATAAAGCTCAAAAACCCGAGGAGCGCCAATTAACTAGGAACAGAAGAGAATGAAAAAAGATTCATCATCGTCAATTTTGAAAAAAATAACATATATGAAAACATCCTCCTTCCACCATAGTTTATTTGAAGCATAAATGAGACATATCATGCATTAAATGTAACAAAAAACATTACAAGAAAAACAATATTTAAAACAAAAAGGAAACTGAAGTACATGGTTTAAAACACTTGATAAAAGTCAAATTTAATAACCTGGATCAGGAGATACTTTACAATTTTACCCCGTGGTCGACGTAGTTCAATCTTCCAAATGTTCTCATACGAAAGTTCAAGTTTGAACTTCTTATCACCATGGTACATACAGAATCGCCACTTTCTCGTTCCAATCCCGAAAACTACAGAAACATCCACCTTTCTCCATAGAGCGGAGAATCTTTCCTTCGAGATCTGACTGCCAAAATACAGTTTCACATCATTCAAACTGCCGCCAACTTCCCTTGGCTTCGAATCAATATCCCTTTCCATTTCCCGAACTTTTAAATAGGAGCTCCCGTACTCCAATGTTGGCGGAGTTCCCCTAGCTAAGTTCATCATATTTGCAGCATCTTCAGCAGTAGTGAATTGAATAATTGCAAATGCTCTAGAATTCCGGCCTTTGCCTACTCTAATCTTCATCGCAAACACGCTTCCTTCACCGGTATACTGCTCTACAAACTTCTTCACATCAGACACGTTCACATGAGTAGGGAATCCATACAGCTCAATTGTTTTACTTTTCCCCATCTTCAATACTACTGCATCAAGCAAATAACATCTTTAAAGAGGTGAAAACAATTTAACATAGAAGCAGTTTAAAAACAGATATAGAAATAAAATCAAAACTATAAAATATTTTACACTCACAACTCATTATTCTCATAAAATAAAGAGAACTGATTTATGATCTATGCACCGCACGAAAACACAACACCTACACTGACACTGACACGTCAAATCAGTAATAATTTTAAAAAATAAATAAACAACCTAATCATTAATCACTAATGACAAATGTCACTATCAGTTTCAATTTCAGTTCAGACTGAGACACAACTTTTTTCAGAGATGTCAGTTGTAACTGATTCAAGAAATTTTCACTCCAATTTTTACAGTCATACAAGTGACCTTTTCTTGAAAGTAAAAAACTAACAAATTATCCAAAAATGATGAAATTCAGGAAAAGCAACACATGAACACCAATTTAGGAACATGAAAAAGAAAGGGAAAAAACAAGAAACAGAGAAAAGAGAAGAAAGAAGAAAGAACCTTGACTCAACTATGAGAAACAGATAATTTCTTGTAATATACTACACTGCATTTCAATTATTGAACATTATCAAAGAATTACAGAACATGAAAAGCTTGATATATGAAAGAAAATCAAAACGGTGTTGAGAACGTGATCAGTGATGATGATGACTGACCTTGAGAAAGCGAAGCGGAGAGACGGGGAAGAGAGAAAGAATGAATGTCGTCAATGCGAGGTCAACACTGCCACTACCCACAACTATTCGGAAACTGCAAAAAAGAGTTTCGAAATTTTAATACAATGAATCAAAACATTTTTCCTTTTATTGGTGTTTATTGCATCACCCTTTTCATCTTTAACTGTTTCTAAATACTCTTTCATATATGCTTTTTTATATTTTATTATTTTAGGAGAATTTTAGATTTTCCTTTATATTGGGAACACTAGGTTTTAGAATTTTAAATTAACTCAAATTATCATGTTGATTAATACAGTTTGTATTTTTCAGATAAACTTTTTAAATTTTTTGGTATTCCACTATTACATTATGTTTTCTACTAATTTATTCCATCCAATTTTATGTTTTCAAAAACCTCTCTCTATCTTGCTCTTCCGTCTACTTTCTTCTCTCATCATTTATCTCTTTCTCTCTCTATATGTTTTCTTTTTCCTCTTCATCTTCCTCTTCCACTTTCTTTCTCTTCCGTCTTCTCTTCTTTATTTTATTTTTCTTCCTTCTTTCTCTATTTTTTTATCTATGATGCATGCATTCGTTTTTCATAAAATTGAGAGTAAGTGAGATTTAGATACAAAATCAAAGGATTTTAGATTGAAGAATGTGTGTGTTCAGTTTCGTGTGGCCTATTTAATTTAAGGTATAGGCTAAATAGCCTGTGGCTCTTATGTTTGTTTCTTTCAAATTTGTTAATTAAAGAACTAATAGATATTATATTCTTTGTAAATTAAAGAAAATAAAAATAAATATATTTAAAATAATATATAAATTTAAACAATAGAAAAATATGTTGTTTTTTAATTATTTATGTTAATATTATATTATTTTAAAATTATTTTTTATTTAAAATATAATATTTTTTAAAATAACATATGCAATATTTGTTGGAAACCCACCAAATATCTATGATGAATTTCTACCAATCTTGATGAATAAGATTGATATCACCACATAATGACAATGAATTATGAGAAAAGAAAAGAAAAGAAAGAAGACAATTATTTTCTGTAGAGTTTCTCTCTGTCCACAAATAGTGGAAAACTTTATTAATCACTTGCAACTGCAAATCCTGTGATTACAATAAATTGACTTGATTACAAAATTAGGGGTTACTCCCTCTATTTATAGATTTAGGTTAACTTGCTCCTAAGTCAAAGCCCAAAACTATAAAAGCCCAAATTATTTATTTTGATACTAAATCAAATCTATCTATTTTAGATCTAAATCAAATTTATCTAAATCTAAAACAAATCAAATCTGTCTGTAGCATTTTCGACACACCTACTTCGACACTCCCTTGTCTCTGTCGAGCAAACTGCTTCGACACAAGAAATTACTTTCAACACACCACCTAATTCATTGTGTCTAAACTATCTACATTTATCATAACTCTTAGTCTTCTAAATACTTCGACCTGTACACCCTTCGTCACGATGTCTGCAATCTGATTCTCAGTTATGTAGTGTTCCAAATTCATATTTGAAGGAAAATTGCAATCAAAACGCAGCGGAATATAAAATTTTCCTTTAGCGATCCTTACGAATGAGCATGGTCAGTGATAGAAATATTTACCTCTTGTGGCGATTCAGACCTTTGACGTCGTGATCACGAGCGTTGATGAAGAACAACGCCTCTACTCAGTCCACACGAACAGATCGCTTCCGGTCTGTTTACCTTGGTATTTGGTAAACAACCGCTGATCCTCCAAATGGTTACTTATTTGGTTACTCGCAGGATCGATCAGATTGATCCTAGGACATAGGTTGATTTTGAAGTTTTGGTTAAATTGGATATTGTTTAAATGACAATAAAATAAAGAGGCTTTAAGTAAATTGCATGAAGAAAGGACTTGGTAAAATAAATAAGGCTTTAAATGAAAGGGCTTCGACAGGAATGTAAAGAAGAAAGCAAGTAAATTTCTGGAAAAGTAAATGACTTTGATTAATAAAGTTGGTGTTTCACACATACATTTCTCAACAATTCTTTCTCACACGCTGGGTACTCGAATCTATATGAGTGACTTTGTATAGAATTGTGAACACACGCGAGAAACTACATGACTACTACTATTTATACTAAAACATCCCAAGTAACCGTCGGGCAGTTACACTGCTTCGAGATGATTCCACTTGGCACGTTCTCAACGTTCAACGCTCCAGATCTTCGCACGTTGCACTTGGTAACCGCTGGAAACCGTTTTCCCTCCAAACGCTTGAATTTCAAACTGCTCCACTCTGAACCATCGAACACCTTCGTCGAGAAGCATCTTCGACGAGAAACTCCCTCGACGTCGAAGGCAACCAACTTCTCCCTTGGAAGAAATCTTTTAAGTACCTTGCCATCTTTCGATGGGCATTTCGACAGACCTAGCTAGTCGAAAACATCCTTCAGCTTTAATGGCTGACATTAATAAAACAAGGGTGTCGAATTTATGAGCCAACAAATTTCCCCCCAAGAATGCCTTATTTCGACTCTGAAAGAAAAAGGCATTCTTTGAAACGCCATTCGGCACCTGTCTTTTCACGCTTAGTCACAAATTAAATTGTGCACTTTTTGTTGTTTTCTACCAACCACTGGCAATCCCAAGAAAACCATCATTTATCCGTACCTAAGACGTCACTTCAGTACGGCGTGCAGTGCCAAACGTCATTTCAGAATTTGTCATTATGACAATTCCCAAAAACGAGGACGCACGCTGCGTCCCTCTATTTCTGCAGAACGGCTAAAACAACAGGGGGATGCCACGTGTCCCACTATCTCCTGCAACAATAAATGGCATTTAATGTCCTCGGTTTTGGGGATTTTCCCCCACTACTATAAATAGCAGTAAGTACCCCATTGTGGGACTTTTTACGCCATCTAGCTTTCAGACTTCTCTATTTTCATACAAACTTGTCATCTTTGCAAAAACCTTTCCTCCTTCACTTCGTCTTCAACCTCATCATTAACAATGGCATCTGGTTTCAGTGCTCCTAGCGCTACCGTACCATCTGGAAACGTCAAACCTAAGGTTTTCGTCACCGCTCCAGTAGTAACTTCTACGGGCCAACGAAGGGTCCCTGAACCCTTGGACATCGCCGTACGTGATGCTTACTCACACCACCTTATGATCCCGGTTGGATATTCCAACCAGATCTTTGCTATGTCTGGCCCCTTGTATCCAAGTATTGCTGAGGCCATGAAGATCAAGAGTTATTTTCCGGTAGTTGAGAGACTCAAACCGGTTGCATGCGCCAAGAAAGATGCAGAGGATAATGAAGACCCTGCTAAAGAGAAAATCGACCTTCGTTTCTTCAACAAAGGTGTTAGGGCTTTCAGGTCTGGCCCTAGCCTTACTCCTGATTACGTTGCTTGGCTGGAAAAGATGGAGAAGCGCCAAGCTTCGATCTGGAAAGATATGGGGATTTTCGACCTGGTGATGCTGTCGAAGACAGGTTTGAACTATTCTCCGGAGATGTTGATAGCTTCTCTACTTTTCTGGGACTACTCTCACTTTACTTTCCATCTTCCCTGTGGGATGCTGACTCCTACACTCTTCGATGTGGCCGCTATCACTGGCCTTCGACCCACCGGGGACTACTTCGATCCAGAGGAGATGTCGGAGGATCAAATTGGATTCTCTGCCACCAAACCAACCTATACCACCTTCATCAATCACTACCACAACAGGTCGACAGATGCTGTGTCGGATGTCGAACACATAGCGTTTCTAGCCTTATGGCTGACTCGCTTTGTATTTTGCTCGAAGTCCTTACAGGTGACCAAGAAGATGGTCACTCTCGCCACTTAACTCCATCATGGCCAAAATATCTGTTTGGAAGAATTGATTTTGGCTAGCCTCTATGATTCGATTAGTAATGGGGCAACTCTTCTAAAAATTATCGAGAACAGGGCCAGTTTGCTACTTGCTGGGCCTTTTTGGCTGCTCCAACTGTGGCTCAATGCCACCTTCGAATCTTTCTTGCCTAAGAAGGTTCAAATAAATGAGCAGGCTCCAGAGATAGCGAACAGACGCGTCGAAGGAACCAGACTGGCTCTGTTGACGCCTATGGAAGATGGACTGGAGCTTCAGCAAACTTTCACCAACTTCGTTCTGATGTTTGCTCGAAGGAAAGAGTTTTCTTCGACTATGGCTCTGTTTGCTCGACGGAAGGTAGGCCCGGCATGGTTCACAAGGCCACATCCAAGGACGTCGAGTGGTCCTCAAGTTGACGAACATACAACAATGTGGGAGGCGTTCCTCACACCAAGGATCATGCCTCTTCGATTCAGGAGCTCTAAGACTCACTTGAGTCTGATTGCATACCAACCAAACCTGGTATCTCGCCAGTTTGGTATTATTCAAACCCTACCTTCTCCAATTTTTCCAAGAGAGAAGTCTATGTTGTACTTCTGCAATGATTACACCGAAGAAACTGCCACTAAACATATCGGAAGATATGCTGGTCGAACAGTTCTCTCGTTGTTTGACTACCAGCTCAACTTTCTTTGCTCACCATCCTTCGAGGAGTGGTGGAAAAGTTATTACGCTGAGGAGTTTTTCGACGAGAAGGACTTCATGGATGAGCTTCAGAAATCTTTTGTCCTTGTGTTGGACAAAATAAAGAAATGTAAGTTCATCCTTTCACATTACTTTGTCTTTCTCTTTCGACTGCTAGCCTGTTAACTATTTATTTGATTTCAGTTGTTCGAAAGCCTGTAGCCAAGAAGGCTGCAGAAAGCCAACAGGGAGGAGGCCCCTCAACAAAACCTCCACCGCCGGTGAAGACTACAGCGCCGGTGAAGACCACAACCAACCAACAGGGGGAAGGTCCTTCGAAGAAGCCTTCTGTATCGGTAACCAGACTTTCATTATTTTCTTCTGGCTTTCGATTTTCGACTTTCGATGCAATTGCTAAATCGAATTCCCATTGGTTTTTTAGGCACCTTCGCCCAAGAAACGACCAGCACTGGTGGTCGAATCTGGGAGCGATGAAGAAGGTGATTCTCCCCCTGCTCCTCTAAAAAGGCGAAAGCTGATGAAGGACGCTCCTGCTCCTGCTCCTGAGGGTCGAACAATTAGAATAAAGGTTGCTGGGAGAAAGCCCAGACCACCTCCAGTGATCATTGAGGAGCCAACGGAGGAGGAACTAAACGTTCTTCTCAATAAGCCTGTCGAAAGCGACAATTCCAGCCCTGGGGCTGAAGCTAATTTACAGGTAATCTCTTAGACCTTTTTGTAACTTAGGTGTAGATACCTACATTCGACTATGTCTCTTTCGATTTCTGAAAATTCTTCCTCTTTCCTTTCTCAGGACACCACTGAAAGCTCACCGCCAAGGACTTCTGAAACACTGGAGTCTGCTGAACTCAGCAGGCCACAAGAAAAAGGCTTGGAAAATGACGAAGCCCATACTGAAATAAATGAGGCCAATGCTGAGACGGTAGAAAAACCCACAGAAGATCCTCAAACGGAAGAACAACAGCCAAAAGAGGTTCAGGTGGTGGATCTGTCGGAAGAGAATCGTGACGAAGGGGACCATGGCAATGCTGGCGAAGAAAACCAAGGTGCCGCTGGCGAAGAGAACCAAGGTGACACTGGCGAAGGGCACCAAGATAACGCTGGTACTGCCCCAGTCCGAGTCGAAGGGAAACAAGTCGAGACACCTAATCCTCAACAGCCTCAAACCCAAGACAATGCTGTTGCAAGGGCTGTTACCTCAACGAAGCACAGGTCGAAAGAGGACTTAGAACTCTTGAAACAAACTGACCCTGTTAGCTATCTCAACGCAATCATCGAGAGCAAGAGTTCGTCCGATGCTAGTCAGGAGGTTCCTACCCTGTCGGGGAAGTCCACTGAAACCTCTCCTCTTGATGAAGCTTTAGCGAAGGTTAAGGCCCAGTTTTTCAAGAAGGACTTGATGAAGGCTTTAGAGGGGGACCCCACTACTCCATCATACTTGAGGGATGTTTTGAATGCTGTCGACTTGTTAGCTGTAGCTCCAGAAGTTTCAGGCTTGATCATGGAGTTACACTCCATTATTGATCAAGTCTCAGCAGATTATAGGCGCCAAAGGGGCTTTAATAGTCAGCTTGAGGTGTTGTATGGCAAAAGCTCTTCTGCATGGACTGCTGTTTCGGAGGCGACTTCTCGAATTGCGGAGTTGTCGAAGCAAAATGCATCTACGCAGGAAGAAGTCGATGCCATCGATCGAGAGAATGCTTCCTTCAGGGCACAAATCGAAGAAATAGAGGCTAAGATAAATGCCAACACTAAACGCAAGGAGGAACTTCTTTCGACCGTCCCAGACACCGAGAGTCAAACTGAAATCAAACAGGGCCTGGAATTTGCTGAGAAGGCCCAAGGCTTCGACGATCAGATTGCCACGCTTGTGCAGGCGAATGCCTGGTGCAAGAAAAGATTGGAGCTGCAGCAAATCAAATACCTTCGACTCAAGGACTCTGTTCCCTTCTGATTGATTCAGCTTTTGTAACCATATTTTGTAATCTATATTCGACAACATTGCCATCTTGGCTAAAATTATAAAAAAATTCCATTTTGGCTTTCTATGGTTAATTTAGTCTTGTTATTTTTATCTCTTGGAGTGTAGGTTTGTATTTTTTCAAATATTTACCATTTACTCTCAAGAGCCTTTTATCTTCACCTAACTCCTCGACTTCATAGGCTCCACCAGAAAAAGTTTGGGTAACTCTGAATGGTCCTTCCCATTTGGGTGACCATTTCCCCATGCTTCGATCCCTTCGATCCATGGGAAGAATTACCTTCCAAACTAGTTCTTCAGGCAAAAATACCTTAGGTTTTACCTTTTTATTATAAGAGTCTTCTACTCTTTTCTTCTGAAGCCTGAGTAGGTCAAGAGCGCGCAATCTCTCTTCGTCTAAATCCACCAGTTCGTCTAACATCATGTTCCAATAAATTTCAGAAGGAATATCATAATGCCTCTGAACCCTTGCAGATTGAAGACATATTTCTGCTGGTAACACTGCATCATGGCCAAAAGTTAGCCTATATGGTGTTGTACCTGTGGCTTCTTTTGGGGACGTTCGACAAGCCCACAGAATCTGGTCTAACGTCTTGTGCCAATTCTTTGGTTTCTTCCCAACATGCTTTTTTATCAAGCCAATCACTACTTTGTTTGCTGCTTCGACTTGACCATTTGCCTGTGCATAATAAGGCGTTGATGTTAGGAGTTTGAAACCTGTTTCCTGAGCAAATTCCTGCATCTTTCGACCAGTGAAAATTGATCCTTGATCAGTTGTTATCGTCTCAGGGATTCCATACCTAAAGATAATGTTCTTTTGAATAAATTCAATGACATTTTCTTGGTCTACATTGACTAAAGGGATAGCTTCGATCCACTTAGTAAAGTAATCAATGCCTACCAGTATGTATTTCTGACTCTTTGATGATGCTGGTCGAATCTCTCCAATGAGGTCCAACGCCCATCCTCTAAAAGGCCAAGGTTTCACTATCGAGTGAAGTTCGCTTGCTGGTACATGCTGGATACCTGTATGTACTTGACATTCTTGGCAACCTTTGGCGAACTCAACACAATCTTTCAGCATAGTGGGCCAGTATAGTCCTTGTCGAAACAACAACCATTTCATCTTATGGCCTGCTTGGTGAGCCCCACATGCTCCAGCATGCGTAGTCGAAAGGGCTATGTATGCCTCAGTTTCACTTAAACATTTTAGCAATACCCCTTCAGGCGTCTTCTTGAATAACTCATTACCCATGAGTACATAACTCAACGCCCTGTACTTTGTTTTTCGTTCTGTCGAAGCTCCTGGATTTTGAAGATAATCCACAATGGGTTTCCTCCAATCTTGCTCTGACAAATTATCTATGAACGAAATCTCGAAGTTACTTTGATCAGCATATCCTAGTCTCATCGATTCCAAATCTGTTGGTGATAGACAAGTTGCTTTTATCTTTTCTCGAACTTCGATTGCTCTTTGTAATCTCGTTTTTGAAATCTTATACCCAGATGCAATCTGTGCCAAGTCGTTGGCTATTTGATTTTCGACTCTGGGTATGTGTCGAATATTGACCATTTCAAATTTTTTCAACAAACGATTTGCTATCACAAAGTACATAATGAGATTTTCTCTTATGCATTTATATTCCTTTGTGACTTGCTTAATGACTAACTCTGAGTCTCCCATTATTTCGACTCGAGTTGCCCCCAATTCCAACAATATCTCAAGGCCAGTAATTAGAGCTTCATACTCAGCCTCATTGTTCGAACAAGAACCTGATATCTTGTACTTGAATGTTGTTGGAATTTTTTCAGGAGAAATGATCAAGACTCCTACTCCCGTTCCATCTTTATGGCTGGAACCATCGAAGTAGAATTTCCAAGGTTCTATCTCCACATAATTAATATCCTCAACTTGAATTGAGTGGTCGACTATAAAGTCTGCAACCACTTGTCCTTTCACTGCCTTAAGAGGCATAAAGGTCAAGGAGTATTCAGTTAATGCTAATGCCCACTTGCCAATTCGACTATGAAAGATAGGTTTCGACAACATATACTTGAAAACATCAAAATGAGACGAGACATACACATCAACTGGTTTTATATATTGCTTTAGTTTTGTACAAGAGAAATACAGACATAGACACAAATTTTCAACTTCGCTATATCTAGTTTCTGCATCGTTCAAAACTCTACTAAAATAGTAAATGGGTCTTTCGACTCCATTCTCATCTTCTTGGGCTAACATGCTTCCCAAAGTTTTGTCGGATGCAGCTATGTACAATCTCATACTCCTATTGCTGCAAGGAGGCACCAAAATAGGTGGCTTAGTGAGGTATCCTTTGATTTTGTCGAAGGCTTCTTGTTGCTCTTGCCCCCATTCGAACCCCTCTTTATTTAGTCGAAGTAAGGGTGAAAAGGCCTGAGATTTCCCACTTAGGTTAGATATAAATCTCCTCAAGAAATTTATCTTGCCTAACAGAGATTGCAGTTCCTTCTTATTCGATGGCACTTTCGCTTCCAGAATGGCCTTCGTCTTGTTCTGGTTTATCTCGATTCCTTTCTTGTGGACTACGAAGCCTAAGAAATCTCCAGCTTTTACACAGAACGCACACTTCAAAGGGTTCATCTTCAGACCATGTTCTCTCATTCTTTCGAATGATTGTCGAAGGTGGTCAATATGATTCTTCCTGGAAACAGATTTTATAACAATGTCATCAATATATACTTGCATAAAAGTGTTAATAAAATCATGGAAGATAGTATTCATTGCTCGCTGGTACGTTGCCCCAGCGTTCTTTAGGCCAAAAGGCATCACTACCCATTCGTAAGTGCCTAGGGCCCCAGGGCATCGAAAAGCTGTTTTCGACACATCCTCTTCAGCAATGAATATTTGATTATATCCTGAATAACCATCGAGCATGCTCAGGTATTCATAGCTAGCGGCAGAATCGACTAGCATCTCCGCCACAGGCATAGGATATTCGTCTTTGGGTGTAGCAGCATTCAAATCTCTGAAATCTATGCACACCCTTAATGTACCATTTTTCTTAATTACTGGCACAATGTTTGCAATCCATTCGACATACCTTGTAACACGTATGAATTTGCATTTCAGCAGTCTTTCGACTTCCGTTTTGATCTTCGACAGTATTTCTGGAGCGAAGCGTCTTGGATTCTGCTTGATTGGCTTCTTCCCAGGTTTGATTGGCAACTGAAGTTCTACCAATCCTCTGTCGAGACCAGGCATTTCGTCGTAATCCCATGCGAAACAGTCCTTGAACTCTTTCAACAATTGGATTACTTCCAACCTAAGTTCTGGGTCAATTTTGGCGCTGATGTAGGTTGGCCTTTTCTCTGACCCTTCGCCTAAGTTGATTTCTTCTAAAGGATCTTGCGCTAACATTTTAATGTTGTTCGCCAAGGGGTCCTTTTCAAAGCCCAAAGGCTCATCGTCATAGATGGCGTCGAGCCTCTGTTCCTGCATTTCCTCTTGCATGATATCAGGGGGTTTTGGATCGAAATCTTTTCCTGGACCTGCAGCAGATAACTGTTGATCATTGGCCTGTGTGGCCATGTACTTCACTTCGGCTTCGAGAGCCGTTATCATCTTCGTTTCGGCTACATAAGCCGAAATTCGCTTCAAAGATTGTGACTCAGTCATTATCACTGAATTCACTTCCCCAACCAGTTGGTTGGATATCAGTTAACCCACTGAAGTCTATGTGGGACAAGTCTTCTCTGTCCCATTGGAAACCATGCTCAGGATGCAGGTATAGGGAACAAAAAGTGTTTGGCGCTGGCGCCATGTCGAAGTCAGGTGTTGGACATGGCCCTATGTGAGCCAAGTTCTTGTCGAAATCTGCCAACCCCAGGTGATTCACTTCGCCTAGGTAATAACTTTGATCTGCCTCTATGTTTTCGACCATCCCATCTGGACGCCATAGGAGCAGCCTCTGATGCATTGATGATGGCACAGCTCCAACACCATGAATCCATTCACGGCCCAACAAAAGATTGTAGTTAGGTTTGGCCGATATGACCATAAACATTGTTGGTCGAAGGATAGACCCTACTTTGATATCTAGCTGGATCACTCCCATAGTGGTCCCTATGCCGCCCTCATAGTTCGACAGGACCATGTTGTGAGGCTTAATGTCCTCATCCCTTTTGCTAATTTTCCTTAGCATAGAGTGAGGAATAATGTTGATGGTCGCCCCGCAATCCACCAAAATTTTATTCACAGTAGTTTCTTCGAGTTTAGCCCTTATAAATAAAGGCTTGAGGTGATTTTTCATCGCCTCTGTAGGTGGCTCGAAGAACCCATTTTGTTCCTCAGTGGTGCCATTGTCCATGACGAAATAGCACACTGGCCTGTGTTTGGCCATTTCTTGCTCCACTTCCCAGTCGCTTGCTTCGACCTCCACCTGTCGGTTGAATTCTCTGGGCAGCACTGAGACTATATTCACCATTATGTCCAAAGTATCATCAGACTCAGAATCGTCTTCGTCTTCGACTTCACTTTGGTTAGGCCAAACTAGCCTGTTGGTTATTGGCTCTCTTTCTAGAGGTTTCCTTTGCTTCCTTTGAGGAACATTCGAACTGGTTTCTGCCTTTGGTTCGTTGGCAGCCTCCCTTTCAGCTTTTCGTCTCCTTTGGTATCTCCTCCATTGAGATCGAGACATGGGATTTTTCCCTTTGTAGTTGCTTGACACTTGTGCAACTTTAGGTACAGCAACCTGAGGCTCTTTCTTTTGAGTTAAAGATGAACCCCTTGGCACGTCGAAAGAGTGCCATCTCTCTTCACTTGGTCTTTTTCGACCAGAGGTTTTGTACCAGGTATCTACCGGCACATTTGTTGGAGGCCTAAAAGTCAATGGCCTCTTTTCTTGGTTTGAACCTCTTTGGGAGGCTCTTCTGGGATCATGTCGAAGATCAACATTTTCCCTTCTCTTATTCGCTGCTCTTACGCCTTGAATGTGCTCAGCAGCCTTTTTGTCAAAGATCGAACTGCATCTTGGACACGGCATCACCTCTGATTTCTTTTTCTGGCATCTTTGTAGAAAATCTGCCAGATTTTCATTTTCCCGAGGGAAAGCAGTCTTATTAGCTTGTTCTTGCCTCATGGCCTCTTCTGATGCTTTTGGGTCAAAAAGTTCGACCATGTTGATATTCATTGTATCTTTGTTAGCAAGAGTTAACTGCTTCATTTGTATCTCCAGATTCTCCGTCTGGCCTTGAACTGTGGCCAAGTGGGAACTGGGTTTTGGTCCAGTTTTTTGTGCTTCAGCGGTCTCCAACTTCGGGCTTTCGACCGCTTTCTGAACTGCTTCAATTGTCTTCCTGGATAAATTTCCAGAAAAACTGCCAAAGATTGGCATGTTGATGTGGTCCTTTGAGACTTCGACCATTGTGATTCCTGGCTTCTTCGACTGGCTCCTGGTTGCCTCTATCACGTTCACCTCAGAGGGCTCAGCATAGTGGGCTTCAGCCTGCAATGGATTTGAGTCGACAGACATGGGGGTTTTGTCAGCAAACTTCAACCTCCCTTCTTCGATAGCGTCTTGCACAAGATTCCTGAAAAGAAAACATTGAGAAGTTTTATGGCCCAAAAAATTATGATATTTGCAAAAACCTCTCTTCTTTCTTTGATCAAGAGGAGGCACTTTTACCCCTGGGGGTACTATCATTTGGCCATCTTTAACAAGAAAGTCGAATATTTCATCACATTTTGTGATGTCAAAACTATAAGTCTTTTTGGGGAACCTATCGTTGGTCCTTTCTGGACCAATGGGATTTTTCCCACTTGAGGGGACTAACAGTTTACAAGAGTATGGTGGCCCTTGCTTCAGTTCTGCTAAATCGACTTCTCCTTCTTCGACGGCTAAAGTATCGTCGAAGGATTCCGGATCTTCGTCATCCATCTCAACGTACGCTATCCTCTCTCTCTTGTGAGTTTTCGTTGCCTTTGCTTTTTCAGCTTTGAGGCGTTCTACCTGTCGAACTCTATCGGCCAGTTGGGCCATGTCTCTCAGGTATTGGGTATCTAGCTTCTTCCTAATGGAATAATCTAAACCGCCTGCGGCTATTTCGACTAACTCATGTTCTGGCACTTGTGTAAAGCATCTCGCCTTGAGCAACCTAAACCTATTTAGATATTCGTCTATAGGTTCAGTGAAACGTCTCTTCACACTGGTCAATTCTTTCAGGCTTATCTTGGTTTGCCCCATGTAGAATTGTTCATGGAACAATCTTTCCAACTGGGTCCAATGATGGATCGAATTGGGGGGAAGAGTTGTAAACCAAGTAAAAGCGTTCTTTGTTAAAGAACTTGGGAAGTACTTGATCCTCAGGTTTTCGTTATTCGAAATGTCACCTGCTTCGATCAAGTATCTCGCCACATGCTCGACAGTAGATTCTGTCGTGTCCCCAGAGAACTTAGTAAATTTGGGGACTTTGCATCTAGGAGGTAAGTCTGTCTGTAACACATACTCTGACAATGGAGATGTAAAGTTGGGCCTTCGAAAGCCCATGTTCATCCCATTTTGAGTCATGATCCTTTCGATCATGGTTGCCAGATTATTTTCCAAACCCATGTTTTGGTATTGGACATGCTGAACTACTTCGTCAGCATTTTGGTTTCTGTTAACTAACCTTACCTCTGGAGTTATTACCCTAGGTTCCTCGACAGGTTGATCCAATCGTGCCCTAAGGTTTTCTTCGACAGGCTGCTGAGCCTGATTGATGGTGGTTTCTTCCTCTAAGAATATCCCCTGGTTTCCCCTTATTTGCGCCCTTTGGGGCTGTCGAATAGGTTGGGGTACTCCAAAGAAATCAGCCAAACGCGTCATTTGCGTTGTCACTTGCTGATTCGATTGAGTAGTGTTCTGTATTAGAGGGTTTAGCACTGTACTCAAAGTTTGTGCCAACATTTGCACCATATCATGGTTGCTTTCGTCCATTTGTTGCCTCAAGACTGCTGTCGAGGCATTTGTAAGGCCATGGGCTACTTGGGACGTTCCTCCTAAGAGTTGGGTCCTATTTCTATTCGCCATGCCTACTCCAGAACCTTGGAGTGGCGAAGAGGCACTCACTAAAGTGTCTGAAAAAGTGGACGCAGCATTCGTCAGGCTAGCCAAGTCAGAAGTTGGCATGCCATAGAGTGGCATAAATCCTGGGGGAACAAAAGGCCTTGTGCCTAAATTTCCCCTTGGTGGGGGGGTTCCCAAAGGCGCTCTGGGGCCTGTGAACGGAGGTAATGGCCCCGTTGCTGTGACCGTCACTGCTGGTGTCGAACCAACAGTTGTCGCTTCACTTACGGTCGTACTAACCGTTGCTCCCACATTCGTTTGTGGGATTTCGTTATTGTTTGGCAGATTCGCCATCTCTTCCCTTCTTCTGGCAGTATCGTTATCGTTAGTGTATATTCTACCACTTCTCAATAACATACAACACTCCTCGAAGAGATGAGATTATTTTCAACAA
This sequence comes from Vicia faba, assembly GCA_948472305.1. NCBI lineage: Eukaryota > Viridiplantae > Streptophyta > Magnoliopsida > Fabales > Fabaceae > Vicia > Vicia faba. Next base: position 1,265,339,892 of record OX451738.1, read on the forward strand.
CCAACACACAGTCCCACCGGGTGTGCCAATTTGTTTACCTTGGTATTTGGTAAACAACCACTGATCCTCCAAATGGTTACTTATTTGGTTACTCGCAGGATCGATCAGATTGATCCTAGGACATAGGTTGATTTTGAAGTTTTGGTTAAATTGGATATTGTTTAAATGACAATAAAATAAAGAGGCTTTAAGTAAATTGCATGAAGAAAGGACTTGGTAAAATAAATAAGGCTTTAAATGAAAGGGCTTCGACAGGAATGTAAAGAAGAAAGCAAGTAAATTTCTGGAAAAGTAAATGACTTTGATTAATAAAGTTGGTGTTTCACACATACATTTCTCAACAATTCTTTCTCACACGCTGGGTACTCGAATCTATATGAGTGACTTTGTATAGAATTGTGAACACACGCGAGAAACTACATGACTACTACTATTTATACTAAAACATCCCAAGTAACCGTCGGGCAGTTACACTGCTTCGAGATGATTCCACTTGGCACGTTCTCAACGTTCGACGCTCCAGATCTTCGCACGTTGCACTTGGTAACCGCTGGAAACCGTTTTCCCTCCAAACGCTTGAATTTCAAACTGCTCCACTCTGAACCATCGAACACCTTCGTCGAGAAGCATCTTCGACAAGAAACTCCCTCGACGTCGAAGGCAACCAACTTCTCCCTTGGAAGAAATCTTTTAAGTACCTTGCCATCTTTCGATGGGCATTTCGACAGACCTAGCTAGTCGAAAACATCCTTCAGCTTTAATGGCTGACATTAATAAAACAAGGGTGTCGAATTTAGGAGCCAACACGGTCACAGTGCTAGCTGATCACGAACGGAAACCTTGAGTGAGAGAATCAAAAACAAAATTGCATCAAGTGAAAAATGCTTCATCACAAGGGATCTATTTATAGAATCACTCGTGTGGGCTACAAGCTAAAATCCCAATTAAGGCTATAAGCTAAAAGCCCAATTAAGCTTATGGACATCATACCTTATGATGTACCATATATCACTTATCCACGTGGTACCTTACCACTTTCCTTATTACACTTAAGTGCACCGTACCTTACGGTGTTTCTTATTTATTCTATCTCTCATCAACCTGTCCTTATGTGTGTGACCCTGTAGGTTTTCGCGACGTTGGCAATTATATTAAATCACACATTTAATATAATAAACAGTGAGCGGTATCTAGCAACACATCACTATTACCCAAGTCACGAAAATGTCATGTGATCTGACCAAACCTTTTCCGTGATAATATTTGTGTTGTATAATTACCCTTTTGCCCTCATGTCTATATTGAACACAAGGCATACACTGTGTCACCCTTGTCCAGTTCAATATTGGGCCCTTAGACATTTATCCTGTTATGCAGGATGAGCAAATTCCATCTAGGTCACTCATGTCCCTTAGCATGCTTTGTGAAGTACCCATCAACCGTCTTTATAGTCATCCAGTTATGGATGACGTTTGATCAGCAATAAAGTACTTGACTCTACATCTAGGGTCCATAGTGGTTTCAGGTCGAAGGGTGGTATACACCATTATCATCATGAGAATAACTTATGACACTTTGCATAACATTCTATGTAGTATTCTCATAGCGGGTCAATCCAGTATAAATATTACTCCTAATATTCATACCTATGTCAAGACTTGATAACTCCTTATCTATGATCCATGAGATGTGATCATCAATCTATCTTCATAATAATCTTAATGCTTTAATGTTATCCCACTTCACATTAAAGCTTGACTACGGATACTTTAAGAATATTGTCTTATGTTTAATGGGATCTCATGATTAAGTCACACTTAACATTTCATTAAACAAATAAACCATTCTAGGGACTTTATTATTTTGGAAAACAAACATAATAAAGAAATGCCTTTTATTATTAATAAATAATTCGATACAAGTACCAAAAGTATTGGCCTCTAGGGCTTACACCAACAATATTCCCATCTGTTACCTGCTCTCGAAGATAGTGGAACCTCATTTCGATGTTCTTGCTTCGACCATGTGCTATCGGGTTCTTCTCCAGATTGATAGCTGATATGTTGTCGATATTCATGGTAATTGCTCCATGATCTTTCCTTGTTATCTCTTCGACCAAGTTCACCATCTCAAATCTCTTGAGAATTTCTCCTGCATATCTTCTTTGATGCATCATCAAACTTCTACTGCTCTTGTAGAATTCGATGCCAATGAAATATGAAATCTCACCCATATCAGACATTTCGAATTCTTTGCTGAGATCACCTTTGAAGTTTTCGATCTCACTTTTGCAGCTACCTGTTATCAACAAATCATCGACATAGTGTTGGCTCCCAAATTCGACACTTACTGTATTTGGTCTTTTGGACCAAACAACTAGAATGAACCAAACCAGGAAGTATGATTTGACACATGAAATAACTTAAGGGGAAAAGATCTAAGTTATGATAGGAATCTTCGACCAAGGGCTCATTCGACTGAAGAAGACTTATGTTGCTCGACTGTGAGAAAGTGTTCACTCTTTGGCACATGTAACGAGGACTATTTGAATTTTGAATTATTGGAGGGAAAGGAAGCTTTCATCAGCGTCTGAGAAGAGGCAACGTGGCCAAAAGCTACTGGTCGAGAGACATGCAGAAGATACTTGTCTTCATCCTAGCGCAGAATGTTCTCTCGACGGTTATCTATTTTTAGTATAAATTAAGAAGCTTGTGTGATTTTCAAGCGTGTTCAATCTATTGTACTAAATCACTCAAATATTATCCAAGTAACTACTGCGTGAGAAAGGATAAAGTTGAGCAATGTACGTTGGAAACACCTTTTTCCCTTAATGAAAGTCTTTTTACATTACTTTACCATTATCCTGCAAAGTTATCTTTTTTACTTCTTTTACTTGCATTTCTATACTTTTGCTTGCTTTTCAACCATCTCAAACATTCTTTCTCTGGGTCGAACGTGCGTTATTCCTTCTTACCCATTTTACATAAAAATTAGCATATGTCCTGGGATTAGTTTGATCGATCCCGTAAGTAAACAAAAAAACTTACCCTTTTGGAGATCAGCGATTGTTTACCGAAAACAACGGTAAATAAATTGGCACACCTGGTGGGACGTTGCTAATTTTCTATGTTACTGTGTTTTCCTGTACAGTTATAATATTGCATGTTATTAAGAAGTGGTAGAGTAACCAACAAATATACTGTTAGGAAGGAAAATAGAGAGAGTAGTATGGCTAACGAGCCAAACCATGGAGAAATACCTCCACCAATCACAGGAACAACGGTTACTACTGCTGTCGAAGGGAATATCCCAACTTCTGTTGGATCAATGCCAGTGTTAACCACGAATCAATCTGGACCCTTACTTTCGTATGTGGGTCCAAGAGGTCCTTTGGGAACGCCTCCACCAAGGATAAATCTAGGATCTCGATCAAATATACCCCCTGGCTTTTCGACAACCTGGATGGGTCGAGAACAACCATATGGCATGCCAACTACTGAGATGGCTAGCCTTATGAATGGTGCGTCCACCTTTTCAGAACCTTTGGTGAATGCAACATCGCCATTACAAGGGTATAGAGCCAGTAGAACCCAATTTTTGGGAGGGCCATCTCACATGATACAAAGCCTCACAAATGCTTCGACAATAATTTTGAGGCAACAAATGGACGAAAGTAATCATGAAATGGTACAGATGTTAGCACAAACTTTAAGTACAATGCTAAATCCCCTCATTCAGACTGCTACACAGTCGAATCAACAGATGACAGCGCAAATGACGCGCATGGCTGAATTCTTTGGGGTATCCCAATTTGTTCGACAACCCCAGAGGGTACCAATAAGGGTAAATCAAGGGGTAATTATGGAAGAAGATTTGACCGTTAATCCAAACCCCCAAATTCCTAGGGTAGAAGTAGAACAACCAAGAATAGAGATACCTCGAAACCTTCGAGAAATCGATCAAGGCGTTATTATGGCTAATAGAAACCAAAACGCTGACGAATTAATACAGCAAGTTCGACACCAGAACTATGGGACGGACAATAATTTAACCGCTATAATCGAGAGGATCATGCTTCAAAATGGGATGAATGTTGGTTTTCATAGACCAAACTTTGCATCCCCATTGTCAGAGTATATTCTGCAAACAGACTTACCGCCTAGGGGAAAAGTCCCAAAATTCACTAAATTTTCAGAGGATACGACAGAGCCGACTGTCGAACATGTGGCTAGATATTTGATAGAGGCAGGAGAAATAGCAAACAATGAAAACCTTAGAATCAAATATTTCCCAAGTTCCTTGACTAAGAATGCTTTCACTTGGTTCACTACCCTCCCAGCCAATTCGATCCACAACTGGAACCAATTGGAAAGATTGTTCCATGAACAATTTTACATGAGTCAAACCAAGATAAGTCTAAAAGAATTGGCTAGTGTAAAGAGAAGGTTTACAGATCCGATTGATGAATATTTAAATAGATTTCGATTACTCAAAGCCAGATGCTTTACCCAAGTTCCTGAGCATGAATTAGTTGAAATAGCAGTAGGGGGTCTGGATTATTCGATTAGGAAAAAGTTAGATACACAATACCTAAGAGATATGGCCCAACTTGCTGATAGAGTTCGACAAGTAGAACGCCTTAAAGCTGAAAAGGCTAAAACTGCCAAAACTCATCGACGAGAAAGGGTAGCTTATGTCGAAATGGATGATGATGATCCGGAGACATACAACGATCCTATAGATGTCGAAGAAGGCGAAATTGATTTAGATGAATTAAAACAAGGACCACCATATTCTTGTAAATTGCTAGTGCCATCAAATGGGAAAAATCCTGTTGAACCTGAGAAAAACAGTGATAAATTTCCTAAGAAAACTTATAGCTTCGATATATCCAAGTGTGATGAAATATTCATTCTATTAGTTAAAGATGGACAAATGATAGTGCCCCCAGGGGCTAAATTGCCTCCTTTAGAACAAAGAAAGAAAAAAGGTTTTTGTAAATACCATAATTTTTTGGGACATAAAACCTCACAATGTTTCCTTTTCAGGGATCTCGTTCAACAAGCGCTGAGGGAAGGAAGGCTGAAATTTGCTGATAAACCAGCAATGAAAATCGACACAAACCCATTGCAGACAGAGGCTCATTATGCCGAACCAGTTGGCATTCATATGGTGGAAGTGTCTGAAGATTTCATCACAAAACCCATCTTTGGAAGTTTCACTGGAAACATTTCCAGAAAAACTATTGAAGGGGTGAGAAAGGCCACTGAAGGCCTGGATTCGAAAAAGGAAGTTGGCCAAGGGTCGAACAAGAAGGATGCTGGTAGCCTGAAACTGATCAAACGGGTTACTAAAGACCAAAACAAAGGCAAAGGAGTTGCTGAAAGCTCCAGCAAAAGAACCACCATATATTCTTATTTTGCTGCTGCAAAGGGTTCGACAGAAGACTTGGAAGCCAAAATGCAGAAGATGAACCTGGTTTCCAAAAGCAACATGCAGGTTAACGTGGTTGAAGTCTCTGGCGCCAAAGCTTCAGAGGAAGCCATTCGACAAGAAGAAGTAAACAAAACTGCATTCCTAAAGGAAGATGAAGATTTGGCAGATTTTCTGCATAGGTGCCAAAAGAAGAAATCAGAAGTAATGTTATGCCTTAGATGTAGCTCTATTTTCGATAAGAAAGCTGCGGAACATATACAAGTTATGCGGGTTGTAAAAGCAAAACAGGGCACCAATGCCCAACAAAGAATGGATTCAGAAATCCGATTTGACCCCAGAAGGGGGCATCAATAAAGACCCATGAATCAGGAAAGGAGTCCACCCACTTTTAGGCCTCCAACTAATGTGCCTACAGATACTTGGCTCAATACCATGGGAAAGAAGCGGCCAAATAAAGAAAGATGGCAGGCATTCGATGTACCAATAGGTTCTTCTCTAGATTACAGAAAGGAGTACCATGCTTCTACGTCGAACAAGATGACCCATGTGTCGAGAAATTACAAAGGAAAGAATCCTATGTCTCGTTCGCAGTGGAAAAGGTTTCAAAGACGGCGAAAGGCCGAGAAAGACGCAGCTAGACCTCATCCAGAAGTTAGCACTAATGTGCAGAAAAAACAAAGGAAGCCTCTGGAGAGGAATCCTGTGCCCTGGGCAGAAGAGTGTGGGTCGAATGATGAAGACGACTCCGACTCTAGTGACAGTTTAGACATCATAGTAAATGTCATATTTGTGTTGCCCAAAGAATACAACCGTGAGGTCGAAGTCGAAGAAACGGACCTAATGGTTGAAGAAGAACTGGCTAGACATAAGCCAATATGTTACTATATAATGAACAATGGATGTGTGGAAGAATAAAACGCATTCTTTGAACCACCAACAGAGGCAATGAAGAGCCATCTGAAACCCTTGTTCATTAGAGAAAAGGTTGGGGAGGTAACCATAAACAAAATTTTGGTTGATTGTGGGGCAACCATCAATATCATACCATAATTCATGCTGGAAAAGTTAGGCAAAGGAGATGCTGACATAAAGCCACTTAACATGGTCTTATCCAACTATGAAGGGGGCATTGGCACCGCAATATGTGTCATTAAACTAGACCTCAAAGTGGGCTCAATCCTTCGACCCACCATGTTCATGGTTATTTCAGCAAAACCCAACTACAATCTACTCCTTGGTCGGGAATGTATACATGGCATTGGAGCAGTGCCATCTTCGATGCACCAAAGGGTCACAATGTGGAGCCCTGGCGACATTGTGGAGAACATTGAAGTAGACTAGAGTTATTATTTGGGTGAAATAAACAGTGTCGGAAAGAACGATTTCGACAAAAATTTGGCTCACATAGGGCCATGTAACCCACCAGAGTTTGATTTAACCCCAACTCCTAATGCGTTCTGCTCCCTATACCTACACTCCGATCACGGATTTCAGTGGGATAGAGAAGACTTATCCAACATCGACTTTGGAGGAGTTAGTGATATACGGCCAACAGGCTAGGGAAGCGAGTTTGATGATGATGACTGAGTCATCAACTCTCCAAAAGATTTCGGCATATGTGGCCGAAAACAGAATGATAGCGGCCTTAGAGGTTGAAGTTAAATATGTGGCTTCCAAAGCCAATGAACAAGTCCTTTCGAAGACAGGGCCTGGGAAAGATTTCGACCCAGAACCTCCCGACTTGGGAACGAAAGATTTTCTAGACCAGAGGTTAAACGCCATTTATGAAGACGAACCTCTAGGTTTCGAAAAGGACCCGCTGGCGAACAATGTCAGAATGTTGGCGCAAGATCCTCTAGAAGAGGTAAATCTAGGCGAAGGTCCTGTGAACAGGCCCACATACATAAGCACAAAAATGGATCCAGGACTCAAGGTCGAAATGATCAAATTACTGAAAGAGTTCAAGGACTGCTTTGTGTGGGACTATGATGAGATGCCTGGTCTCGACAGAGGATTGGTAGAACTGCAGTTACCAATAAAGCCTGGAAAGAAACCCGTTAAGCATACCCCAAGACGGTTTGCACCAGAGATTTTATCAAAAATCAAAATGGAGGTCGAAAGGCTGCTAAGATGCAAATTCATAAGAACGACCAGGTACGTCGAATGGATTGCAAATATTGTACCTGTTATAAAGAAAAATGGTACCTTGAGGGTGTGCATCGATTTCAGAGATCTAAATGCTGCAACACCCAAAGATGAATACCCAATGCCAGTGGCGGAAATGCTTGTAGATTCTGTCGCTGGTTTCGAGTACATGAGTATGCTGGATGGCTACTCTGGATACAATCAAATCTTCATTGCTGAAGAAGATGTGTCAAAAATGGCCTTTCGTTGCCTTGGGGCTTTAGGCACCTATGAATGGGTAGTGATGCCTTTTGGCCTAAAGAATGCAGGGGCAACGTACCAAAGAGCCAAGAATTCGATCTTCCATGACTTTATTGACACTTTCATGCAAATTTATATTGATGATATTGTTGTCAAATCTATTTCAGGGAAGGCTCACATGGATCATCTTCGACAATCCTTTGAGAGGATGAGACACTACGGCCTGAAGATGAATCCTATGAAGTGTGCTTTTGGTGTAAAAGCAAGATATTTCTTAGGTTTTGTGGTCCACAAAAAAGGCATTGAGATAAACCAAAACAAGACCAAGGCTATCTTGCAAGCCAAAGCACCAACTAACAAAAAGGAATTGTAATCCTTACTTGGGAAGATAAATTTCCTAAGGAGATTTATATCCAACCTTAGTGGGAAAATGCAAGCCTTTTCGCCATTACTTCGAATCAACAAAGGAGGATTTGAATGGAGGGAGGAACATCAAGAAGCCTTCGACAAAATCAAAGAGTACCTCGTTAAACCACCTATTTTGGTTCCTCCTTGTCGAAGTAGGAGTATGAGACTGTACATAGCTGCGTCTGATAAGACTCTAGGGAGCATGCTGGCTCAAGAGGATGAAAATGGTGTCGAAAGGCCCATATACTACCTCAGCAGAGTTTTAAATGATGCAAAAACTAGATATAACGAAGTTGAAAAACTGTGTTTATGCCTATATTTTTCATGTACAAAACTTAAGAAATATATAAAGCCAGTTAATGTTTATGTTTCGTCTCATTTTGACGTTTTTAAATATATGTTGTCGAAACCCATTTTGCATAGTAGAATTGGCAAATGGGCACTTGCATTAACTGAGTATTCATTAACTTTTATGCCTCTCAAGGCTATAAAAGGCCAAGTGATCGCAGAATTTATAGTCGACCACTTTATACATGAAAGATCACTAAATTATTTGGAGCTCAAACCGTGGAAACTTTACTTTGATGGTTCTCGTTATAAAGATGGAGTTGGAGTCGGAGTCCTTATTATTTTTCCAAATAAAATTCCAACAACATTTAAGTACAAAATAGATGGGCATTGCTCCAATAATGAGGCTGAATATGAAGCGTTAATCGTAGGCCTTGAAATCCTGTTGGAATTGGGGGCAACTCAAGTCGAAATAATGGGAGACTCAGAGTTAGTCCTAAAACAAATTACGAAAGAATACAAATGCATAAAATAAAACCCGATCATGTATTTTGTAATATCTAGACAGTTGTTGAAGAATTTCGAGGCAGTTAACATTCGACACATACCCAGATTGGAAAATCAAGCAGCCAACGACTTGGCACAAATTGCTTCTGGGTATAAAGTTTCAAAAGAGAGGCTACAACAGGCAATCGAAGTTAGAGGAAGAATAACTGCCACCAAGTTATCCCCATTAGATTTAAAGACCATAAAGCTAGGATACACTGATCATGAAAATTTTGAAATTTCGTTCATAGACAATCTAACAGAGCAAGATTGGAGAAAGCCTATAGTGGACTAATTACAAAATCCAGCGGCTTCGACATAACGAAAGATAAAGTACAGAGCGCTGAGTTATGTGCTGATGGGAAATGAACTATTTAAGAAAACACCAGAAGGCGTGCTTCTAAAATGTTTAAGTGAAACAGAAGCATATATAGCTCTTTCCACTACACACGCTGGGGCATGTGGAGCACACCAAGTAGGCCAAAAGATGAAATGGTTATTGTTTCGACAAGGCTTATATTGGCCCACTATGTTAAAGGATTGTGTTGAGTTTGCAAAAGGGTGTCAGTAATGCCAAAAATATACAGGCATTCAACATGTGCCAGCAAACGAACTTCACTCGATTGTGAAACCTTGGCCTTTTAGAGGATGGGCCTTGGATCTTATTGGAGAAATTCGACCAGCATCTTCCAAAGGTCAGAAGTATATATTGGTGGGCATTGATTATTTTACTAAGTGGATCGAAGTGATTCCTTTGGTCAATGTAGACCTGGAGAATGTCATTGAATTCATTCAAAGGAACATCATATATAGATTTGGAATCCCTGAAACAATAACTACAGACCAAGGATCAGTCTTCACTGGTCGAAAGATGCAAGACTTCGCTGCAGAAATGGGGTTTAAATTGTTAACATCTACGCCCTATTATGCGCAGGCTAATGGCCAGGTCGAAGTAGCAAATAAAGTAGTGATCAGTTTAATAAAGAAACATGTGGGAAAAAAACCCAGAAACTGGCACAAGACACTAGATCAAGTCCTGTGGGCATGTTGAACTTGTCCTAAAGAAGCCACAGGGACAACACCATTTCGCCTAACCTATGGTCATGATGCAGTATTACCAGTGGAAATCCACTTGCAGGCGACACGGATTCAGATACATCATGAAATCCCTTCTGAAGTCTATTGGAGTATGATGTTGGATGAACTAGTGGACTTAGACGAAGAAAGGTTGAAAGCTCTGGATCTTTTGAGACTACAGAAGAAGCGAGTTGAGAAATCCTACAATCGCAAGGTGAAGTCCAAGACGTTTCAGCCTGAAGATCTAGTTTGGAAAGTAATACTCCCAATGGATCGAAGAGACATAAACTTGGGAAAATGGTCCCCTAAGTGGGAAGGGCCTTTTAGGATTGTGCAAGCATTCTCGGGCAGAGCCTATGAAATCGAAGCATTAAGCGAAGATCGAAGACTCTTGAAGATAAACGGTAAATACCTGAAAACGTATAGACCTATGCTTCAAGAGGTAAAAATAAATAATATATAATCACTGTTAATAGAGAATGCCAAAATGGAAACTTAAAAATTTCATTAAAAGTTCCAAAATGGCTCTGAAATCGTTACAGAAAGTGATTAGATAATTGAGAGAAACAAGATTCAAAAGGGAAGATTAGCTTTAATCTGGAGATACTTGATTCTTTGCAATTCTAGTCGTCGATCACATAGAGCTTTCGATTGGTGAAGGGTTTCGAGCTTGGCATCCAGAGATTGAGCTCGATCGGCATGTCTTAACCCTTCGACCAATTCTTCTTGGCTTTCTGACTCATTGTTCACAACAAGAAGCTCCTCTTTCTTTTTGTTGTTGGCAGCAATTTTAGCTTCCAACTCTGCAATCCGCACCCTCAGTTGAGCATTATCTCGATCTATTTCCTCGACTGATTTTTGTCTAGCCTCCTGGGCCTTCGACAAGTCCTTTACTCTAGAAGCGGATTCAGTAGCAGCATGCCAAGAAGCAGCCACTTGACCATTGACTTCTTCGATCTCACGATTGAGAATTCTCTAACGGTTGTAATCCGCTGATACCTGGTCAACAATAGAGAGTAAATCCAAGATTACACTGGCCACATCCGGAGGAGCAATAAGAAGATCGACAACTTTCAAGATAGTCTTCAGAAAGGAAGGAGCTGTTGGTTCCCCCTCTAAAGTTAACATCAAATCTCTTTTAAAGATTTGTGCTTTAACTTTCTGAAGAGCCTCGTCGAGAGGGGAAGTCGAAGTAGATCTTCCAGATGCAGTCGAGGCGCTGCGATCAGAGGAACTCTCTCGACCCTCTAGAATTGCAATTAGATAACCTAACGTATTCTGTTGTTTCAGTAAGGCCAAATCCCCCTTAGTTCTGGATCCCGTCGAAGGGATACTTTTGTTGGCTGTAACAACCACGTTGGCTACTTGACTTGGAATTGCTTCAGTGCCTGGAGGATTTTGGTTTCCTTCAGCAAAAACTTCTTCACCGTCAGCTTCTGGGATCTCTACATTCTCCCTCTCTGTTTCAGTTTCAACGCCATGGATACCTTCCTCCTCAGTCTCTCGCACTTCGACTAGCGGAACCCTAATCTCCTCTTGGTTTCCTGCAGCTTCTTCTTCATCGGCTTCTTCTATGGTTTCATGCTGAAGTTTAGAAGCCTGATTCACTTCGTCAGCTGAACTCATGAAAGAGCCTTTTGCTGAAGAGGGCCTGTAGGTAGGATCCTCTTCACTATTCAAGAGAGTGACAAAATCCTTGACATGAGTAGGAATTCGTGTGGAAGTGCCAGCAGTGTCCTGGAAAATAGAAGGAATTTGTTTCTTTCAGAATATTCATAAAGCAAAAGGGAGTGGAGAAATAAATAATAAGCAGTCGAAGTAAATACCTGGACTGGGATTTCAGCACCAGGACTAGAGTTGTCACTTTCGCTGGGATTGTTTAACCTAGCAATTACCTCCTGTTCAGTAGGTTCATTGATGACTACAGGAGGAGGCCTCCCAGCTGTAGTATTAATCCTAATTTTTGGACGGGGTTCGACGGTAGGAGCTGGCTTTTTCAATCTTCGTCTCTGCAAAGGAACAGGAGAAGACTCCTCTTCTTCATCGCTAGAGATTTGGATCTCTTGAACCTTCCGTTTTTTGGGGGTAGGTTTCTGAATACCCAGGAAATCAAATTGAGGGGATCAATATCTATGTCAGATAAAAACTAAGGGTATGAAGGAAAAGTAAATACCTTGGGAGAGGGGTTGACAGCAGAATCTCCCCCTTTTATACTCTCATCGGTTTTCTTTGAGGTGGCTCTCTTGACAGCTAAACAGAAGACAAGACAACTATAGTTAATTAAGTGTCGAAAGACAAATCTAAGATGAAGAGATGGAGAAGAATAATACCTTTTTTGACTCTGTCGAGAACCAACTTAAACGTCTCACATAGATGGTGGGTGAAGTCCTTCTCATCGAAGAACTCTTCGTCATAATACTGTTTCCACCACTCCTCAAAAGTAACAGAACTCAGAAAATGAAGGTTAAAGTCGAACAGGGTCAGTATAGTTCGACCGAAATACCTACCAATCTGCTTCGTAACGGCATCTTCTGAGTAGTCTGCATTATAAAAAAGAAGCAGCTTCTCTCGAGGATAAATAGGTGAGGGACGTGATTGAGCAATACCAAATTGTCGAGAGACAAGATTTGGTTGATAAGAAATTAAGCTCAGTTGATTTTTTGAGCTCTTGAATCTCAAGGGCATGATCCTGGGGCGCAGAAACGATTCCCACATGCTCACGAACTCATCAGTCACGTTATCCTCCTCATTCTAAGGGTATGGTCTGGTGAACCATTCCGGACCAACTTTTCGACTGGCAAAGGGAGCCATAATCGAAACAAAGCTCTTTTGCTCCACAAACATCATTACGAAGCTTGTGAAAGCCTTCTGAAATTGTTGGCCTTCATCAGTGGGAGTTAGTAATGCAAGCCTGGTGCCTTCGACTCTCCTGTTCAAGATTTCAGGAGCCTTTTCGTTGATCTTGTTCTTTTGGGGAAGGAAAGATTCAAAGGTGGCATTGAGCCACAGCTGGAGAAGCCAAAAGGGACCAGATAGCAGCAAGCTCCCCCTGTCTCCTATAACCTTAAGTTGAGTCACACCATTACTGATGGACTCATATAAGTTGGCCAGAATCAATTCGGCCAGGCAAAGGGGGTATTTATGGTGAAGCTACGTTGCGAGCGTCAGCATCTTTTTTGTCACCTGCAGTGACTTAGTACAAAAAACAAATCGAGACAGCCACATAGCCAAGAAGGCTATATGCTCCACCTCTGACATGGTACTAGAGGTTTTGTAATAAAAATGGTTTATAAAGGTGGTGTAAGTAGGTTTTGTAGCAGCAAACCCAATAGGATCCTCAGACAAGTCTTCAGGGTCGAAATAGTCACCAGTGGGTCGAAGACTAGTGTTGGCAGCTATGTCGAATAAAGTGGGGGTCATCATCCCACAAGGAATATGAAAAGTGAAATGTGCGCTATCCCAAAAGTACAATGAAGATACCAGCATAAGGGGACAGTAAGGAAATCATGTCTTCGACAGCATCACCAAGTCATAAATGCCCATCTCCTTCCAGACAGAAGCTTGCGCCCTCTCCATTTTGTTCAACCAGTCTGAGTATTCAGAAGAAATGTTAGGGCTTGATCTAAAGATTTGTTTCCCTTTGTTCATGAACTGGAGGTTGATATCCTCTGTAGTCTGAGGATGCTGCTGGTTAGCCGGAGTAGCGTCTTCAGGGTCCTCCCTAGGTTTCTTCGCGCAACCTATGGGTCTAAGCCTTGGGTGAGTAGGAAAGAAAGCGCGGTTTATCAAGGGGTTTTCGATGCATGAAGATAACATACCAGATATAGCATACATGTTTCCACCGTATCTCATGGGAATGAGGAGCTGAGAATCATATTCTTCTCGCCATTCTTTCGTCATAGGTTCAACAATGTACCTATTGGTCGAGGAAGAGGGAGGGTTGGTGGAAAAGACCTCTAGTGGTTCCTGGACATCATTAGCGTTTTTGGGTTGAGTATTGTTTGGTGCATTTGAGAGAAAAGCCATTGTTAAGGGTTTGAGAGAAGACGAAGGTGACAATACAATGTTGTGAGAAAGCAGGAAATTTGGGAATGCTGGAAATGGTAAGAGTTCCAAATAAGAAGGCTCAGCAGTATTTATAGCCTTCAGAAGAGGGATATGTCTCGTCAAGACTATTTAATGTTTCACAGGTAGTGGGACACGTGGCAAAGCGCGAAACGGTTACCGTGCATGCATTGGGAAACGTTGGGACATGCTTGCCTAGGTTATAGGAATATGGTCATCATGGCAAGCGTGGTAACGACAGTTTGAAGAGACATCTTGGAGAAAAAGTAATGATGATTTTATCAAGTGTAGCAGCTGTTGGAAGGCGAAAAGCACGCGTCAAGACTGGGTGGACAACTGGGAAGACAGGTGTCGAATGGGAAGTTCAAAGAATGGCTATTTCTTTGAGCGTCAAAATAGACATTCTTGGGGGGGCAATTTGTTGGCTCCCAAATTCGACACTTTGTATTTGGTCTTTTGGACCAAACAACTGGAATGAACCAAACCAGGAAGTATGATTCAACACATGAAATAACTTAAGGGGAAAAGATCTAAGTTATGATAGGAATCTTCGACCAAGGGCTCATTCGACTGAAGAAGACTTATGTTGCTCGACTGTGAGAAAGTGTTCACGCTTTGGCACATGGAACGAGGACTATTTGAATTTTGAATTATTGGAGGGAAAGGCAGTTTTCATCAGCGTCTGAGAAGAGGCAACGTGGCCAAAAGCTACGGGTCGAGAGACATGCAGAAGACACTTGTCTTCATCCTAGCGCAGAATGTTCTCTCAACGGTTATCTATTTTTAGTATAAATTAAGAAGCTTGTGTGATTTTCAAGTGTGTTCAATCTATTGTACTAAATCACTCAAATATTATCCAAGTAACTACTGCGTGAGAAAGGATAAAGTTGAGCAATGTACGTTGGAAACACCTTTTTCCTTTAATGAAAGTCTTTTTACATTACTTTACCATTATCCTGCAAAGTTATCTTTTTTACTTCTTTTACTTGCATTTCTATACTTTTGCTTGCTTTTCAACCATCTCAAACATTCTTTCTCTGGGTCGAACATGCGTTCTTCCTTCTTACCCATTTTACATAAAAATTAGCATATGTCCTGGGATTAGTTTGATCGATCCCGTAAGTAAACCAAAAAACTTACCCTTTTGTAGATCAGCGGTTGTTTACCGAAAACAACGGTAAACACATAGATACATAATATAAGCAATTCACTATTGCTTCTTCTTACATATACTCCATGTTCAGTTGTACACTTCACAAATTCCTTCTCCCTTAGGAAATATCAATTTTCTTATTCCAATCTCTTGGAGCTTGTTTCAATCCATACAGGCCTTTATGCAGCTTGTACACCTTTCTCTCTTTGTCATGTTCACAAATCCAACTGGTTGTTTAACATAAACTTCTTCGTCTAAGGGTCCATTCAGGAACACACACTTCACGTCCATCTGACATATGTGCCACCTGTTTATTTCTGCTAGACCAACAACCAACCTGATTGTTTCGATCCTAGAAACAGGTGCAAAAACTTCATCAAAGTTGTTGTACCCTAAAATTTTCCCTCCCATTTCATCAATATTTTCTCACCACAAGACCCTTGGAGCTCAAGATCAAGTTAGGGTTTGCTCTGCTCAAGAGTCCTCCTTGCACTGTTGACCCAAATTAGGGTTTGAGTTTGCACAAAGATGCTTTGACCTAAAATGCCCAAGATAACTTTCATGCTTCATGTTGGACTCACAAGTTTATCCATACCAAGTTTCAAGCCTTGATTCCAATCTTTGCCCAGTCAATTGGACAGTTGACTTGGAAATCAGCTGTATTGGGGAAAAGTCAACTGTGGTCAATTGACAGTCAAACCTCATGATTTTTGACCCACATCAACATTATGAACTCATATGGACCATTTGATCAAATTTGGATCACAATTCCACAAGAAATTTGATCAGATCACCAAAAGGGCAAAATGGTCATTTTTAGGGTTTTGACTGCACAAAGGCAATTTTTGACTGTTTGACCTGGCCAATGGCAAACCAAGCTCACATATGGACTCAAGGACCCAATGGTATTGTCTTGACACATTCAACAAGTTCAAAAGATCCCAAATGCACAAGATTGACATATGAATTTTCCAGTCAACTGATCAAAATTTGACTGTATACTGAAAAGTCAAACTTTGACTTTTTGGTCAAAATCAAGTGTCAAGATTCATTTTTCATCAAGACATGTCAAATTATGAAACTTGTTCATCAAGAAATCAAAAATTACAAATTAGGGTTTGAAATGAAGAATTTCATAACTTAGAAATTTTCTAAGTTATGAAATTTCTTAATTTTTTCCTAACTTTGTCCCATTTTTTCATCAAGATGAATTTGGATTCAAACAAAACTCAAAACATGAAAGTTATAGTCCATTGCAAAATCTACAACTTTGATTCACAAAGTTTCCTCAAAAGAAGCTTGTAGCTCAAGTTATGATTTTTGGAACAAGGGTGCAAAACATTCTTAACTTAGAAAATTTTTGACCTATTTTAGGCAGGATTTTTGCCCAACTTCATGGTCACTTTTCACATGCTTCCACTTGGAATCTCAACTTGCATTACAAATATGGATTGTAGTACACATTCCAAGCTTTTCAAATTGTCTAAGAACTCATCAAACACCCTTGTGGTTAGGGAGAATCGAATTTGTGAAGATGGGCAAAAGTCACTTTGTTCATGGCCAATTTCATGTTCATAACACTTTGCATTTTTCAAGTCAGCTTGCACAAGCTAGATTACAGGCCTCTAATCCAATTCTTACTCAATAATTTAATGCAAAACCTTTGTGTCCTAGCATTATCTTGTTCATTAAGTCATTACACAAAGGTTTAGTCTTAAAATGGAAAAAGCATTTTAGCCATTTTTGAAAAGAAGTGCTTTATGTCAAAAGCAAATCAAAGAAGTACCAAAGCAGATCTTTTGGGAACAAGTTCATGAACAAATTCCACTGATCAAGAGTGATTTTATGCAGCATAAATTGAGGAGGGTAGGGGCCTGCATTGTAAAGACACATTTTCTTACTTATCAAAGAAGTAACTTTGCAAAACTGATCCAACATTGACTTCCTGCAAGCAAGAACCAAAAAAAACTTTGTCCACACATTTCATACTCCCTAACTAACCTGAAGCACGACCAAACCATCCCTAAAACTCCCTCATTCACAGAAACACCATCCTACTGCAAAAAACAGAGTCCCTTCTGCAACTTGACTTCTATAAACCTTTCCACTCGTGTACTTTGGCCAAAAAGAGTTCAAACATGTTCCATATCACCCACTGAAGCTATCCCAAGCATTGAACACAAACTGTAACATCCCTAACATCACTTGCCATTTTCAGTTTTCAACTTTGCAGGTGGACTTCCATAGCTCGATTCAGTCAGTTTCAAAGCAAGCTAGAGGTTGGAGGAGCATCCTTGGACCTCAAGCAAGCTGTACAAGTCCTCACATTCCATTGAAAGTGCCTCCATTGTTGCACACAATTCAAGCTGAACAGGTAAGAGTTTGAACTTCTATCTCTCTATCCAAGCATATCTAGGCTTAGGTTTGTGAAGAAGTTATGTCCTACTCATGGCCCTGAAGCTACCCATATCATTACTTTTCATTTATGTTGTGTGTACTGAGAGAATTTTGAACCTGAACATTGAACAAAAGTTAGGTCAAGAATTGAGGGAGAAGAAATTCTCTCTCATTTCTGAGAGTTAGATCAAGTTCTTTATATGTATGAATTCGTGGTTTGAAGCTTTACATTTTTTGTGTTATAAGTTTCTGTTAAAAATCAAAGAATCAGGATGTTTAAACAAGGTAGGAAAGGCGCGCGTTTTTGACAGAAATGTTGCTGGAGGTTGAAGAAGCTTGCTTTGGGCTGGGCCTGACTTGTTCTTTCTATTTGCACCACATTTTTTCACATACACCCCCTTGGCCCATTGTGTGTTTTTTTAATTATTTTTGACTTTTTATTTTTTCCTCTGACTTATTATTTTTTGTCAAAACATAAAAAATATTAAAAATATTTTTTTCAACCATTCTTGCATTTATTTTGAATTTATTTGTTTTGTTTACACTTGTATATATAAATAAATATAATACTTTTTATTTAAACCCTAAAAAATAATACAAAATACATTCTATTTTCTGATTTTATTTTATTTTATCTTTTAAAAACATTTTCTAAAAAATATACTTTTTTTGTAAAATAATTAATATTTTATTTTTGTGTATATTTAATATATTTAATACATAATATAAATACTTATATATTATTAGAATATTTAGGATAAAAATACAAAAATAATACATTTTTATTTTTATTAATATTTCACCTCAAAAATTACTTTTACAATATACTTTTTATTTTATATATAATTATTAAATATTGTATATAATATAAATAATAAATACCATTTATTTACAAAAATTAGGGTTTTGCCCTAAACATGAAAATATCCAAAATTAACCTTTTTTTATTATTTTTATTTCACTTGTAAATAAACCACATACACAAATACAATGATACATTTTCATTTGTTTATTCTTGTACATTTGATACATTTTACATTTGCGATTGATTCGATTTGGTTGTAAATTCATTTGGATACTACTCTCCTATTAAGTCTCATCCCCGTTTGAACATTTGTACCCCATCCCCATGATTATTTTGTAATAATTTAGGACTTTAAATTCCGCATTTTAAAGCTTTCTAAATATGCCATGATAGACTTAGGGTTTGTATGCAAATCAAAAAATGACAAATAGCTTGACCTAATTCAAAGACAAAAAAGCATGAAAATGGACAACACCAATCACACTTGCACCCCTAGGGTTACTCCACTTGTTGTCTTCAATAATGGGCCATGTTGCATGTTGAGTTTCTTTGGCAAAACAAAACAATTCAAATGATCATAGTCCCTCGATGACACTTTTGAAAGTTGCCTAATCAAAATGATCATAGTCCCTTCAAGCAAAATTACCAAAGACACTTGGCACCATTGCATTCATGGTCCAAACGATGACCCGCGCCTGTCCCGTTAACATCCTAACACAAGATTGTCCACCAAATACAATGGTGGAACAAAATTGTTAAAAGGGTTAAAACATAGGAAAGATCTTTAAGAAATTTAGGGTAGATAGCTCTTGGTTACTTGACCAAATCTTGCAAAACAATCCTTGCCATTTTTCAAAACACACATCACAACACACTTTCAAAACAACTTTTCAAAAACATTGAAAACTTTTTCAAAAGATAAGTACACCTTTGTATACATTCAAACATGGATCATTACAAAGGTTGCCACAACAAATGGCCTCTTTTCAAAACATTTTCAAACCCACACACAAAGTACCATTTCAAACAATTGAAAATACAAGGCAAGTGATCTAAGCAAGTAACTAAGAGCCCATAGATAACCATGGATAGAAAGGGTGCTAATACCTTCCCTTTCTATAATCTACCCCCCGAACCCAAGAAAACATCTCAAAGGTTTTTGCTGTGCTTTTTAACCTTTCCTTAGGATAAAATAAAAAGTCGGTGGCGACTCTTGCTCAACCGAAACATTTGCAAAAACAAACGCAAAACCTCAAGTCAGTTCTCCTACCGTATCACAGAACTGGCGACTCTGCTGGGGACTAAACTTAAAAGTGGGGTTACCTTAGGATTATACCACTCTTGTTTTCAATTGCTTGCTTTGTTTGTGGGCTTTGCATCGGAGTTTCATAGATCCTAACCCGGATCTGGGGAATACCCTTTTAGGTAGCATAAGCTGTGAGGGACTTGTCCGGCGTAGACCGACATGGGTGAAGCAGTGACTACGTTGGTGTGACACCTTGGTCTGTACCTATATCCCTTGTGTTGCAACGAGGAGAATATGGGTCTTCTAAGGAGTCATTAAGCACCAACCGACCTTAGAACCCTAAATTGACCCAACTTGGCCATAGAACGGTAGCAGTATGCTACACTCATTGAGGCTAAACTCTCGCGATGGTTCTGGCCACAAGAAAAGATTGCGATGCTGGAGTTATGACCGATTGAGGGTAGTCAATGATATTGAGATCCTCTAGAACCCGGTTACTTTTGATAGGACAGGTCTTAACCAACGAAACTGAAAGAGGGTAATACCTAAACTTCATGCTGGCCTAAACCCTAAGGGCTGTCTTGTGTGACTTGTGTGCCTTATCATGCTTGCCTTTGTGAATACTTGTGGTGTGCTTTATCATAACATCATACCATCATACCATTGCATGCATCCTGCATAAGGACTGACCCATTTCAAAGACAAGAGGGTTTCATCTTTGCTCTGTTTTGTAGGACATCATGATGCCCATGCGTAGGAATACTATCCGGCTCAACTTTGTTCAACCATCTACTTTGCTCAAGGAATTGGTTGATAGGATTCCAAACACTACTTCCTTCATCAAGAGGCATGGTTCTCTCCTCGGTTTAGTCACTTCAAAGTGGGACTAACAACTGATGAGTGTCCTGGTCCAGTTTTATGATCCCCTATACCATTGCTTCACTTTTCAAGACTTCCAGCTGGTCCCTACCCTGGAAGAATTCTCTGAGTTACTTGGTATCCCTGTTTTGGAGCAGACTCCATTCACTGGTTGGGAGAAGACTCTTAGGCCTAAAGAGATTGCTGCGGCCCTTCCCTTGACCAAAGAAGAGGTAATAGCTAACTGGGAGACTAGAAGTGGAGTTAAGGGCTTTTTGGCTAAGTTTCTGGTTGGCAAAGCTAATAGTTTTTGGAATGACTTAGACTTCAAGGCGTACGAAGACATTCTGGCTCTCTTAATCTATGGTCTAGTATTGTTTCCAAATCCTGATAACTTTGTCAATATCAATTCCATAAGGATTTTCATGTCTCAGAACCCTGTACCCACTCTCTTGGGTGATATCCTGCAACAACTCTATGCTCGTACTGCCCGAAGACGGGGAACTCTGTGGTGTTGTGCTCCTTTGTTATTGAGGTGGTTTATTTTGCACCTCCCTAAGTTCGTGCTAAAGAATGAAGAAGGAAAGGGCTGGGCTCATAGGTTAATGTCTCTCACTGACAATGACATCATTTGGACTCTCAGAGGTTTGGATGAGGTAGCCATTATTGATCGTTGTGGAGAATATCCTAATGTTCCGTTGATCGGTACCCAGGGAGGAATCTCTTATAATCCATGTTTAGCTCTCCGTCAGTTTGGAAGAGCTAGAAGAGCAGAGCCTCATGAGATGTTGGTGCCTCACATCAGTTTTGAGTTTCAGGTAGACAGTGACGAGCTGCACCGTAGATTCATCAAGGCTTGGGACAGAATTCACAGAGCTGACCCACATGAGTTGGGATCGAAGACTTCTCTACCAATGGAACCCTACCGCAGATGGGTCCGCATCCGTGCTCAGAAGTTAGGTATGCCATACGAAGCTGTCAGTCCTATCATTCTTGAATTTCCTGATAAAGACGGGGTTCCTCCAACTGTCCTCCCTCCTCAGGTACCCACTGATGTTGATACACTAAAGAGATCTTGGGCGCAACTACAGGAAGAACGGGATTATTATCGGGAAAAGTTCAACGAATATGAACAAAAGATCCAGAAGCTGACTAAGCAATTGGAGAATAAGCAGATCCTGAACGACTATATATGTACTGAGAAGAGGAGGCCATGGGAGCACTGATGGGATTTGGATGTTTCTTTTACAGCTTTTATTTCCTTTTCAGTATTTTCATTCTTGTAATGCCTAAGGGAAAATTGTTGAACAATTTAAAGTTTGAATCTAATGAAGTGTGTTTCCTTTTTGTCTACAAAGTTGAATCCCGATTGTCTTTGAAAACATAAATCATACGCATCTCATTGCATCATGTGCACAACAAGTACCCTTCTTCTACAGGTTGCTTAATCTTCTTCGCTGTTTATTTCAGCACTCAATCATCATGTCTTCCGAGCCTACTACCGAACAAGCTATCAAGGCCCTCCAGGCCCAGAGCGCCCAGTTTCAAGAGCTGGTCATGAGCTTAGCCCAGGGTCAACAGGAGTTGAAGACTCTACTCTTGAAGAAGAAGAAGAAGAAGAGGCCTGTGCTGTTTAACACTGGACGGAGGTTTGGGAATACACTGCAGAATGAGGCTGATCAGGCTACTTCCTTTGCAGAGAAAGACAGTCCCTAAGGGGGAAGGGCTCCTAGTCTTGTGGTCTCCGACAACGAGATGGATTACAATGATGAACAGTACCCTCCTGCTGAAGACAGGTACAAGCAACTAGAGGATCGTTTAAGTGCCATGGAGATTCAACATGTGCTGGGGCTGGATTTCGGAGATCTAGGTTTATCTTCTGGGGTAGTGATCCCATACAAGTTCAAGGCACCTGCCTTCGCGAAGTACGACGGGGCTTCCTGCCCTAAGCTGCATCTCAGATCATATGTAAGGAAGATCCAACCTTACACTGCAGACAAGAACCTATGGATCCATTTCTTCCAAGATAGCCTTTCAGGGGCTCAACTCGAATGGTTCTATCAGCTGGATGGAGCCAGTATTCGAAACTGGGAGGACTTGGCTACTGCATTTTATAAACAGTATCAGTACAATTCCGACCTCGCTCCCACGCGTACCCAACTCCAGGGTATGTCGCTGGGGACGGGCGAAGGATTCAAGGAGTATGTGCAAAAGTGGAGAGACCTGGCTGGAAGGGTGCAGCCCCCTTTGACTGACCGTGAACTTGTTGACATGTTCTTAGGGACCCTGTCCGGTCCATTCTTCAACCATCTGATTGGGAATTCTTCTGTTGGGTTCACAGACCTGATCTTAACCGGTGAGAGGATAGAAGCTGGTATCAAGTCAGGGAAGATACAGAAAGGTGCCTCCTCGAGTACTGAAAAGAAGCCCTTCAAGAAGGAAGCTAGTGCTGTTTATGGTCCCAGAAGACAAAATAGACCGGAACACCGCCAAGCTGTCAACGCGTTGGTAATTTCAAAGCCTACTGCTGCTCCTCAGCAGTATAACCAACCAAGGGGTGAGAGACCCAAAAGGCAGTACACTCGACTCAGCATGACCCTGTCTCAGATTTTTCCGCAACTACTGTCAACCAATCTGGTAACTGTCAAAGAAGCTCCGAAGGTAGTGAACACAGCTTCTCCAAAGTACAACCCCAACGCCCGTTGCGCTTATCACTCTGATAGCCCGTGGCATACTACGGACGATTGTTGGGCTCTGAGGAATAAGGTTCAGGACCTTATTGATGCTAAAGAAATACAGTTCGAGGCGCCCGAAAGGCCCAATGTTGTGACTGCTCCCATGCCCCAGCATGGAGTGAATGCTGTGGAAGAAGACCTGTATGTGGCCTCCGTGGATGATATTGTTACTCCGTTGTTGACTGTCAAAAGGAACTTGTTGCTAGCCGGTTTATTTCCGAGATGTAGTAAAGGTTGCCTTCTATGTTCTGTTTCACCTGCTGGTTGTCCTTTGCTGAAGTCAGGCATCCAAAACCTGATGGATAGCAAAGAGATCTTGTTCGAGAAGATTGCTGTTCCTGCTGTCCCTGCTGAAGAAGTGTCTATTGTTACTATTTTCAACAACCCTCCTAAGGCTCCTTCAAAGAAGCCTGTCAAAATCATGTCCACTCAGAAGATTGCTCCTATCATCATCACTGTTCCGGGGCCTCTCCCTTATACATCCGACAAAGCTGTCCCGTGGCACTATGGGGCAGATGTTTATGTTCTTGGAGTAAAGCAAGAGTTTGATACTAGTACCAGCGTCAGCAATATTACCGGGCCTGCTAAAGTTACTCGCAGTGGTAGGCTGTTCTCACCAGATATTGCGCAACCAGCTATTCAGAGACCTCTTATCATCACACCTGCAATTGTGCCTGCTTCCCTTCCTGATCAAGTTCCTATTTCTACCCCTACTGTCGAGTCATCTGACGCTCGGGGAAAAGGGATTGCTACTGATTTGCCTGCCCTGACGGAGGCACAAAAGACAACCAATGTTGAAGCTTCCCAGCAAGAGATGGAAGAGATTCTCAAGATCATTAAGAAGAGTGATTTCAACGTAGTTGAGCAGCTGGGGCACACCCCATCAAAAATTTCTATGCTATCACTGTTGTTGTGTTCAGAGGCCCATGCCAAGGCCCTGATTTCCTTCCTGAAGACGACCCATGTGCCACAAGAAACGTCTGCTGATCAATTTACCGATTGTGTGGCCAACTTGACTGCTGATAATGGGTTGGGTTTCTCTGACGCCGATCTGACTGCCAAAGGAAAGAACCATAACGACGCCCTGCATGTCTCCATTGAATACAGGGGCACTACTCTTGCCCATGTGTTGGTAGACACCGGTTCTTAATTGAACGTATTACCCAAGAAGGCCCTAGATAGGTTGGATTGTGAGGGTTTGAAGCTCAAGCCTAGTAACATTGTTGTCCGAGCCTTTGACGGTTCGAAAAGGATGGTACATGGGGAAGTTGACATTCCAATCACGGTTGGTTCTCAAGTTTTTGATTCTACTTTCTATGTGATGGACATCCAACCATCCTATTCTTGTTTGTTGGGTCTTCCATGGATCCACAAGGCTGGAGCTGTGACCTCCACACTACATCAGAAGCTGAAGTACCCGGTCATAGGGAAAATTGTGACAGTTTAGGGGGAGGAAGAGTATATGGTCAGCCACCTCAACTCGTTCCGGTACATAGAAATGGATGGGGAATTCATTGAGACTCCATTCCAGCACTTTGAAGAAGTTCTGCAGACACTCACATCAGCTGAAACCGTGATTGAAGACCCCCCTCTGAAGATGGCTTCCTTAAAGGATGCCCGGGCTGTGATTGAGAAGGGTGAGTGTGCAAACTGGGGCCGACTTCCTGATTTCACTCCAAAGACTGACAAGTTTGGTTTGGGCTTCACTGCAGAAGCTCAGAGGGCTGTTCGTAAGGCAAGGATTGGAAGACCTCCTGTGTTCATCACCAACCCGGGAGTAAATGCTATTGAAGATGATGTGGAGGAAACTGAATTCGAAAGCTGGATCTATCCAACAACCGACGGTGGACCAAGCAACTGGACTGCCAAAGACTTCACACCTATTACTTTTGTCACTCAATAATGAACTCTTTTGTTTTGAATTTGTAACAGACAATATTTTGAAACTTTTATGGCTCGGTGTCTTACCCGGGGCACCGTGGCTTCATTTGTGAGGGCTTTTGTGTGTCATTTTCATATATCATTAATAAAAACATTGGACATTTGTTGCATTTCAAAATCTTGTGCTCCTTTTCTTTCTTTATTATATATTGCAAAACAACTATATTTACACACACTCACCTATACAGGTTCCAATCCACTCTGGATCTCACTGGTAACGACTCTGCTACCGCCAGTTATGACTTCGAAAATCCGATCAACTTAGCCGAAGACGAAGGTGAAGATGATTGCAAAGTTCCTGGTGAGCTCGCAAGACTGTTACTCCAGGAAGAGAGGGCCATTCAACCACATGAAGAGCCAGTGGAAACGGTAAATCTGGGTACTGAGATAGACAGAAAGGAAGTCAAGATTGGTGCCAATCTAGAGCTCAGTGTGAAACAACGGTTGATTCAGATGCTGCATGACTATGTGGAAATCTTTGCCTGGTCTTACGAAGACATGCCTGGGTTGGATACCAACATTGTGGTTCATCACCTGCCTACCAAGGAAGAATGCCCTCCGGTAAAACAGAAGGTCCGCCGTATGCGTCCAGAAATGTCCGAGAAAATCAAAGCTGAGGTTATGAAACAATTTGATGCCGGGTTTCTAGCAGTGACTTCTTACCCTCAGTGGATTGCCAACGTGGTTCCAGTGCCGAAGAAGGATGGTAAGGTCCGAATGTGCGTTGATTATAAGGATTTGAACAGGGCGAGCCCTAAGGATGACTTCCCTCTGCCTCATATCGATGTTCTGGTTGACAACACTGCTCAGCATAAAGTATTCTCCTTCATGGACGGCTTCTCCGGTTATAATCAGATCAAAATGGCTCCTGAAGACATGGAGAAGACCACTTTTGTTACTCAGTGGGGCACCTTTTGCTACAAGGTCATGCCTTTTGGGTTGAAAAATGCTGGAGCAACCTACCAACGTGCCATGGTTGCTTTATTTCATGACACGATCCATCACGAGATAGAAGTATACGTCGATGATATGATTGCAAGGTCCCAAACTGAGGAGGAACACCTTGACCATCTACGGAAGCTGTTTGACCGTCTGAAATTGTACAAGCTGAGGTTGAACCCAAACAAGTGCACCTTTGGGGTGAGATCTGGAAAATTGCTAGGCTTCGTTGTAAGCGACAAAGGCATTCAAGTGGACCCTGCCAAAGTGAAAGCCATACAAGAGATGCCAACTCCCAAGACAGAGAAAGAGGTCAGAGGCTTTCTAGGACGGTTGAACTACATTGCCCGATTCATCTCGCATCTAACTGCTACCTGTGAACCAATCTTCAAGCTGCTGAAGAAAGATCAAGTAGTACGTTGGAACGATGAATGTCAGGCTGATTTCGAAAGAATCAAAGAGTATCTCCAAGAACCACCCATTCTTATGCCGCCGGTTGAAGGGAGACCTCTAATCTTATACTTGACAGTACTGGACAACTCAATGGGGTGTGTGCTGGGGCAGCATGACGAGTCTGGCCGAAAAGAACACGCCATTTATTACCTTAGCAAAAAGTTTACCGACTGTGAGACTCGATACTCACTGCTCGAGAAAACTTGATGCGCTTTGGTATGGGCTGCTCGCCGGCTGAGACAGTATATGTTGACTCACACTACTCTGTTGATTTCAAAAATGGATCCAATCAAGTACATATTCGAAAAGCCTGCCTTGTCCGGAAGAATAGCAAGATGGCAGATGATCTTGACAGAATACGACATCCAGTACACGACTCAGAAAGCAATCAAGGGAAGTGTATTGGCAGACCATTTGGCACACCAGGCAGTGGATGATTACCAGTCGATGAACTTTGAATTTCCAAACGAGGATATCATGGTAGTGACTGATTGTGAAGTACCCGGACCGGATGAAGGACCTGAGGAAGGATCCCGATGGTTTATGCACTTTGACGGAGCCTCGAACACTTTGGTTAATGGTATCGGTGCTGTGATCATATCCCCTAAAGGCACTCATACTCCACTCACCGCCTGGCTATGTTTCAACTGCACCAACAACATGGCAGAGTATGAGGCATGTATCATGGGTCTTCAAGCTGCAATTGACTTAAGGATCAAGTTTCTGAGTGTCTTCGGAGATTCCGCTCTCGTGATCAATCAGATCAAAGGTGAGTGGGATACGAAACACCCAAATCTTATTCCTTACAAAGAGTATGTACTGACATTGCTTCCCCACTTCGAGGAGATAACTTTTGAACACTTCCCAAGAGAGGAGAATCAGTTAGCGGACGCACTAGCTACGATGTCTTCTATGTTCAAAGTCAAATGGGATAACGAGGCTCCCCGGATCATTATCTGGAAATTGGATGAACCTGCACATTGCTGCAATCTCGAGACCAAAGAGGTAACAGAAAAACCCTGGTATCATGAAGTGAAAAGGTACCTTGAAGCTCAAGAATACCCCGAAGGCTCATCTGTTAATGACAAGAAGTTCCTGAGAAGGTTTGCGGCAAAGTTCTTCCTCAGCAATGGCATTCTCTACAAGCGAAACCATGATTCAACCTTACTGCGTTGTGTGGATAAGACTGAAGCAGAAAGGATCATGGCAGAGCTACATGAAGGTACCTTCGGAACACATTCCAGTGGACATACCATGGCAAAGAAATTCCTTCGGGCAGGATATTTCTGGTCCACAATGGAAGCCGACTGTTATCAGCATTCTCGAACTTGTCATAAATGCCAAATCTATGCTGATAAGATGCACATTCCTCCGGTTCCTCTGAACGTCTTGACAGCACCTTGGCCTTTTGCAATGTGGGGCATTAATATGATCGGCGAAATCAGACCTACAGCATCCAACGGGCATCGCTTCATCTTGGTAGCGATTGATTATTTCACAAAGTGGGTCGAAGCAGCTTCTTTCGCTACCGTAACCAAGAACGTCGTGGCGCGGTTCATTCGGCACAACCTGATCTGTCGATACGGTGTACCTGAGAGGATCATTATGGATAATGGTACCAATCTTAACAACAAGATGATCATTGAGCTCTGCGAGCAATTCAAGATACAACACCACAACTCTTCTCCCTATCGAACGAAGATGAATGGGGCTGTAGAAGCAGCGAATAAGAACATCAAGAAGGTTGTGCAGAAGATGACAGTGACCTACAAAGATTGGCACGAAATGTTGTCGTTTGCTCTTCATGGGTACCGTACCTCAGCACGGACGTCAATAGGGGCAACTCCCTTTTCCTTGGTCTATGGCATGGAGGCAGTCTTGCCTATTGAAGTCCAGATACCCTCTCTCCGGATAATGAAGGATGCAGGTTTGAGCGAAGATGACTGGATCCAGACTCGGCTTGATCAATTAAACCTAATTGACGAAAAGAGACTCACTGCTATTTGTCATGGTCAGACGTACCAAAAACGGATGATCAGAGCATTTAACAAGAAGGTCAGACGACAAGAGTATCAAGTCGGAGATCTGGTAATCAAGCGCATCATTCTTCCTCAAAGTGATCCCAGGGGCAAATGGACCCCTACGTACGAAGGGCCATTTGTGGTTAAACATATTTTCTCAGGAGGAGCTATGATTCTAACCACCATGGATGGTGACGACCTTCCTCACCCCGCTAATGCAGACATAGTAAAAAGATACTACGCATGAATTAAAGACCT
The DNA here is from genome assembly GCA_948472305.1 of Vicia faba. Classification (NCBI taxonomy): domain Eukaryota; kingdom Viridiplantae; phylum Streptophyta; class Magnoliopsida; order Fabales; family Fabaceae; genus Vicia; species Vicia faba. The sequence goes on from OX451738.1 coordinate 1,265,368,903, forward strand.
GCTAGGTTGATACACCTAGGCAAAAATAAGGGCTTCCCGGCGAACCAAAAGGGTTCGGGCAAAATAAGGGACGAAATGAAAAAAAAATTGTACACCCGGCAAGTCGAAAACCTGAAAAGGCGGCTTGGGCAAAAATGGGTATCCCGGTGGACTGAAAACCCGAAAGGGCGGTCCAGACAAAAGTTAGGGATAAAGCGTAATACTATGTCTCATTGGATCACCTTGCATCCAGAATTCGCCATCAACTATCGGGCTCAGACGGCGCCAATCAATCAACTTCATGTTCAACTAAGCAGCAAAGTGATGAGATGCTTGAAGACATAAAGGCGATAGCAGAGTTGGAACCCAGTGGGATTATTTTTCACAAAGCTGTTTCGTCTCCTTTTCAAAATTATATAAACTCTATTTTTCTCGGCGGCGTTCTCTTACTAGGATGTCAGCCTCTTGTACAAAAACGCCTATTTACAGGCAAATTCAAAAATCAATACAAATTCGCTTTGCAGACAAATAGCTATTTGTTTTTTTCCTTTATCTGTTTTTGTTTTGCAAATAACGTCCAATGTTCATTCTTGATATATGCATTTGACACTAATGGCTAATTATAAATATTTGCATGCGAAACAAAAGATTAATTACAGGTGACGACAGAAACAGGGGCAATAATAAGTTGTCTAAGTGGTTTAGTTGCTCTGTCCACCAAGGTACCAAAGTAGGTTCGGCTGAAGAACGTAGCCAGGATACCTTCACTCCCCATTGAGTAAGACAAGATTCAACAATACTCTCCCCAGGCAGAGTTGGTCTCCCATCAGCCCTAAAAAGGCACAGTACCTCCAGCAAGTCTGCGATACTCTCCCCAAGCAGAGTTAGTCTACTGTCAGCCTTAAGGAAGTTAGGTATCCCCAGAAGATCTCAACATTCCCCAGCGGAGTATAGATATTCCTCAGCAAGCACCCCCGACAGTCTTAATATAAGATTTGTTCCCCGGCGGAATACAGACACCCCAGTGGAACCATTCCCCAGTACAGTTCAGAGTTTCCCCAGGAAAGTTGAATTATCCTCCCTAGTAGATTCTGAAGCTTATCCCCAGTAGATTCTGGAAGCTTATCCCCTGTAGAGTACGAACGCATCTCCCCGGCTTCATTCAAAGTTTATTTCCCACCAGAGCTTATAACTGGGTTATCCTTAGCTAATTACCACGGAAAGATCGTCCTCGGCGAAGTTCTTCCTATCCCCAGCGGAGTTCATCAAATTCCCCGACATAACTTATCAGTGGAATCCCCAGCGGAGCCCTCATCAAAACCTCAGCGAAGTATCTCTTCCCACAGAGTAATCTCTCCAACAAGTTTATCCCCCGACAGAGTCATCTTCTCCTACCGGTTTATTCTTGCAACCATCATCCCCAGCGGAAGCGAAGAACTCAACTCTTCAACGTCAGCCCAGGATTCCACAAACTCCCGGCAGTCGTCAAGGATTTATTTTCCTAGACAAAAATACATTCATCACATTATCATACACCATGACGCATGCATATATACATCATACCACACGATCTCATTTATTTTTGAGAACATCATGACATCATCATGACATTGCATACAACTAATGTTTTTGCCTTTTCAGAAAAAGGACAATCCAAAGATGATTACTATCAACTGTCACAATTCCAGATTCAATACCTGTATCTAGCCAGGACATATCTGTGAGTGATTGATTATAGATTCGATACCTGTATCCAGCCAGGGCATATCTACATGAAGAGTTTAGAGATTCGATACCTGTATCCAGCCAGAGCACGTCTGTAAGCAACCTTTTGAAATTCCAGATTCGATACCTGTATCCAGCCAGGGCATATCTGTAGACGACAAATTCCAGATTCGATGCCTGTATCCCGCCAGGGCATATCGGTAGACGACAAATTCCAGATTCGATGCCTGTATCCCGCCAGGGCATATCGGTAGACGACAAATTCCAGATTCGATTCCTGTATCCAGCTAGGGCATATCTGTAGACAACAAATTCCAGATTCGATTCCTGTATCCAGCCAGGGCATATCTGTAGACGACCAATTCCAGATTCGATTCCTGTATCTAGCCAGGGCACATCTGTGAGCAACTAATTGTAGATTTGATACCTGTACCTAGCCAGGGCATATCTGCATGAAGAGACTGAAGATCAACACCTGTAGCAAGCCAGGAAACCATCTTTCTTTCTCAGGTACGCAAGTTCTCGCTAAGGAATCTCTTACGCGATCGACACCTCCAAATGGCATCTATAAGCCCATTCCCGACAAGGTTCTATCACACCTCCAAATGGCATCTATAAGCCCATCCTCCTATCCATCCTATCTCTAAATGGCATCTATAAGCCCATTCTCGACATCACGCTGTTGATACTCTACCATGAGAGTGCAAATTTCTGGGCACTTTAGTGTTCAATCATCTTCCACCTTCGGATCACGAAAGGCACGCAAGCCAATCTACATCCTCAGGTCGAAGAAGATTGAACAGGGGCAACTGTTGTACCCCAAAATTTGCCCTCCCATTTCATCAATATTTTCTCACCACAAGACCCTTGGAGCTCAAGATCAAGTTAGGGTTTGCTCTGCTCAAGAGTCCTCCTTGCACTGTTGACCCAAATTAGGGTTTGAGTTTGCACAAAGATGTTTTGACCTAAAATGCCCAAGATAACTTTCATGCTTCATGTTGGACTCACAAGTTTATCCATACCAAGTTTCAAGCCTTGATTCCAATCTTTGCCCAGTCAATTGGACAGTTGACCTGGAAATCAGCTGTATTAGGGAAAAGTCAACTGTGATCAATTGACAGTCAAACCTCATGATTTTTGACCCACATCAACATTATGAACTCATATGGACCATTTGATCAAATTTGGATCACAATTCCACAAGAAATTTGATCAGATCACCAAAAGGGCAAAATGGTCATTTTTAGGGTTTTGACTGCACAGAGGCAATTTTTGACTGTTTGACCTGGCCAATGGAAAACCAAGCTCACATATGGACTCAAGGACCCAATGGAATTGTCTTGACACATTCAACAAGTTCAAAAGATCCCAAATGCACAAGATTGACAGATGAATTTTCCAGTCAACTGATCAAAATTTGACTGTATACTGAAAAGTCAAACTTTGACTTTTTGGTCAAAATCAAGTGTCAAGATTCATTTTTCATCAAGACATGTCAAATTATGAAACTTGTTCATCAAGAAATCAAAAATTACAAATTAGGGTTTGAAATGAAGAAATTTCATAACTTAGAAATTTTCTAAGTTATGAAATTTCCTAATTTTTTCCTAACTTTGTCCCATTTTTTCATCAAGATGCATTTGGATTCAAACAAAACTCAAAACATGCAAGTTATAGTCCATTGCAAAATATACAACTTTGATTCACAAAGTTTCCTCAAAAGAAGCTTGTATCTCAAGTTATGATTTTTGGAACAAGGGTGCAAAACATTCTTAACTTAGAAATTTTTTGACCTATTTTAGGCAGGATTTTTGCCCAACTTCATGGTCACTTTTCACATGCTTCCACTTGGAATATCAACTTTCATTACAAATATGGATTGTATTACACATTCCAAGCTTTCCAAATTGTCCAAGAACTCATCAAACACCCTTGTGGTTAGGGAGAATCGAATTTGTGAAGATGGGCAAAAGTCACTTTGTTCATGGCCAATTTCATGTTCATAACACTTTGCATTTTTCAAGTCAGCTTGCACAAGCTAGATTACAGGCCTCTAATCCTATTCTTACTCAATAATTTAATGCAAAACCTTTGTGTCCTAGCATTATCTTGTTCATTAAGTCATTACACAAAGGTTTAGTCTTAAAATGGAAAAAGCATTTTAGCCATTTTTGAAAAGAAGTGCTTTATGTCAAAAGCAAATCAAAGAAGTACCAAAGCAGATCTTTTGGGCACAAGTTCATGAACAAATTCCACTGATCAAGAGTGATTTTATGCAGCATAGATTGAGGAGGGTAGGGGCCTGCATTGTAAAGACACATTTTCTTACTTATCAAAGAAGTAACTTTGCAAAACTGATCCAACATTGACTTCCTGCAAGCAAGAACCAAAACAAACTTTGTCCACACATTTCATACTCCCTAACCAACCTGAAGCACGACCAAACCATCCCTAAAACTCCCTCATTCACAGAAACACCATCCTACTGCAAAAAACAGAGTCCCTTCTGCAACTTGACTTCTATAAACCTTTCCACTCGTGCACTTTGGCCAAAAAGAGTTCAAACATGTTCCATATCACCCACTGAAGCTATCCTAAGCATTGGACACAAACTGTAACATCCCTAACATCACTTGCCATTTTCAGTTTTCAACTTTGCAGGTGGACTTCCATAGCTCGATTCAGTCAATTTCAAAGCAAGCTAGAGGTTGGAGGAGCATCCTTGGACCTCAAGCAAGATGTACAAGTCCTCACATTCCATTGAAAGTGCCTCCATTGTTGCACACGATTCAAGCTGAACAGATAAGAGTTTGAACTTCTATCTCTCTATCCAAGCATATCTAGGCTTAGGTTTGTGAAGAAGTTATGTCCTACTCATGGCCCTGAAGCTACCCATATCATTACTTTTCATTTATGTTGTGTGTACTGAGAGAATTTTGAACCTGAACATTGAACAAAAGTTAGGTCAGGAATTGGGGGAGAAGAAATTCTCTCTCATTTCTGAGAGTTAGATCAAGTTCTTTATATGTATGAATTCGTGGTTTGACGCTTTACATTTTTTGTGTTATAAGTTTCTGTTAAAAATCAAAGAATCAGGATGTTTGAACAAGGTAGGAAAGGCACGCGTTTTTGACAGAAATGTTGCTGGAGGTTGAAGAAGCTTGCTTTGGGCTGGGCCTGACTTGTTCTTTCTATTTGCACCACATTTTTTCACATACACTCCCTTGGCCCATTGTGTGTTTTTTTAATTATTTTTGACTTTTTATTTTTTCCTCTGACTTATTATTTTTTGTCAAAACATAAAAAATATTAAAAATATTTTTTTCAACCATTCTTGCATTTATTTTGAATTTATTTGTTTTGTTTACACTTGTATATATAAATAAATATAATACTTTTTATTTAAACCCTAAAAAATAATACAAAATACATTCTATTTTTTGATTTTATTTTATTTTATCTTTTGAAAACATTTTCTAAAAAATATACTTTTTTTGTAAAATAATTAATATTTTATTTTTGTGTATATTTAATATATTTAATACATAATATAAATACTTATATATTTATTAGAATATTTAGGATAAAAATACAAAAATAATACATTTTTATTTTTATTAATATTTCACCTCAAAAATTACTTTTACAATATACTTTTTTTTATATATAATTATTAAATATTGTATATAATATAAATAATAAATACCATTTATTTACAAAAATTAGGGTTTTGCCCTAAACATGAAAATATCCAAAATTAACCTTTTTTTATTATTTTTATTTCACTTGTAAATAAACCACATACACAAATACATTGATACATTTGCATTTGTTTATTCTTGTACATTTGATACATTTTACATTTGCGATTGATTCGATTTGGTTGTAAATTCATTTGGATACTACTCTCCTATTAAGTCTCATCCCCATTTGAACATTTGTACCCCTATCCCCATGATTATTTTGTAATAATTTAGGACTTTAAATTCCGCATTTTAAAGCTTTCTAAATATGCCATGATAGACTTAGGGTTTGTATGCAAATCAAAAAATGACAAATAGCTTGACCTAATTCAAAGACAAAAAAGCATGAAAATGGACAACACCAATCACACTTGCACCCATAGGGTTACTCCACTTGTTGCCTTCAATAATGGGCCATGTTGCATGTTGAGTTTCTTTGGCAAAATAAAACAATTCAAATGATCATAGTCCCTCGATGACGCTTTCGAAAGTTGCCTAATCAAAATGATCATAGTCCCTTCAAGCAAAATTGCCAAAGACACTTGGCACCATTGCATTCATGGTCCAAACGATGACCCGCGCCTGTCCCGTTAACATCCTAACATAAGATTGTCCACCAAATACAATGGTGGAACAAAATTGTTAAAAGGGTTAAAACATAGGAAAGATCTTTGAGAAGTTTAGGGTAGATAGCTCTTGGTTACTTGACCAAATATTGCAAAACAATCCTTGCCATTTTTCAAAACACACATCACAACACACTTTCAAAACAACTTTTCAAAAACATTGAAAACTTTTTCAAAAGATAAGTACACCTTTGTATACATTCAAACATGGATCATTACAAAGGTTGCCACAACAAATGGCCTCTTTTCAAAACATTTTCAAACCCACACACAAGCACCATTTCAAACAATTGAAAACACAAGGCAAGTGATCTAAGCAAGTAACTAAGAGCCCATGGATAACCATGGATAGAAAGGGTGCTAATACCTTCCCTTTCTATAATCTAGCCCCCGAACCCAAGAAAACATCTCAAAGGTTTTTGCTGTGCTTTTTAACCTTTCCTTAGGATAAAATAAAAAGTCGGTGGCGACTCTTGCTCAACCGAAACATTTGTGAAAACAAACGCAAAACCTCAAGTCAGTTCTCCCACCGTATCACAAAAGTCTATTCCTTTTTTTGTAGAAATCCTTCCGCCACAAGCATTGCTTTGTGTCGAGTTACTTCCCCTTTGGAATTTATTTTCACTTTGTATACCCACTTGACATCAATTGTCTTCTTACCTTAAGGCAATTCGACAAGTGGCCAATTGTTGTTGTCTTTGATAGACTTCACTTCTTCCTTCATTGCTTTCACCCACTTCAAATCCTTTAATGCTTCAGCTGCATTGACAGGTTCAACATCTGCATAGAAATCATAATGTACCAACTCACCTTCATTATCTATCACATCATCTGATGTAATCACACAATCTTGCAATCTTGTAGGCATGCGTCTTGTTCTTTGAGGTCTGCTTATACTTGGTTGGTCTATAACTGCTGGTTCCTCTTGTCAAACTTCTCTTTTGACTTGAGTTTCTGGTTCTTCAAGTAGGATTCCCACTAAATCTTTCTTGACATTTTCAGTCCAATCCCATTCTTTAAGCTCATCTATGATCACGTCTCTGCTGATCACAACCTGCTTGTTCACTGGGTCAAACAACTTGTAACCTCCTGTCGAATGATATCCAACTAGAATCATTTGACTCGACTTATCATCAAGTTTTCTTCTTAGCTGATCTGGAACATGTCTATGTGCAATAGATCCAAATACCTTCAAATGACTCAAGCTAGGCTTCACACCATACCAACATTCTTCTGGAGTAATTCCTTCTAGCTTCTTTGTAGGACATCTATTCAAAATGCATGTTGCAGTTAACACAGCTTCACCCCAAAACTCTTTAGGTAAATTCCTGCCTTTCAACATACTTCTCACCATATTCATGATGGTTCGATTCTTCCTTTCTGCAGTTCCATTATGATGTGGAGTATAGGGTGGCACCACCTCATGCACAGTCCCTTCCTTTTCACATAACTTGTCGAAGTTTTTTGACACATACTCTCCACCACCATCAGTTCTCAAAACTTTGAGTTTTCGACCACTTTGTATTTCGACCATAGACTTAAACTTGGCAAATACCTCGATCACTTCACTTTTCTTCTTGATCAAGTAAGTCCAAAGCTTTCGAATGAAATCATCTATGAATGTAACAAAGTATTTGTTACCTCCCATTAAATCCATTAGTCCACATACATCAGAGTATATGACTTCAAGAATAACCTTCGACCTGCTTCCTGCATCCTTGTTAAAGCTATTCTTGTGATGCTTCACCTGCACATATTCCTCACATACCTTATTTGGAATATCGATTTCTGGCAATCCTGAAACCATATTTCTTTTCTTCAAATCTCTGATGTCTCTGAAGTTGAGATGGCCTAGTCGATAATGCCATATCCATTCATCTATGCTAGGTGCAGTCGAAAGACACTTGCGCTCCATCACATTTAGTTGAATCTTGAAGGTTCTATTATGAGACATAGGAGCCTTCAAGATTAATCTTCCATTTTCATCGACGACTCTCATCATCTTATCTTCGATCGACACTTTATAATTCTTTTCGGCCAACTGCCATATACTGAGCAAATTGCTCTTGATGCCTGGTATGTACAACACATTGGAAATTACTGATCTCTTGCCATCTTTCATCATAATCATAACATCACCAATACCTTCAGCTGCTAGGATATTGTCATTTGCGAATTTTACCATATTTTTCATTGAAGGCTTTATGTTGACAAACCAGTTTTTCCTTCCATACATATGTGATGAGCATCCTGAATCCAAGTACCATTGGTCCTTGAATCTATCTTCATCTCTTGTTGTAACCATCAACATCATCTCTTCTTCTTCTTCATGTTTTGCAAACTTTGCATCACTTTCTTGATTCTTTCGCTTTTCTGGACAATCACTCGAATAGTGACCATACTTCTGACAATTTTAATATTGAATGTGACTCTTGTCAGGTTTTAGACCACCACCTCTTCCTCCATTTGCAACACCACCTCTTTGGTTGCCTTGGTATGGTCTTCTCTGATTCGACATGTTTCCTTCGTTCTGGTTTCCTTTACCTATCGACTTATTGTAGCCGCCTCTACCTCTGCCCAACCACTTTACCTTGCCTTTGGTTTCTTTTGCTGAATGTGCCTGCAAAGCCACATCACTCTTCGACTTGCCTGTGGCTCTTTCAATCATTCTTTGTTTATGAGATTCAAGTGTCCCTTTAAGCTCTTTCTTTGTCAATTTCTACAAGTCTTTCCCCTCTTCTATAGCCACCACCATGTGGTCGAACTTAGGAGCCAAAGATCTCAAGATCTTCGAAACAACAACTCTTGTTGTTAATGTTTCTCCTCATACCTTGATTTGATTCACTAGTTTTATAACCCTAGTGAAGAAATCAGATATGCTCTCACTATCTTCCATCTAAAGCAATTCATACGTTCTCTTGTGAGTTTGTAACTTCACTTCTTTCACCTTTTCTGCACCACCAAAAGACTTCTCAAGAACCTCCCAAGCTTCTTTTGCAGATTCTGAATCACTCACTTTTTCAAAATTTTCTGGACTCAGACATTGATGAATTATAAAGAGTGCTTTATAACCCAGCTTCTCAGATTCCGTGTTTTTCTTCTGAAGCGTTTTCTCCAAGTGCTTCCAATCCATCCTTTACAAGATCCCAAAGACTTTGACACCTGAATAAAATGTTTATCTGTTTGGACCAATTCTCATAGTTGTCTACTTTCAGAATTGGTAGAGTTACTGGATAATTTTCATTCTCATAACTCGCCATCGTGAATTCTTCTTCTTCCTCAATCATTCTTGATTGATACTTCCCTTGAATCGATTAACTGAGCTCTGATACCAGATGTTGAAAATCCACCAAATACCTATGATGGATTTCTACCAATCTTGATAAACAAGATTGATATCACCACACAATGACAATGAATTATGAGAAAAGAAAAGAAAAGAAAGAAGAAATTTTTTTCTGCAGAGTTTCTCTGTGCCTATAAACTGTGGAAAACTTTGTTAATCGCTTACAACTGCAAATTCTGTGATTACAATGAATTGACTTGATTACAAAATTAGAGGTTGCTCCCTCTATTTATAGATTTAGGTTAGCTTGCTCCTAATCCAAAGCCCAAAACTATAAAAGCCTAAAATACCTATTTTGGTACTAAATCAAATTTATCTATTTTAGATCTAAATCAAATTTATCTAAATCTAAAATAAATCAAATCTGTGTGTAGTATTTTGACACACCTACTTCGACACTCCCCTGTCTCTATCGAGCAAACTGCTTCGACACAAGGAATTACTTTCAACAATATTAAAATATATATTATTGATGTAAAAAAACTAATTTTAATAGTATAAAAATGGTTTTAAATTAAAAAAATTACTTACAAGTTTTCAATTAAATTCTCTCATATATTATCTAATGCATCTTACACGACTCATTTTATTTCAAACGCAAAAAAAAATAAAAATCGAGAGCTTCTATTTGAAAATTTTATATTTTTAGTCCTTCAATGGATTGGAATTAGAAATTAATAGTAATACATTAAATTATGAACACATCAATATATATATATATATATATATATATATATATATATATATATATATATATATATATATATATATATATATATATATATATATATCAAAATTAGAAAGAAATTTTTTTCAGTTAAGGGACCAAAATGAACCTTGAGGTTAACATACAAGACTAAAAAGGGTATTTTTCCAAAATGATATAATTAGTCACCGTAAGGCCTAAGTTAGCAAGAGAATCAGCGCAGTTATTCCCTTGTCTATAGATATGCGAAGCCACAAGACAAATTAGCAGTGATATTTACAAAATTTACCCATCTAGTTCTGATTTGCCAAGGAACTTTGAAGGGTGTTTAAAGGATTGAACCACATCAATAAAATTTGTTTCTAACCAAAAATGTTGTCAACCCTTCTCATTGGTGAACTAAATTATAGATATAACATCTGAGAGTTCGGCAATGAGAGAATTCGAATCACCCAAGAACATATCAAAAGCTCCAAGAAACTGAACGTTGAAGTCTTTGGCAATGCCACCACAAGTAGGGCGACCCGGGTTACCTAAAGATGCTCAATCACAATTGAACTTAATCCAATTACGAGGGGAGACTTCCAAAAAACCTCCAAAATCTTAGGGGTACAAGGAGGATGAATAATGACTTTGAAAGATTTCAACAAAAAAAAATCTCTAATACTCACAAAAGAAGGAACTTTGAAAAAATTTCTAGCAACAGAGCAAGCGGAAACAATTCCAAAGATGGAGGAGGAAACAAGAATGTATTTCTCTTTAAATCTCACACTATTGCGGGTAAACAAAATGGAATTAAATAAGTGAATTACTGCAACATTAATGATTAACTTACAGTGGCCAGAACAATCTCTACTACAAATGCTCCAAACATTTTCCCAATCCTTAATCTGACAATTAATATCCAAGACACTCAACAACCATCCCCAAAGTCGAACAACATAAGAGCACTCGAAAAAGAGGTCAGAGGCAGATTCTTCAGACCGCGAGCAAAGACTGCAGACCAAAGGAAAATCGAACTTCCGTAACTTTAATTGATCATCTATAGCTAGCTTATTGAGCAACAACCTCTAAACCATAAACGATTTAGATGGCGGAATAGATTTTGACCAAACCCAGTGCCACCAGTGCTTAGAAACGCCTGAAGATCACTTAAAATCATAAGCAGACTTACGAGACAACTCCCCCGAGGAAGAATGATTCCAAATCATTTTATCTAGATGAAGATCGAAAGGAATATGGCAGTTATAAATTCTGATCTAAATAGGGTCCAAAATGTTATAGGTGCAGGCCGAAAAATTCCAAACCCCATCAACAATGAAGGGGCTGACCTGCACCTCATCAAGAACCAAATAACTTTTGAAGAAATTCAACATGATAGACTGCACTATAGCAAAAACTCCAATGCATCTAACATGTATTCTTGAGAAAGAATAGGTAAGTGGAAAGGTATGTCAGAAGATGTATCATGGTATGATAGGCTCTCTTCTGTATCTGACTGCATCCAGACCTGATATTTTATTCAGTGTTCATCTTTGTGCTAGATTTCAATATGATCCTAGGGAATCTCATTTAACTATTGTTAAGAGAATTCTAAGGTATCTGAAAGGAACCACTAACCTTGGCTTTATGTATAAGAAAACATCATAGTACACTCTTTCTGGTTTCTGTGATGCAGATTACGCTGAAGACAAAATGGAGAGGAAAAGTACTTCTGGAAATTGTCAGTTTCTAGGCAAGAATCTGATATCATGGTCAAGCAAGAGGAAATCAATAATTTCTCTCTCAACTGCATAAGTAAAGTATATCTCAGCAGCACTATGCAACACTCAGATGCTCTAGATGAAGAATCGGCTGGAAGATTATCAGATTTATGAGGGTAACATTCCTATCTTCTGTAACAATACTACTATTATTTGCTTGAGTAAGAATCATATCTTACACTCTAGGGATAAACACATAGAAATAAAACATCATTTCATTAGATACTATGTTCAGAAAGGGATCTTACCTTTAAAATTTATAGATACATGCCATCAGTGGGATGATATTTTTCCAAAACCCTTAGCTGAAGATAACTTTATGTTTATTCTAAAGAATCTGAAAATGGATCTCTGTCCAGAGTAAGATGTCATTAGAATCAAAAGTGTTTTAGTCTAAATATGAAGTGATAAGATTCTGACTCAATCAAAGGCCTTTCTTCTAATTTTTTTACCTTAGTCATCAGAAGATGTTTCGGTCAGAAATTTCTGATCATATGGAAAACTTCGTGGTTTTCCAGATGATGAGAATATCAAATGCATCACCTAAATAGACTTAGTGTCAATCACACTCTACCTAGGAAATGCACGAGCAGTTATTTTTCTTGGAATTGATTAATCATGATTACATTTATTAACTACTCCTCTCTATTGTGTCTTGGGAATAGTTGTTTCATGTCGTATTCCAATGTTTTTGACTGATATGACTGCTAAGATATTCTTCGTTGGGTTCTAATTAAGTGTTTTTGTGTTCTCCTATCTTAACTTTTGATATACTTCTCTTTTCATTCCCTCCTTTTAGCAATCTGTGACGTCATTTGGTTCTCTCTCTAGAAATTAATTCCTTTGAGTGTTTCAATCGCCTCATTTCTTGAACGACTTGACTGACTATTTATATCTATTCTCATCTATAGTCTTTCATAAAATACTTATCCTTGTATCATCTTCAATTGTTTCTTCTCTTCAAATTTCTCTGCATTCCATGGTTGTTAGAACCTCTCAAGGAGATGAAAATCTTCTCAAAATAATCAAAGATAAAAGACCCAACTATGTGTCAGATGATGGTTTCATCAACGATTTTATTAAAAATCAAGGATGGTCTGGGTAAGATATAATGCTTAGAGGTCTCATTTATCCTAACCTCGTGAAGAATTTATGGCTTCATGTTTTTGTCAGTCCTGATGGAAACTTCATTCACTCTTATATCTTTGGTATTCTGATTACCATAAATCGCTCCTCCATTGATGTAGTCATCTAGAGTCCACCATTACCTAACTCATGCATGGATATTGATATGTTTCTAAGAGTTTCTAATTCTCCTTTTAGATATGAGCCCTTTAATTCAGATTATTTGAAACCGCTTGCAAAAATCTGGTTTCAGTTCTTATTGAAAAACCTTCATCCCAGAGGGGAAGATCTTTGATACAGTTTTTCCTAGGGACATGTGTCTTCTTTATTACCTTCCCAAGATTATTCCAATTCATTTTTCGACAATAATATTTAATCATCTTAGTGACATTAAAGTTTCAAGATTTTAATTGATTTCATTTTCATTGGCATCTAGAGTCAAGACTCTCAAGATCTTAATATCTGATCTATTGCCAAGGGGAGTTTTTACTCAAATGGTTCAGAGTCAGGATATTCGAGCTTCATCAAGTCATTGACTCAAGAGGAGTTCCATAAAAAGGATAAGTATTCTTTACCTTCTTATTTTCACTTTTTTGATTATATGAACAAAATTGTGTCATTAAAATACATAATTTTGTCATCATAAAAAAGAGGGAGATTGTTAGAACAAAATTTGGTTTTGCAATACTATCTTTGAGTTTTGATGATAACAAATGAGTATATTTGTATGAACAATTTCGATACTTTAATGTTTGTTATTTTTGAGTATTTAACAAACAGGTCATGCTTCTGATAGATGGCATGGCCAAGACATTAGAAGAGAATTATTTCCGCTTTTGCGCTACATAAGTTCTGATGTACAATAGCAAGACACTCCAGAAGACTCTGAAGTGTAGGTTCTGATATGAAGTCTAAAGAAACCAGTCAGAATATTTGAAGACATAAGTTTTAACTTAAGCCCAGATGCTAAAGACTCATGTTTGAGAAGACAACGTGTTATAAAGAAACTAGTCAGAAGATCTAAAGACATAAGTTTCTACTTAAGTCTAGATGCTAAAGACTCATGTTTATGAAGACAACGTGTTATAAAGAAATCAATCAGAAGATTTGAAGACATGAGTTTCTACTTAAGTCCAGATGCTGAAGACTAATGTTTCTAAAGACAAAGGGTTCTCAAGACCAAACGCTAAAGATTCTGATAGACAAAGTTCTAAAGACTCTAAAGACTTGAAGTTCTAAACACCCATGGTTCTAAGAAAAGGGTTCTAAAGACCAAGTGCTAAAAACTATGAAGACAGAAGTTCTAAAGACTCTAAAGACTTGAAGTTTTGAAGACCCAAGGTTCTAAGAAAAGGTTCTCATGACCAAGTGCTGAAGGCTCTGAAGACGCAGTTCTGAAGACTTGAAGTTCTGATGACCTTGTGTTATGTTCTCGCTTCTAAAATCATTCTCGCAGAAGCCTCTAAAGTGCAGAGGGAAAGAATATAACGTTAATGTGGTATAAATAGTACATGGTACAATCAATGTTTCATTCCACTATCATGAAAGGACGGATGCGTTGTACGATCTTGTCTCCCAGGTGATTGCTCAAGGTGCCAATGTTTCTGGAAATCCCAAGAGTACTCCTCAATAGATATATTATTTTATTGACTTATATAAAGGCTTGAAGACTAAGAGAGAAAGCGGCGAATTTTCACTGAATATCCACGCACAAGCGTTATTCATAACTTTCATATTTTTAGTCTACTGTTCTTAAAATAGTTTACATATTCAGCTTGTATAGAACCAATATTATTGTAAACAAAACTTGTATTCAAACAGTTATTTGCTTTCCTTAAGGGACCAGTTAGGTCTGTATCCTTAAGAAGTCTAGGACTAGTGTCTCTTAGAGGTTTGATTTTCCTTAAGGGACCAGTTAGGTATGTATCTTTAAGAAGTCTAGGACTTGTGTGTCTAGAGGTTGTTAGTTAGTTGTGGGCAGCTTGTGCATTGTAATAATCAGTTGGATTATTGGATTAAGTCATCGTTTGAGAGAGGCGAAATCACTTTGGTGGATGGACTAGACTAGCTTGATAATTTTTAAGTGAACTAGTATAAACATTCAGTGTTCTTTACTTCCTGTTCTTAATTATTGTTATTATCAAAAGTGAAGGATTTTTTTTAATTAATGGAAAATATTTTTAAAAGAAAAGTTTTGATTTAAAACCTAATTCAAACCCCTCATTTCTTGTGTTTTTCACACCTACAAATATAAGGTCCTATCATATTCAAGATTGGGCTCTTATAAGTCACAAAAGCGTGTGAGTCTATGGGAGGTCCCCGAAGAAAAGATATTCATCAGCCACAATATCTTCAACTGTCTTTTGCTACTCACTATCAAACTAAATAACTATTTCTTCCATATGATTAAGTTGACGTGTTCTTAGGCCAAAAATAGTTTGACGATACCTATGCTATGCATGATTGAAATAGAAGAAATTCACTCTAAGGATTCCTTAGTTGTGACAAAAGATGCATTAACTCAAAAGCCTTAGCAACTCTCTTCATGAATAACCCCTCGATAAAGCTTCTATCTCGATTAACAATCCCTCCAAATAACTTCATTTTCAACATTGACCTCCCAATTAACACAATCCTCACAAAATTTACTACCATCACACGAAAAATTAAAAAAATTTCAATCTTACAAATATTTAATTAAATATCTCAGTCATATATTAATTTGTACGGTTTAAAAAAAAGAAGGAATCTAGTGATTTTCCCCTTCATCTTCATCGCTATAAATATTGATAATTGAGGAGGATATCAAACTTTCCTTATATGGTTGGCTAAAATACCATGATAAAGACTTTTAAATTTCATTAATGGTGTACTTATCTTAATAAGTGTTTGGAATGAATTCAAAACTAGTTTATCTTATGTATTTACATCACATCACATCTTGTCCGGTAAATAAAATGCATCTTCTAACGTTAAGAACTAAAATTTTTTTGAGTCCTTGCAACAAAGACCAATAAACGAAGAATCTTATTAACATGTTGAAATTTTATAAATTATATTTACATATTTATAATACGAGAGACTAAATTAATATTATCCTATATATATATATATATATATATATATATATATATATATATATATATATATATATATATATATATATATATATATATATATATATATATATATATATATATATATATATATATATATATATATATATATATATATATATATATATATATATATATATATATATATATATATATATATATATATATATATATATATATATATATATATATATATATATATATATATATATATATATATATATATATATATATATATATATATATATATATATATATATATATATATATATATATATATATATATATATATATATATATATATATTATATATATATATATATATATATATATTGTTGATGAATAATATACAAATAATAAATATTTTTAAAATTTTGGATGTTCTTTCAATTATAGTGAGCTTCCGTTATCAAAACTCACTTTGTTTTTAGAAGATTACTTTGAATATTAAACATCTTTTTGTATAACGACTTATTAAACCTAAACCTTAGTACTAGTACTTTATAAAGAAAAAAAAAGCACAAATTGATTGACATACCCCACGAAAATAATTTTGGTGGGGTCATTTCATTATTGTACTTTTTTTTTGCCTCGAATTCATTGTAACTCCTTAATGCATAAGCATTCGTTCTCACTACTTTATTTATTGAAAAAATATTTTTTTTTCTTAATTTTGTTTTCGTCTCTTACCTTTTAAAAAAGTAAAATAATCTCTTAAGTTTTAAAAATAAAACACGTAGATTCTTTTCATCTATTTACTGCAAACAAACGTTTGTGTCTGCAGATGTGACAAATGATATGGTTTGTCTCCTTCATTTTTCTTATTCTATTTCACTGAATTGTTTTCTTTATCGTATTTAGAATTAAATTTGTTTTCCCAAATTGAAGTATAGGGTTCAACATCAATGACATTCGATTATGCTTCGTCCCCCAAGAACTAGAAAAGCCAAGAATCAAATAACTCCAGTGTGTTCACGAGCTCCAATATCACATGGAAACCAACTTGTCACTGAATATTTGGCTATTGTTGGCAGGTCTTCAACGACAAAGAACTATGAGAAATATTTTTGGAGCTGTACTCATTTTAAAGTATATTTGTGAAATGTACAAGCTTTTCACAGTTTGAATAATACATCATAAATTGTAGAGAACAAGGCAACCTGAGTGTGAGTTTTTTGAATGCTTTTATGAGGAAGCTCAAGATGACAAATGGCAAATTATAATGTATAGACTGAAAAAGTTATCAAAGAAATTGGATAATGCAACAATTGAGATTGAAAAAATTAAGTTGACAAATGAAGAATTAAGGAAGGAGGTGAACAAGATTCTGAAGTTGAAAAAATATTGTATTATGTTTGTTATTTCAGGTGCAACAATTCTGGTTTGGTTTATAATGAATTGTAATGTTTAAGTTGCAGTGTAATGATTTAGATCTGATTTTAAGTTGTAATGAAATATTGTAATGTTCCAAATATCAGTCCAGCTGTAATGAAATGTTGTAATATTGATCATTTTGTAATGAAATATTGTATTGTTCTATGTTAAGTTGTAATGAAATGTTGTAATGTTCCAAATGGTGAAATATTGTAATGAAATATTGTAATGTTGATCAATTATGCATTAACACATAAACTTGTAATAAACATAATTTCAACATAGCACATAATTGCCATTAACATAAAATTATTCAAAATGACATTCATATCCATTACACAAAATGACAGCAATTCAAGATGACATACATAAGCATAACACAAAACAGTAGTAGATGGTTCCAAATATCAGTTAAGACCATTATACAAAATGACATAAATTCAAAATGACATCCTATATAGATCTAAGTTTTTTTCTTGAGAGTTGTCCTCCTTGTAGTTAGGCCAATCACATTCTTGGCAACAATTAGTCTTGTAGTTGGTCCAGGAGGAACAAAAGGTTTTGATGGCCTCTGACACCCAACTTAGATGTCATTCTTAGTGTTGATGTTGCATGACTTCCTTGTTTTTTAGTAGCAGTTAACTTCTTAGAACCATGAGTAGCTGGAGTTGGTTGGCTAAGGTTGACAGCATTTTGAGACCCTTGAGTAGCTGAAGTTGGTTGGCTAAGGTTGAAAACATATTAAGTACCATGTGCATTCTGTTGAGTACCCTGTGCACTCTGTTGAGTAGTTGGAGTCACCTTACACATTGATTTATTGTGCCCTGTATGCCTGCACCTAGAACACCTGACTGCAAAACCTGTTCTCTTCATTTTTTTATCAGACCCATCTAGCTCTCATTGCTCAAGATTTCTTAGTTTCTTTAGCCGTCCAGGAATCCTTCTATACTTAGGAGACCGGACATCCGGATATTCAATTCTGGTCCAGAGGTTGGATCCATTCACAGGATAAATGACAGATGAATATACTTTCATGTACTGTGACTTCCTATAATAAACAGAGGTGTAATCCTCAATCTTGAAGTTCCTACTTTTAATGCTAGCCAATGCATGAACACATGGCAGTCCAGTTAATTCCCACTCTCTACAAGAGCACGCCCTCTTTCAAATTCATATAAAATATATCTGCATATTTTTCCACATGATGTACCTCAAACATGTGTTCAGCAACCATCCTACATAATAATAATAATAATAATAATAATAATAATAATAATAATAATAACATTAGAGACGTAATTCAAAGCATATGCCATATCTATTTAATACAATCTATAAGACCTACCCCACAATCCCATTATGTTCAACATCATCTCTTTCTTCATGTTGTTCATGTCCAACTAGATTTGCCAACCCATCTTCCTCTATATCATCATATCCATCAGAAGAATCATTTAAATCTACCTTTAGAGCACTATCATAGTTGAACTCACTATCATTACTACTTAGGCCATCATCCACCTCACCACTTTCTATACCATCTTTCTCAGCATCTATACCATCCTTCCCAACCTCCAACACAACCTGTTCAACCTCCAACACAACCATCTCAGCCTGTTTATCCTCCATACCTAATTTGTCAGTCTCCAACACAACCTTCTCAGCCTTCATCTCAGCTTCATTGGACTTATCATTTTCATTGACACATTCTCTATGTAATTTAGAAAGAACTTATTCAACTACATCATTGACATCATGCTCCTCATTGACATTGGCAATACTTTCTATATACTCAGGCTGCTCAATTGTGTGGTTAATATAAATGTCTAGTAAAAAATCTATGTTATCGCACGGATCCCGTCTGAATTCATATTATACGTTTATCAAACTATCATTTGTAAAGTTTAAATTTATTCTTCAATTTGTTATTTATATAATCACAAATATAGATCAATAATATGCATTAATTTTTAAATATTGATCCGTATTTATAATAAATCTTACATACAACTCTCTAACTTAAATTATATAAAACAACAACAAAAGAAAGATTGAAAAGACGAATATTAAAATTAACAATCTACAATTGATATTTCATAAATGCGTTCACATCTACCAGTGAATCTATGTCTACAAGGATCTTCATTACGATGAACAATCTACAGCTGTTAAGTTGAGAAATAAAATGTGAAATAAAAAGAACTCTTAGATTAATATACTTGATCAACAGAGTATCAAGTCTTTAATGCTAATCGAAACATTTTAAAAAGATTTTATAATTTAGTCAAAATGAATTCTGTAATGAATTAATATAAAGCAGCAACAAAAGAAAATTTTAAAAGATAAACACTAAAATGAATAGTCTACAACTAGTATCTCATGAATACATTCACATCTACTTGTTGATTTATGCCAGTAAGCACCTTCATTACGATGAACATTCTACAACTGTTAAATTGAGAAGAAAAAAAGAATTCTTGAGTTAATATACTTGACTAAGAGAGTATTAAGTCTTCAATATTAATCGGATTGTTAAAATGATTCTAAAAATTTAGTCAAAATAAATTTTGTAGTGAATTAATATAAAATAGCAAGAAAAGAAATATTTAAAAGATAGATATTAAAATGAACAATCTATAGTTGATATCTCATAAATACATTTACATCTACCTCTTCATCTATGCATGCAAGAACATTTATTGCGGTGAATAATCTATAGTTGTTAAATTGAAAAAAAAATATTCTTAGATTAATATACTTGATCAAGAGAGTATTAAGTCTCTAATGTTAAATGAATTTGTTAAAAAGATTATACAATTTAGTCAAAAATGAATTTTGTTGTGAATTAATATATAAATATACATGTAGTGTATTAATAATTTTAAAGATTTTTATTAAATTAAAAATTTTAATTTAATTATAAAAAAATATATAAATGGAAAGATAGTGATGCTTTTATAAAAATATTTGTATTAATAATAAATTTTTTCTCATTTATAAAAATATTTTTATCAATAATACATATTTTCCCATTTTGTAAAAAAATACAGTAACACTTACCTTGATCACTTTCTTTGAAAACTTACTTTTAATTTGTTATAAAACAATGCTTTAATTTCTAAACTATAAAATTAAATTGAAAAGATTTTTTTTCTTATTTTAATAATTTTATAAGTTGAAAAAAAATAATATCAATTAAGAAATTAAACATATTTAAAGATTAAAATAATTTTGAGACATTTTTCTTTTTTATTTAAACAAACCATAAACTATATTATTAAAAATTTATTTAGAAAAATAAAAAACAAAAACCATTTTGTTTTTGACATCAATCGTAATTTATAAAGTGATCATTAATTGAAACCAAAATTTTCAAAATAGATGATTATATTTTTATTTAATTGTGTTTTATATTATTATTAACCAATCTAAAAAATTACAAAATATCTTTTATTTCGATAAGAAATTTATTTAAAAATTCATAAATTATAAAATCAAAATAAATTTGTAGCATTCAACACCTAAGAACCAAAATCTAGTATAAACATAAAGAAGACAACTATAAATTTGTTTTTTTTAATAAAAATATTTTAAATTAAAAAACTAAATTATTTATATATTTTTATAAATAAGATAAAGAAGACAACTATACATTTTCTTTATGTAATGAAAATATTTTAAATTAAAAAACTAAATTGTTCGTATATTTTTAAAATGGAAAACTAAATTATTCATATTTTAGAATGAAAAACTAAATTTTGTAATAAAAATATTTTAGATTAAAAAAATAAATTATATAGTTCAATAAAATTCAATTCAATAAAATATATTTTATTTTACTACTTTTAAATTATAGAATAAGAAGTTAATTTATTTTAAAATAAATATTAAAATAGATATGGAAAGGTATTACTTAATTTTGGTTTAAAAAAAGTAAAAATATTTTTTATTAATCATATATTACTTAATTGAATTTCGGATTTAGTAATTGATTATGATACCAAATTAGTGAACTTATATAAAGATTTTATTTTATTTTAAAAATGTTTAAATACAATAGTACTATATCAATTTATTCCTTATTTTTTCATGATTACTATTTTTAAAAATGAGTTAATTTAATAACTGAACATATATTATTGTTTAAAAAATATAATAATATTTATAAAGTTTTAATAACATATTTTTCTTCAATTTTAAAAAGAAAATGTTAATTAATATTTTTATACGTATTAAGAACTATAGTATCTAATACAATTATATATTAATTTTTTGATTTCTTAACTAATAAAAACCATTTAAAAGTTTAAGATAAAAGATAAAATTTATATAACAGCAAAAAAAATTTTTTTTAAACTATTTTAATAATCATTTGTTGATATATGGCTCTAACACATTTGCATGAACTATCAACTATATCATATTGCTATTTTAATCTATGACTGCTATGCGTTTTGATTTTGTTTATGTATAGCCTTTTAAGCAACATAATGTTACAAGTGCAACCTTCCATATGAAATGTCATATATTAAATATCAACATTTTATGTTATTCACTCCACATCATAAATCAACTACTATCAGTTTAATATTCTCTCTATCAGTTTAATATTCTCCTTATTTCTTTTTAAATATTATTTTAGCATAAAACTCTTCAATCAAGATAGTAGATTATTAGAATTATTTTTTATTATATTCTCATTTATTTTTTCTTTTTAAATAAATTTAATTATATATCATCTCTCTTTTTTCAATAATTAATTGAGAAAATAATTAATTTTATAGAAAATATGAAGTGAAATTATTAAGAAAGTAGAGATATAATTGACAAATGATAAGTCAGTCGGTTTGGGGCATAATGTTTGTCTTCTAGATGCATTGATCTCCTTCTGGATAAAAACTATGAGAACCACTTGTAAATTGCAACTATTGTTCATGTATGAAACATACCAGTAGAGCCAGAAGCCAACTATAAACTTTTAGTTAGGCATTTGAAACAAATGAGATCGTTCACATGTGTCGAGGATCTGCAAACATATGAAAGAGACCTCTTACAATAAGTGATTGCCTTGCCTGTGTTACAAATTGAATATTTTCACTAATTTGATGTAAGAAAAAGGGGTACAATGTAAACCACAAAATACACCCAGGTCAATATATTTTCTAATAATCAAATTCAATGCAACATGAGATTAAGAATCACCAAAAGAAACATACACAATTTAATACCTCTTCAAATCCAAAAAGACTCTGAATTATACTGTAATCGGTAAATTAGCAAGTATATTAATTTATCAATATAGTAATAATGAGAAATCCTAAAGTATCGATTTCAAGGACTGCGTATCAGTATTGAGTTCAATTTGTGGTTCAATTAAACAAAACTTGATATGAGATTTGGTTGTGAAATACTCACTTAACAAATAGCAGGAATATAAAGTGGCTTTTTACTGATATGATGAGTATGCTAGGATATGGTGTATAATTTGTCCTATAACAACCTTAAATCTTGCCTTCTTCAACAAGTTCATAAACTCAATTACTAGCTCTTTAGGTTATTTTACCCTAAGTTCTTAGTGAAAAAACCTTTGAACATCCGTCCTAAATCATAAGTCCTTAGAGATATCTGATGGATTCAAGCCTTTGTTTTATCAAGAGTTATCTGGTAACTATAGGGTATCCCTAGTCCTAGGTGATATCTACTATAGTCTAATCGTATAAAAAAAACCTTAACAACAGCGGTCTAGCTGGTTGTTAACCGTAGATTAATCCTAATTGGTCCGAACAGGAAAGCATAAAAATATTGTACAACTAAATTGAATAGAGAAGACTGTTGTATTAAAGAAATTGAGGAATCAAAATCATTTACAGAGTTAAATCAGGGACACCCCATAGCATTGGGAGGTTTAGCTACTCATATTGTTCAAAATAACCACAAGATAAAGATTAAACATTACAAGTAATTGGATAGTTTCGATCTTCAATTGCTTCCACTCATGAGATTCTTTTGCTATCCAAGAACCTTGATCTCCCCAATCTTCAGTCGTGTATGTGAACAACCCCTTCATATAATTGGTTTTGAATGATAGCAAATATATGTGAAATAATCAATGACTGTTACCTACATGTGTGCATTGTAAAAAAAAATAGTATAATATGTTTAAAATGAGTTAAGAATGTGTTTTACACATAGAACACTGTTATGAGTCGACACAAACAGCTTTGCATCGACGCATACTTAAGCAAAGAATCATAAAAATGATTCTGCTTCAGTATGAGTCGACACATCCATGCTATGCATCGAGTCATAACATATTGATGCATCGATACATAACTTCAAGCATCGACACATGATATGTTGATGTCCCTGGAAAACATTTTTGAACTTTTATGCATCGATACATAACATTATGCATCGACTCATAACACATTTTGTCTTCAAAAATCAAAAGTTCAATCCAGTATGTGTCGACACATACGTGTTATGCATCGATACATACGTGTTATGCATCGGCTCATGTAAAATGGTTGGTTCTGTAATATGTTGTAATATCTGCTTGCATCGACTCATAACAATATGTATCGACTCATCCTGTGTTACATAACTAACATGAGTCGACTCATGATAACATGCATCGACTCATAATACAAATTTCTGTCTCTAACCATTTTCTGTTACATATATAAGTAAGTTTTTTCAACAGAAAACAACATGACACATATTACAATTGTGAGCATCAATTCTGAGCAGCAAGAAGCCTGAAAGATACCTCATCTTCATCATCTTCTCAATCATCTTAATTCAACAACAACAATAAAAACCAAACATCTTTGTTCAATTGGATCAAGAGATCAAGAGATAATGTTCAGCTGTGCATTCAAGGGATCTCAGCTTGGTTGAAGATTCTGAAGGGGGCTTTGAGGAAAAACCAAGGGGTTTATCCTTCAAGAACGAACGTGTTCTTGAGGGTTTGTTAGTCACGGTCTCACAAGTCAGATTCAGCCGTAGCGAGGGATTTAGAAATCAGAGGGATTTTTGCAAACAGGTTGTGGAAGCGGATGATCGGTTGTGGATCTTGTAGGGAATCTTGATAAGGCTCATATCAAGTGGAGGTTCTTACAAGAAGAAGAAGATCTTAGGGATTTCTGCCTGTCGGTGTAGTGTAACCTTGTATTCAAATATTCAACAAAATTGTTGTAAGAGTTCTCAATTTCAATTTTGGAATTGAGAGGGAGACGTACCCACACGCGAGGACGACAGTGGGGGAACTTCCTTACCAAATTGCCTGCATATTATTCTTTCTTTCTCTCTATCTCTTTACATTTTTCGCAATTTTGTGATTCAATTAGCTTGCTAAGTTTTCTATTTAATGATAAAATAGTGGTTCAAATACTTTCATCAAATCACCATTATTAATCATCAAACAAGCATACACCAACCGTTTGACAAAATTTCTTACAAGTTTTAATTCATTGAAAACATTGTTCTAGTGATAAGTGCATTAAAAATGTTAAGTAATATGTGCTTAAGATTCATATATTTCATACTAATAAAATCCAGCAAGTTCATCGCATGTCCGGTTTTCTAGTAGTTGGTTCAAAATAGACGAAAGTTGATTCTGGACCTTACTTTTCTGCTGCTTTTAACAAACTTTGATAAAAGATTTTAAATCCTTGAAGAATAAGGAGGTGATCTATTCACCCCCCTCTTGATCACTTGTCACACTATCTAACAAGTGGTATCAGAGTGTCGGTTAACTGGTGCTTTGTGTCTACTAGTAACGCTATGGCCATTAAACCAAAGGGGGCATATAATAGAGCTCTTGTTTTCAATGGTGAAAACTATGGCTACTGGAAAGACTGCATGAGAGTACACATAAATTCTATTGACAGGAATGTATGACTGCCATTCAGAATGGTCCTTTTCAAATTACCATGAGGAATGACGCAGGTGCAATAGTACCAAAACCTGAGGATCAATAGAATAAAATAGATGAAAAGAAGTGGTCGCGCGATTGGAGAGGCAGAAATATGATAATCTTAGCACTTGGTGTTGATGAGTATTATAGGGTGTCTCATTGCACGTCCGCTAAAGAAATGTGGGATGCTTTAGAAATTTCCCATAAGGGCACTACTGAAGTTAAACAGTCCCACATTAACACACTCAATCAAGAGTTCGAGCTCTTTCGCATGAAACAAGGAGAATCTGTCTCTAACATGCAAAAGAAATTTGTTTATCCTGTGAGTCGTTTAAATGCACTTGGAAAACCTGTTTCCAATGAAATTGCTACTAATAAAACTCTGAGATGTCTTAGCAGGGAATGACAACCTAAAGTAACAACTATCAAGGAAGCCAATGACCTCACCACGCTTACCATTACAACTCTTTTTGGCAAGCTGGAAGAACATCAACAAGAATTTGAAAGTCTTGAAAAATATGAAAACAAGAGTAAGAAGGAGAAGAATAAAGACAGGGAGGGTGAGAAGAAGTCAATAGCTCTAATGACTTCTAGCTCCAAGTCCTTAAACAAAGAGCAAGATAATAATGACTCAACTAGTGATGAAAATTCTGATGATGAAGAAATGAGACTTTTTGTTCGGAGATACAATAGGTTTATTCGAAAGAATGGAATCAAGCACTCTGATAAGAATCTCATGAGATTTTGAAAACAGTCCAAAGAGCCGAGGAAAGAAGAGAATAAAAAGCAAATAAGTAAAGGACCTTGCTACAATTATGGTAAAGTTGGACACTACAAATCAGACTGTCCAAAGATGAAAAAGGACAAAGGAAAAGCTACACCAAAGAAGTTCAATAAACAAATAATAGCTTACATTACGTGGGAAAGCGATAGTGATTCATCAAACAATGACAATTCAAGTGATAATGATGAGACTGCAAATTTATATCTTATGGCACACACCAAAAACCAGTCCTACCACAAGAAAAACAACCACGACAAGCAAGTAAGACAAGCATATCCTAACAACTTTTCTTCTATGTCTTTTTCTGAACTAAAAATAGCTTTTGAAAAACTGAAAAACAAAGCTGAAGATGCTTTTAAGAGATTATCCTCCGATAAACAAATATTTTCATTCTTGAAGAGTAAAGTCTATAAAGCTGAAAGACTTAAAATGTCTAAAAGCTAGTATTGCAGAAAGTTCAAAGGATAAGGATGTTAGAGGATGTATTCCTATAAGGAAATGTGAAGTTTTCCATATTTGGCAACAAGAGGTTAGAACTCTTAATGCCAAATTGGAAAAAGCTTTACATTCAAAGGTTACTTTTGCCGTCGATCCTAGATTTTTAACAAAACGTTGAATACACCATATGCAAAATATTATTTTGTTGAAAAGATTCCAAAGGATTCAATGAGAAGAAGTAAGAAAATACATCATCATCATGGTTTGTGTCGTTATTGTTGTTGTTTTGGTCATACCATTGAAAAATGTAAGTTTAGGAGATTTCTTGTTCCTAAAGGCATTTACCAATGGAGGCGTAAAGGAAACCAAGTTACCACTTACCCACATGGACCCAATAAAAATTGGATACCTACCTCTCTCTTTTGATATTGCAGGAAAAGTGTATTACATTCGTGGATAGAATATGGTTTCTAGACAGCGGGTGTTCAAGGCACATGACATGTGACATATCGCTTTTCATTAGCTTCAAAGCAAAGCAGAAGGAGTTTGTTACTTATGGAGACAATAACAAAGTAGCGATACTCGGTAAAGGTAGTGTAGGTAATCCCTCTACCAATACTATTTCTGGTGTCCATTTAGTAGAGGGGCTTAAACATAATTTATTAAGTATTAGTCAATTGTGTGACAAGGGTTACAAAGTTACTTTCACAAACACTTGTTGCATAATTGAAAATACTGAACAGAATATTGTGTTTAAGGGTATTAGAGTAAACAACGTCTATATGCTTGACCTTTTTGATGTATCATTAACAAGCACTAAGTGTCTAGTCACCTTGAATGATGATTCTTGGCTTTGGCATAGACGTCTAGCGCATGTTAACTTTGATTTACTTAATAAGGTTGTATCTAAGGATCTAGTAGTGGGTCTTCCAAAGATAAAATTTACAAAGGATCACCTTTGTGACGCGTGCCAAATGGGAAAGCAAATGAGGGTCTCTTTCAAATCTAAAAATATGATTTCCACTTCAAGACCCCTTGAGCTTCTCCATAGGACCTCTTTGGACCTTCTAGAAAAAAAAGTCTAGGTGGAAATTATTATGGTTTTGTAATCGTTGACGACTACTCTAGATTTACTTGGACTATATTCCTTCGTAGCAAAGATGAAACTTTTTATACTTTTAAGAGTTTTGCAAAACTATCTCAAAACAGAATGGAATTAAAAATAATTACAATTTGAAGCGATCATGGAGGTGAATTTTAAAACCATCTCTTTGATAAGTATTGTGACAAGCATGTCATTGAGCATAATTTTTCAGCACCTCGAACTCCACAGCAGAATGGAGTTGTGGAGCGCAAAAATCGTGTTTTAGAGGAGTTGGCAAGAGCAATGCTCAATGAGGGTTGATTGCCAAAATACTTTTGGGATGATGCAATTAGCACAACTTGTTATGTTTTAAACAAAATATTAATCCGTCCCATTTTGGATAAAACACCTTATGAACTTATAAAAGGAAGAAAGCCAAACTTGTCACATCTTCACATATTCGGTTGTAAATGTTTTGTTTTAAATAATGGTAAGAAAAATCTTGGGAAATTCGATGCAAAAGCAGATGAAGGTATCTTTCTCGGATACTCACAATCAAGTAAAGCATATAGAGTATATAACAAGCATTTACTTACTGTTGAGGAGTCAGTCCATGTTTCTTTTGATGAATCTTATCCGAAAAATGTCGGAAAAGGTATTTCTCTTGATGGTGCGTGTGTATCTACATAAGACATACTCAAGGAAACTGTTGAGGAAATTGATCAGTCCAAAATAGTTGACGACGAGGAGGAAAAAGATACAAGCCATACAAAAGATGAGGAAGAAGAGTCAACGAAAGTAACTGATCTTCCACCAGCTTGGAAATCCTCAAAATACCATCCCATTGACAACATATTGGGAGATATTTCAAAAGGAGTGATGACTCGCTCTAAGATAAGTAATTTCTATTATCACTTCGCTTTTGTTTCACAAGTAGAACCTAAAATTCCAAAGAGGCCTTGATTGATGAATTTTGGCTAATGGCCATGCAAGAAGAGCTCAATCAATTTAAAAGAAATGACGTTTGGGAACTTGTCCCTCGTCCACGAGATCATCATATCATAGGGACTAAGTGGATTTTTAGAAATAAACTTGATGAAAACGGAGTGGTAACCCGCAATAAAGCACGCTTAGTGGCACAAGGATATAACCAAGAGGAGGGCATGATTATGAGGAGACTTATGCTCCAGTTGCTCGCCTTGAGGATATACGTCTCTTGCTCGCTTATGCGTGTGCAAAAAATTTTAAGCTTTATCAAATGGACGTAAAGAGTGCTTTTATAAATGGAGTCATAAATGAAGAGGTATATGTCTCACAACCTCATGGTTTTGAGAATAATGAATATCTAGATTACATTTTCAAATTAAAACGAGCGTTATACGGTTTTAAGCAAGCCCATCGGGTTTGGTATGAAAGACTTAGTAAATTTCTACTTGATCATGGATATTCAAGAGGTAAAGTGGATATCATTCTTTTCATTAAACGTAAAGGAAAGCACATTCTTTTAGTTAAAATATATGTAGATGATATTATTTTTGGTCCAACTAACCTACATTTAGTCGAAGAATTTTCTAAGGTTATGTAGGGTGAATTTGAGATGAGTCTCATGGGGAGCTAAACTACTGCCTCGATCTTCAAATAAAGCAACTCAATGAAGGCACAATTGTATGTCAAACAAAATATTACAAAGAGTTGCTTAAACGATTTGGAATGAACAACTCAAAATCAATTGACACCCCTATGCCTACCGGCAGGAATTTAGATAAGGATGAACATGGTAAGAGTGTTGATGTCAAGAAATATAGAGGTATGATTGGATCCCTTTTGTATCTTACGACATCTAGGCCTGACATCATATTTAGTGTTTTCATGTGTGCACGATATCAATCGGATCCTAAGGAATCCCACTTGAAAGCTGTCGAGCGTATACTTAGGTATCTCAATAGTACATCTAAGTATGGGCTATGGTATTCCAAGGGAAGCGATTACAGTTTAGTAGGTTACTCCAATTTTGATTTTTCTAGCTGCAAGTCAGATAAGAAAAGCACTAGTGGAACATGTCATTTGTTTTCAAACTCTCTAGTGAGTTGGCATAACAAAAAGCAGGTTTCTATTTCTTTGTCAACCACTGAGGCTGAATACGTTGCAACCGGTAGTTGTTGTGCTCAGATTTTATGGCTGAAGCAACAATTACAAGACTATGATATTCAATTAAAATGTATTCCAATAAAATGTGACAATACAAGTGCTATAAATCTTACTAAGAATCTTGTCTTACACTCACGCACTAAACACATAGAGATTAGGCATCACTTTCTTCGCGATCATGTTGAAAAGGAGGATGTTATGTTTTAGCATGTTGATACTAAAAATCAACTTGCTGGCATTTTTATAAAAACCACTAGCAACGAAACCTTTCTTCAACATTCTTCGTGAACTATGGATTTTAGATCTCTCTTACTTGATGTCTTAAGCATACATGTACTTAAAATTATATCTATATCTCACCATGTTGTTGAGATGTGTTTTTAGATTTTGTACATGTGTCTTAACATCTCATCAACCGAGGTAATATCTTTCCTCTCTATTTTCTTTGTAAGAATTCTATGATTACTTATAAATTGACCTTAATTGTTCCATTAATATTGTCTATATATATTTCTTTTACATAAATTGTTTGAAATTGACATATGCAAATTGCATTACATCATTATGTATGCATAATCATCTTTAGATAATTAATTTTTCAGAATCATATAATTGTAAATGGGTCTCATATCCAACTGTTCACAAAAACTTGTAGGAAACTGCACTTCTGTTAAAATTTACTGTTATGAGTCAGCTCATACAATTATGAGTCGACTCATACTAAAGAAAAATGTAAAAACAGAAATAAAAATTGTTTTCCGGTCGACACATTAAGGTTTGCGTCGACACATGTTACTTCCGGTCGACACATACGATTCTTGGGTCGATGCGAAACATTAAAGATAGTTCTTCAATACAGGATGTGTCGATACATACGTGTTTCGTGTCGACACATAAGGATAATTAATGCCTTTAATTTGAGTTGGGTCAACCCATCTACCCAATTTTATGTTTTAAACTTTTTCCAATTATCTCATTCATTACATACATCGGCTAACCATAGTAATCATTTGTCATTTTCATCATTCACTTCATCTTCCAATACCCTCATCTCCAAATTCTTGACTACCCTTCTTCAACAAAGAAAATGCCTCCAAAGACAAAAGGCAAGGGAAAACTTAGCACAAGACCTTCTGGATCTGCTACAGATATCCCTCCTAGTGCTTTGTCCATCATGCATCCTGCCATTACTTAAGAATTTGAGCAATCCTTCAAAACGAGGTTAGTTATGAAGCCTCATGTCTTCAACAAGGCTGAGGTTTTGTCTCTTCATATCACATATGTATGTGATATTTTAGATGCTCAACAATTAGGGTCCTTTTTAAATGTTAGAGAAGATTATCATGAAGACTTTATAAGGGCCTTCTATGCTGGTTTAGAAACGAATAAAGGATGGTGTTTTAAGGTTAAAATTGGAACAAGAAGGTATGTATTTGAAGCAATTGACTGGAAAATTATTTTTGGCATTCCATTTGGGAGGTCAATAATGAAGAGCTATCATAACCAAAGCTTTGATACTGATTATGATGAGGAAGCTTTCATAGCCTCAATTTTAAAACTTGATAGACCTCTTGGTGAGTGTGAACCTATAACCACTGGTATAATCAAAAGCATTCCTAGAATGCTTCACTGGATAATTTCTCATATACTGCGTCCTAGATCCGGTGGCCACTTTAGACTAGACAGGTCAGATATTCATATTTTGCATATTCTGCTAGATAGGGTACCCCTAAACTGGCCAAACTACTTCTACAAGCGCATGTTTCTTATGTGTAATAGTCAGAAGAATACAACCCTTGGATATACTGCACAAATAATGAGAATCATCAAGTTTTGGAATCTTGTTATTCCTCTTGTCCCTCTTGTCTCCCCAACTGCTTCCCAAGAGTTCAATAAGGCAGCTCTATCTTATATGGGATATAGACGGGATAAAAATCGTCAGTGTCTTTATTTTAAGGAGAAAGGGTCTAATATACGGGTATATAATTTTGATATACCCTCTGAGAAAATTTATGAGGATGAGGATCCTGTTGATGCAGACATGTCGGATATAAATGAGGATACCCAACTTGAGGCAAATCAGGCTGGAACTGGTTGGGGGTGATTAGGTTCCAAACTGGTGGTCTCCGAAAAACCATCAATTTGATCAAACTGCACCACCTCATGCTACTACCACTACTTCTGCAGGCTCTTCCTTGGAATCTCCTGCTTATCTCACTGCCATGTTTCAACATATGGAGGTTGCCAATGAATCTCGACATGAAGAAGCGAGACGTTGGCATAACCAGCAAAGTGAATGGCACAAGAAGCATGAACAATGGCATAAGGAGCATACACGAATGTACTAAAACCAGCATTCGCGGCACTTGGATTCGGTCAAATGGCACCAAGTATTATACAATGAAATAACTAGCTTTATGGATGACTGTCGTGATAATCCTGGAATCATGGAAAATTTCAGAAACGTCGATATCTAAAACAGATTTCGACGATATCAATTCATGACCCAGAACCCTGATATCAACCCACCTCCTCCGCCTCCTTCACCCTACAACTATGATGAATCTTGTGATGGAAACAATCCTTAAGCATGTCATGTCATACATCTCATAACATTTGTCCTTATGTCTTTTGTTCTGAAGTTTATATTAATGTTCTTCTATTCAAACAATTTTTGCTATAACTTATGTAAAATGAATATTCTTTGTGTTAAATTCTTTCACCATAATTATTTTCTGTTTACTCAGTTATTACCATGCTTATGCCAAGACTCATTCTGTGTGAATGACATTGGTTCTTTTTGTTACAAGATTGTTGAGATTGCATCTCAATTCATGTGTGCTGAAATTGCTGAAAATCTATCTTATTCTCTTTTTGATGTTGTCAAAGGGGGAGAAGAAAATGGTGTTAGTGTTAGAAAAGAACTCTTAATATGCACAAACTCAAGGGGAGAAACTCATTCATCCATACTGTACTATCACACATTGTAACGCGGTGGGGGAACTGACTTGGGTGTTTTGCGTTTTATCGCAATTGTTGTAGATAGCAAGAGTCACCAACGACTTTTCTTTTATCCAATAAGGAAAGTTTGAAAAGAACAAGAAAGACCTTTGAAATTGTTTTCTTGAGTTCGAGGGGTAGGTTATGAAAAGGGAAGGTATTAGCACCCTTTTCATCTGTAGTTTTCTACGGGCTCTTAGTTGCTTTCTAGATCACTTGCTTTTGTTTGAAAATGTGCTTATGGTGTGGGTTTTGAATGTATTTTGAAAATGTATTTGTAATGGTTCTCGTTTCTATAAGAACATGTACAAAGTGTTGTTTTTGAAAATAGTTCAAAGAGGTGTTTGTGGAATGTGTTTTTGAAAGTGATTTTGAAAATGTGTCTTTGTAATGGTTCTCGTTTCTATAAGAATGCGTACAAAGTGTTTTAACTTTTGAA
This sequence comes from Vicia faba, assembly GCA_948472305.1. Classification (NCBI taxonomy): domain Eukaryota; kingdom Viridiplantae; phylum Streptophyta; class Magnoliopsida; order Fabales; family Fabaceae; genus Vicia; species Vicia faba. The sequence goes on from OX451738.1 coordinate 1,265,402,217, forward strand.
AATGTTTCAAATGAAAGTGTCGATGTATAAAATGTTTTTGTTGTGAGCAAGTAAGCAACTAGGAGCGTCCTACCTACTCAAAAGGTCTTAAATGTTTTTTTCCTCCTCCTTTAGATGTTGCTATCTTACCATTGATTTGATAAGAAGCCCCATCGCTGGATGTGAAGGAACGGGCGTGGGACGTTTGTATGAAGAAGGCAACCTATGGGATGTTTTAGCAATGTCGTTTAGGGACTAGATCGTTTACCGGAGGCAACATTGAGGGACATCGAGGGACTACGATCTTTTATCGAGGGTCTTTGCTAAAAACGCCCATATTCGAGGGACATGACTATTTTCCAAAAGGAAACAAAGGGAGATTACCCTAGATGTGCTAGTGTGTAAATGTGTTTGATTGCATGCATTTTGTCTTGCATTTAAGGTTATCTACTTATTGATTTTATCTTGCCATACACCCTAATTACTAACAATGTATGAAAACAATAAAAATGCGGAAAAATAAATCCTAAGCTATTACATCATTTCAGGGATGGGGATAAATATTTACAAATGGGGATTGCAAGAACTTAAATCCTAATTATCTATTACAACCATGTTAAATTGTACAATACAAGAAAAGAAAAGGATTTGTTTTGAAAAGGGTTTTTTTTTGTCTTAATAAACTAAAAGAAAAATAATTAGTTAATAAAAAGAAAATATTTTGTATGCCTTTTTTTATATTAATAAAAATAGTATGAATGCTAGAAATAATAAAAATAAGAAAAAAAGGAAAAATAACGAAAATAGGATCAACATGTTGCTGAAAACAAAAATGAGAGGGACCAGAAGTTCTAATGCTAGGCACGCTATAGTTCAGAAAGAAACATTAGAGGAAAACAGAAGTTCTGGGTTGTTGTGCGCTGAAGTTATGGGTGTTAAAATAGTAAGTAAAACCTAAAAGTTATGTGTGCTGTGTTACAACAGTGAGAAAGACCTAGAAGTTCTGTGTGTTGTGTTACAATAGTGAGAAAGACCTAGAAGTTTTGTGTGCTGTGTTACGACAGTGAGAAAAACCTAGAAGTTCTGTGTGCTGTGTTACGACAGTGAGAAAAACCTAGAAGTTATGTGCGCTGTGTTACGACAGTGAGAAAAACCTAGAAGTTCTGTGTGTTGTGTTGCAACAGTGAGAAAAGCCTATAAGTTCTGTGTACTGTGTTACAACAGTAAGAAAAGCCTAGAAGTTCTGTGTTGTGTTAAAATAGTGAGAAATACCTAGAAGTTATGTGTATTGTGTTACAACAGTGAGAAAAACCTAGAAGTTTTGTGTGCTGTGTTACAACAGTGAGAAAAACCAAGAAGTTCTGTGTTGTGTTACGATAGTGAGAAAAACCTAGAAGTTCTGTGTACTATGTTACAACAGTGAGAAAAGCCTAGAAGTTCTGTGTTATGTTAAAACAATGAGAAAAACCTAGAAGTTCTGTATGATGTGTTACAACAGTGAGAAAAACCTAGAGGTTCTGTGTGTTGTGTTACAACAATGAGAAAAACCTAGAAGTTCTAGTCCTAATTCTGAGCCTAGTTTTCTTCAAGAAGTTCTGATCCACAGTTTTTCTACTTAAGCAATGATATGTACAGTCTCAACACTATGATATCTACACTTTTAATGATGTTCTGAATGAAAAGCTCAAAGCCAGGATAACTTACCTTGAATATGAAGCGTGTGTTTGGGACTTGAGCTGCTGCCTTCGAATGTTCTAGGGTTAGCAAGAAATGGAACAAAAATGTTATGTTCTTTGATTCGAAGGGAAGAACAAGGGTATTGTTTTGAGAATTCTGGGTTTAAGAGTGTTTGAATGTTTTCTTCTCTCTCTCTCTTTTTGTATTCGATAACTCTCTCCCCAAAAGCCAGCCCCTTAGATGTGTGGTGGAACAATTTATTTATAGATAAGTTTGTTGTTGTTTTGGGGGGAAAACAAATGAGATTTGAACCGTTTTGGCATACTATTTCATTGCTTTTTAAATACAACTTTTATGTGCTAATTTTGTGTAAATATGGGGTTTGAGAAAATGCAGGCGTGGACTGGGTCAACAACAATTTTAGAGTGTTGTGGCAGCTGGATGAAAGACTGTGTCATAGCAGTACAACAGACTGTTCAAAACGAGGTTTTGGGGCTTGGTGATGTTCTGATCAAAGAGTGGAAAGACCAGAGTGAGATTCGAAGGGTGATGTTCTGATCAAAGAGTAGAACATAGTCTCCGTATGCTGAAGAATGAGACTTGAAGGGTCATGTTCTGATCGAAGAACACAACTTCCATATGTTGAAGAATGAGATTCGAAGGGTCATGTTCTGATCGAAGAATAGAGCTTCTATATGTTCTGATCGAAGGGTCATGTTCTGATCGAAGGGTCATGTTCTGATCGAAGAGTAGAGCTTCTATATGTTCTGATCGAAGGGTCATGTTCTGATAAAAGAGTAGAGCTTCTATATGTTCCGATCGAAGGGTCATGTTCTGATCGAAGAGTAGATCTTCTATATGTTCTGATAAAAGGGTCATGTTCTGATTGAAGGGTCATGTTCTGAATCACTTTTTCAAATTCTGATTGTACTTGTGTGAAAACTGGCCCAGAAGTTCTGTCCAAATTCTGACTTAAAAATGCTCAAAATTTACTAAGCGTTTTAGCTTCAAGGATGTCTTCATGGATTTATAACATGAAATCCCAACCTTTCTATAAGAAGTTATGTTCTACAATGTTTTAGATCTCATCGAGATTTATAACTTTCATGTCAAAAGTTTTGATTGAATCATCTTGCATCATGATGAAAACCTGGCCCAAAGTTATGAAATTATCATATTTTCTTAACACTTAGAAAATTTTCTAAGTATTTAGAAATTTGACTTTTCAAAGTAATCTTTAACTTTTGATTTCTTAATGAACCAACTTCATGTCTTGGTGAAATATGATTTTTGAAACTTGATTTTGATCAGAAAGTCAAAGTTTGACTTTTCAGTGTGCATTTGACCATTTTGCCCTTGTGAATGACTTTCTTGGAAAATTGTAATCCGAGACTTGAAACTTGACAGAAGCAATCCTGAGGGTCCAGGATGATCCCTTGAGAAATGAGAGGGCAAATTTTGGGGTACAACACACATCATCAAACATTTTCCATCATCAAAAAGGGGGAGTTTGTGAGCAACCCCTTCATATAATTGGTTTTGAATGATATCAAATATATGTGAAATAATATTCATTATCTACATGTGTGCATTGTAAAAAAATATAGTATAACATGTTTAAAATGAGTTAAGAATGTGTTTTACACATAAAAAATTGTTATGAGTCGACACAAATAGCTTTGCATCAACGCATACTTAAGCAAAGAATCATAAAAACGATTATGCTTCAGTATGAGTCGACACATCCATGCCATGCATCGACTCATAACATGTTGATGCTCATGGAATACAACCTTCAACCTTTATGCATCAATACATAACTTTATGCATCGACACATGATATGTTGATGTCCCTGGAAAACATTTTTAAACTTTTATGCATCGATACATAACATCATGCATCGACTCATAACACGGTTTGTCTTCAAAAATCAAAAGTTTAATCCAGTATGTGTCGACACATACATGTTATACATCGACTCGTGTAAAATGGTGGGTTCTATAATATGTTGTAGTATCTGCTTGTATCGACTCATAACAACATGTATCGACTTATTCTATGTTACATAACTAACATGAGTTGACTCATGCTAACTTGCATCGATTCATAATATGAATTTCTGTCTCTAACCGTTTTCTATTACATATATAAGTAAGTTTTTTCAGTAGAAAACAACATGTCACAAATTACAATTGTGAGCATCAATTTTAAGCAGCAAGAAGCCTGGAAGACACTTCATCTTCATCATCTTCTCAATCATCTTAATTCAACAACAACAACGAAAATCAAACATCTTTGTTCAATTGGATCAAGAGATCAAGAGATAACGTTCAGCTGTGCATTGAAGGGATCTCAACTGGATTGAAGATTCTGAAGGGGGCTTCGAGGAAAAACCAAAGGGTTTGTCCTTCAAGAACGGACGTGTTCTTGAGGGTTTGTTAGTCACAATCGCACAAGTCATATTCAGCCGTAGCGAGGGGTTTGGAAATCAAAGGGATTTTTGCAAACAGGTCGTGGAAGCGGAGGATCGGTTGTGGATCTTACAGGGAATCTTGATAAGGCTCATATCAAGTGGAGGTTCTTACAAGAAGAAGATCTTAGGGATTTCTGTCTGTCTGTGTAGTGTAACCTTGTATTCAAACATTCAGCAAAATTGTTATAAGAGTTCTCAATTTCAATTTTGGAATTGAGAGGGAGACGTACCCACACGCGAAGACAATAGTGGGGAACTTCCTTACCAAACTTCTTGCATATTGTTCTTTCTTTCTCTCTATGTCTTTACATTTTTCGCAATTTTGTGATTCAATTGTGAAACCACCCGACCGGAACCTGTCATCTGGATGTAATGAAACATCAATGAAGTCGCCACCGAACGTCTTTTATCCCGCCAAGAGGGAAAGGTGAACATCGAGAAAACCTGAAAAGGGAGAAATCACGATCTTTTCACCGAGAGATCAGGTAAGGGAGTATGTTATGCGAGGGGAAGGTATTAGCACCCTACACGCCCGTAGTACTCTACGGTATCCACTCTTGTTGTCTAATCTAATAGGTGTGGTCAAAACCTATGTCTATGGCTTAAATCTAAAAAGGGAATGCATGTGAAAGAAAAGAAGAAAACAATGTAGGGAAAATAAAAGTTGTGCTCGATCAGGCCCTACCCCAATGCCTATGTATCCCTTTTAAGGAATCAGAGCAGCCGTAGTTCGGCTTATATATTTTGGTTGGTTTGTGTTTTTTAGTTAAGACAATAAAAATAGTCAAGATGGAAAAACATCAAATGAAACAACAAACAACTAAGATGGTAGAACATCGACTAAATGATAACAAAGTAACATGTCAAAGATGGAGAAACATCAAATGATAAAACAATCACACCTGACAATGACATTGAGAGTCAAAGTAGGATAACAAACATGTGAAATGGCGAAACATTGGCTTCAAACAAATATGAGATGGCGAAACACTGGCTAAAAGATAACAAGATATCATGGCAAAGATGGCGAAACATCAATAAAACGGATGTCAAAACATCACACCTAACACTGATATTGAGAATTAAAGTAGGATAACAAACATGTGCGATGGCGAAACATCAGCTTCAAACAAATGTGCGATGGCGAAACATCGACTAAAAGATAACAAGGTATCAGGGCTTGGTAAGGATGGCAAAACATCAATAAAAAGGATGACGAAACATCACACCTAACAATTATATTGAGAATCAAAGTAGGATAACAAACATGTGCGATGGAGAAACATCACACCTAACAATGATATTAAGAATCAAAGTAGGATAACAAACATGTGTGATGGCGAAACATCGGCTTCAAACAAATGTGCGATGGCGAAACACCGGCTAAACCGTATTTAAAAATAAAGCCAAGAGGAGCACAAACAAATAAGATTGATTTGTATCTTTTACCTTGAAGAAGGGTTTGAGTTTATTAGAGGTGTTTTATGATTTGCCAAGAAAACAGTTTTTGTTTTAAAATGAAAAATGCAAAGGAAGGAAAAACAACTAAGGGAAACTAGCCTAGCACTATCCCTAATGTTATCATCCAATGGTTGATCCTAAGGTTGAGGATAAAGGAAAACCCTACCTTAATTAACATGTTAAAGGAAGCTTAACAAAACTATCCTATAGGGAACATGCAATGAGAGCGAAGTCGTGATCTCAATTTCAAAATTGAGTGACTCATCGATCAATAATTAAAGAAGAAAGAAAATAATAAACATCCTATAGGGAACATGCTTTAAGAGCGAAGTCGTGATCTCAATTTCTAAATTGAGTGACTCATCGATCAACAATTAAAGAAGAAAAAACAATAAACATCCTATAGGGAACATGCATTGAGAGCGAAGTCGTCATCTCAATTTCTAAATTGAGTGACTCATCGATCAACAATTAAAGAAGAAAAAACAATAAACATCCTATAGGGAACATGCATTGAGAGCGAAGTCGTGATCTCAATTTCTAAATTGAGTGACTCATCGATCAAATATTAAAGAAACAAACACAACACATGTATCAGACAAAAAAAACCAGAGGGCCTCCTGACATATATCAGCAACAGAGGTCCCATCATGCAACATAGAACTATGAAAATAGAAGAAAGGAAATAGTGCAATACCAAACGGATAACTATCCATAGCAACTGAGCAAGAATAAAAGAAACCCAGAGAACTTCAAGCAAGCTAGAATCATCAGACAAATCAAGTAAGAAATTACACCATTAGGATGTAAACATTGAGATTATCAGATATGAACAGATCCCATAGGCAATGTATAGCACTCATAGTCACATATATATATCCTGCATAGACTATCAAATATGCCAAACACAAGAGCAGTGCCAATGTAGTAAGTTGTGTTCCACAAATAAAGTGAAACACAGTAGCCTAAAGTCAGAAATGGAAAACTTTTCTCAAAGTACCTCACACATTCAACAGCCATGTTAGTATTCCCATAAATAGAATGATGATTCACATAAGGGATGGATGATGTCACCGTAATAAAATGAGAAAACATGATAGCAACTATCAAACATTAGTCATGATAGACAAAAGGAAACAGGCATATGCACAATTTGGTCAAAAGAATTAGAGGAATGTTGCTCCTTTCTATCACCATGTTGAGTTGACAATTGAATATCAATCAAGGATCATGGGAGCTTGAGAAGAATACAATCAAAGACCATGAAGGTCAATAGCAACCACAATTCAATCATGCACAATTAATTCATCACAACTCACAAGAATAATAGAAGAGGAATCCCACACAATGCATCAAAAGGTTCAATCATTCAAGCATGGGGAATTAAGTGAAATGACTTAAGTTTATTTGAATAAACATATCAAACATGATCATTAGGTTCCCAATTATACATCAAAAATAGAAACAAAGATCAATAATTCAAACCAAAAATTTCTTAGCATCTTTGAAGTGTGTAGAAGTCATAAAGTAAGTCTTAAGTTCATGAATGGTTGAGGAAGGGGTCAAATGAGGCCCAAAGTCCAAAACTAGTTGGCCAAACTATCAAACTAGACAAACTTTCAAAATAATTTGTGGAAAAATATCAAACCAAGTCAAATAATTCAATAAAAATGGTTTTCAGATCCTCAATACATTCATGAACCATAATCAAGACTTAAATTCCATTGAAAATCCAGGGCACAATGGTTTTGAAAATGAAACTTGCACAATAAGCTACAAAACCCTAATTATTTGAATTTTAATCTTAAATATTAATTAGGTAAGATCAAAATTCAAACAATTCAAACCAAGATCATGCGAACCACAAGGAAACCCTAAATGCCAGAATACATATTTTTCACATTTTTTTGAATTAAAGAAAAGTCAAAAACAAAATCAAATTCAAACAATTAATCAATTAAGCAAAAAATCATATCTCAAAATAAAAAAACTAAGCAAAAATCAGAAAAATATCCAACCAAAATTATATTCAAATGTTAGAATTAAAAACACACATCCCTGATTTTTTGTGGAATTTTTTGAATTAGAGGAAATATTAAAATAAAAATCAAACAAACAAATATCAATTAAACTATTATTTATTGGCAAAAATGCAAACCCTAGCCAAAATTCATGAAAAGGTCAAAATAAAATTATATTCAGATTTTATGATTAAAAACCAGCTTGTATGATTTTTTTGAGAATTTTTGAATTAAAGGAAGTATTAAAACCAAAGTTATGAAACAAATACTTCAAATAAACTTCTCAAATTAAATCTCTAATAAAAAATAGAAAAAATGCTAAAAAATATCGGAATCAATTTCTACATTATTTTATGAGTCCAAAACATTTTTTGTGGAATTTTTAGATCAAAGGAACTATTAAAATAAAAATAATCTTTAAACAAACAAATATTTATACTTATGAATTTTTAAACCAATCAAAACATTTTTAAAAATTCCAATAAAATTACACAAGATAGTAGAAATTATTTTGGACTTGTGATAATTTTTTCAGAATTTTTTTAAATTGTTTTGATCAAGAAATAAAAATAAGAAAATCAATTAAAATCAAATAATATGAAATGCATGATAATTTGAATCAAGCCAATCACAGCGCGCCACCTCACTTCATCTTCAACCTCTGGCTAGGCAAACACGCGCGCATCACAAAAGGTCATGAGCCTTTGTTCAGATCCATCAATCATGCTCGTTTCTCAACCAAAATCCATGAAATCAAGTGCAAATTAAAGCTAGCATATCATACTACATCATGCAATTTGAATCAATCTCAAAGATCAAGCATGGATCAAGAAATAAAGTCTCAAAAACTGAAAAACATCACTGCAAACATCAAAGTCATGAACACGATTTCAACAATTCTGCTTAAATCAAAGCTCAAATATACATTAATCCTAGTGATTGGCCAGCTAGCAACTCAATGAACATGATTTACATCATCAATTCAAGCTGAAACACATAAATCAAAGTTCATGAAACTCACATGGATGTGAAATCTGGAAACACGATTCCTTCACTCCAGAAGCAATCCAATGGTGCAGGCTTAATCTCCTCACTTCACTAAAGCTGAATCACCAAGAATATTGAAGAATGATCCAAGGAGAAGAGAGATTCGAAGCAATTTGCAGAGATGCTTCCAAAATGTTCAGATTTGCAATGTAGCGATTATAAGCCTCTCCCTTCACAAATGAGCCTTGGTTCTTGTTATATAGCACGAGGGTAAGAGGACATAAGTGGTATTTGGCACTCAAAACTGTTTGAGGGCAAGTTTGGAAGTTTTAGCCAAAAATGAAGATGCACATGGAATCTGCGTTTCACTCGTGCATTTGCTTGCCTTTTGTGCATTTTCTGAGCCAAATGAAGTCAGAATTACATGCCCAAAGTGCCAGCTCATGATTGCTAGAAATGAGAGAGTGTTGGTGATTATGCAAATTTGAGCAAGTTTTGTGATTTTTCAATCCAACAAGTGCAAAACCAAATGAGGCACGAAATGGTGAGTGTGATGGGCCTCAGCATGTCACAAATTGCTCATGGAATTGATTAGAAGAAAAAGGAATGGCTAAAACTTGAGTTTGCAAGAAATGGCCATTTTGCATATTTGTCAAAATTCAATAAAATGACTCAAAATTCCAAGGTTCATAACTTGCTCATATTTTTGAATTTAGACACAAATGAGTACAATTTGGAAAGGTATTGAAAATATATACAATCCCTTAGTTTTGAGTTTTTGAAATTAAATCCATTAAGTTTCCCAAAATTGAGCTTGAAATTCACTAATTTTGGAAAATGACTTATAATTTTGTGACTTCCAAGCTTTATAACTCTTGACTCTTTGACAATTTGGACATAAGACCAAAAGGAGATGAAAGATCATCCTCTTATCTTTCCAAATGTGTTTCATTTGCATTTTTTTTGATCAAAGATGAATAAAATATGAATTTTTGAAGTTAAGTCCTTATTTTCCAAAATTAGAAACTTTTAGGGTTTCTTCATGAACAAGTTTCAACCCAAGCCTCAATCTCTTTGATCCAATGATCAAAATGAACTTGAAATATGAAAAGTACACCCTTGAATTGATGGTTGACCAAAAGTTCACTTGGTCAACCTTGACTTTGACTGATTTTGACCAAAATGACCATTTTGCCCCTTTGAATCAATTGATCCACTTCCCTTCAAAATTGATGATCAAAACTTCAAACATATGATCTTCCAAACATATAGAGGCCATGTACAAAGTTTCACTTCAAAATTCTCAAGAAATCTTGATGAAATCACAAACCCTAGTTTTGGTTAACACCTTGGGAGACCGATGAATCATCTCCAAGATTTCAAATCCTCTAGGCATCTTGACCAATTTCTTGTACAAAAACTTTTCAAATACCAATGAGATGTTGTAGATTCCAAATCAAGACTTGTACATTGATCAATAGCCTTGCTCAAACAAAACCATAATTTGACTGGTGAATCAAAATAGAGATTCCTTTTATAATCAAACACAAACTTCAATCCTATGAAGATCCAAAGATATGGATAAGATATGTTGAGATATGTAATAACTTTTGAGCTTAAAAGATCCAGAGGTTTAGATGATAAGGTTTTACTTGAGCAACTTGTCAATGCAATCAACCTTCAAAGCTTGAGGAAAACTTGATAACCAAAGTACCTTGATCTCATCACAATGTATGAATGCAATGCAATATGATATTCATGATGAATCATAAGCCAAAATCAAGAGGGTAAATTTTGGGGTGCAAAAAATTGGTTTGCTGAGTTTTCTGTTTAATGATAAAATAGTGGTTCAAATACTTTCATCAAATCACCATTATTAATCATCAAACAAGCATACGTCAACCGTTTGAAAAAATTTCTTACAAGTTTTAATTCATTGGAAACATTGTTCTAGTGATAAGTGCATTAAATACGTTAAGTAATATGTGTTTAAGATTCATCTATTTCATACTAATAAAATCCAGCAAGTTTATCGCATGTCCGATTTTCTAGTACTTGGTTCAAAATAGACGGATGTTGATTCTGGACCTTACTTTTTGGCTACTTTTAACAAACTTTGATAAAAGATTTTAAATCCTCGAAGAATAAGGAGGTGATATATTCACCCCCCTCTCGATCACTTGCCACACCATCTAACAATGTAAATTTTCTTCACTGATAGTCCCTGTTTTCATTGTGGAAACTCCTCTTAATAGCAATAACTCATTTAGGTCAGTTAGAAGTATCCAAAACGCCCCCATAGCTTAACAAATGAACAAAATAACCCGAAATACTGAAATCAGCATCGCAACCCAATATGTGCCGTGTCAGGAAACACGGGTGCCCGTGTTGGACCTCTGGGAATTTGTCATTTATTTTCTGATACAGATCTTCTAACACGGGCCGTGTCAGCTGACACGTGCGCCCGTGTCAGCCCCCTGACTTTCCATTTCCTTTGTCTCGTCCTAGCCTTCATCCTGACTCGGCCCGTGTTAGGTGACACAGATGGCCGTGTCAAGCCTCCTGTAGATGGATATTTGTATTTCTTCCAAAACTCTGAGTTTCGCACCGAATTATTCCGATTTATTCTTTTGAACCTGAAAACACTAAAACACTAAACTAAAGCATAATATGCAATAAAACGAAATAAAACCTCGACAAGAAACACAAACGATAGCTAAAATAAATGCTAAATATCTATGTAAAAACCACTGATCAGAATGCTAAAAACACCTAGGTGCTAAGTACCATTGGAAATATACAACAAAATAATTATTTTATTTTGGGAAGATGCAGTTCCCACCTGATTTTCGTTTGTATGAATTGCTCAAGGATTAAGTAGAACTGACTAGCAAAGGCAATAAAGCTTCATCTGTTGTAAATATTTTAAAACTAACACTAAATTTAACAATTATTCAACACATGTTATAATGTAATCACTATAATAGACAATCTGATTCAGATTGAGAGTAACTTTGCTCTGTTTTTGCTAGTGCGGTAAAGCGGCAAGTAAAAGTAAAGTATTAATTTTATCGGGTGATATAGGTTATATCGTATCGTGTCCACAGAGATTGGTATTGAGTCATCGTTCGAAAAATCATATGTTAATGAGTTTGGGGGAAAATGAGTTTGTGAAAATGTAGGCGTGGACTGGGTCAACAACAATTTTGGAGTGTTGTGACAGCTGGATGCAGGACTATGTCATAGCAGTACACCAGACTGTTCAAAATGAGGTTTTGGGGCTTGGTGATGTTCTAATCGAAGAGTGGAAAGACCAGAGTGAGATTCGAAGGGCGATGTTCTGATCGAAGAGTAGAACACGGACTCCATATGCTGAAGAATGAGACTTGAATGGTCATGTTCTAATCGAAGAACACAACTTCCATATGTTGAAGAATGAGATTCGAAGGGTCATGTTCTGATCGAAGAGTAGAGCTTCTATATGTTCTGATCGAAGGGTAATGTTCTGATCGAAGGGTCATGTTATGATCGAAGAGTAGAGCTTCTATTTGTTCTGGTCGAAGGGTCATGTTATTATCGAAGAGTAGAGCTTCTATATGTTCTGATTGAAGGGTCATGTTCTGATTGAAGAGTCATGTTCTGATCGAAGAGTAGAGCTTCTATATGTTATGATCAAAGGGTCATGTTCTGATCGAAGGGTCATGTTCTGAATCAATTTTGCAAATTCTGTTTGTACTTGTGTGAAAACTGACCCAAAAGTTCTGTCCAAATTCTGACTTAAAAATGCTCAAAATTTACTAAGTGTTTTAGCTTCAAGGATGTCTTCATGGATTTATAACTTGAAATACCATCCTTTCTAGAAGAAGTTCTGTTCTACAATATTTTAAATCTCGTTGAGATCTATAACTTTCATGTCAGAAGTTCTGATTGAATCATCTTGCATCATGATGAAAATCTGGCCCAAAGTAATGAAATTATCATATTTTCTTAACACTTAGAAATTTTTTTAAGTATTCAGAAATTTGACTTTTCAAAGTAATCTTTGACTTTTGATTTCTTGATGAACCAACTTCATGTCTTGATGAAATATGATTTTTGAAACTTGATTTTGATCAAAAAGTCAAAGTTTGACTTTTCAGTATGCATTTGACCATTTTGCCCTTGTGAATGACTTTCTTGGAAAATTGTAATCCGAGACTTGAAACTTGACAGAAGCAATCCTGAGGGTCCAGGATGATCCCTTGAGAAATGAGAGGGCAAATTTTAGGGTACAACAGCTGCCCCTATTCAATCTTCTTAAACCTGAAGAGTTAGATTGGTGAACCTGCCATTTGTGAGTTGAAGGTGGAAGATGATTGAACACTAGAGTGCCCAAAATTTTTCACTCGATGATGTGGTGGTTGATTATGCAGGGAATGGGCTTAAAGATGACATTTAGAGAGATGATAGAGAGTTGTCAGAGATGGGCTTACAGATTGCATCCAAAAGTGATTGGTGGCAAAAATTTGAAGAAGTATCATAATAAATCTCTGGTTGATTTATACTGAAACAATAGATGTAGTGGGATGAGTATCAGAATAATATCCATAAATGGATTGTATCTGACTCGCATCTGAAAAATGGACTGAAGGAGCGCCAAAATGACATCCGTATTTGGACCGTATCTGGACCGTATTTGAGAAATATGCTGAATGAGCATCAAAATGGCATCCGTATCTAGAGCATATTTGAATTGTATCTGAAAGCTAAATCTGAATGAGTGTCAGAATGGTGTCCGTATCTGGAGCGTATCTGAACTGTATCTGAAAGCTGAATCCGAATGAGTATCAGAATGGCGTCAGTTTCTGGAGCGTATCTGAACTGTATCTGAAGAGTGCATGAGAAGGAGCTCGTGTAGGATTGCTTCATGATAAGTTCGTGTCAAACCGCATCTGAAAATGTATGAAAAGGAGCCTGGGTAGGGTTACTTCCAGATGAGCCTGTGTAAAACTTCATCTGGAATTGTATGAGAAGGAATCTGGGTAGGGTTACTTCATGATAGTCGTGTAGATAGTTGTCCTGTCTGGTGTCAGGTATTAATATTTGACCTGAGAAAGAGAGATAGTTTTCTTGGCTTATTACAGGTGTTAATCTTCAATCTCTTCATGTAGATAGTTTTCCTGGTTTGTTACTGGTATTAATCTACAATCAGTCGTCCACAAATAGTTTTCTTGGCTTGTTACAAGTATTAATCTGGAAATTGAAAAGGTTGGTCATTTGAGATAGTTGTCCTGTCTGGTTTCAGGTATTAATCTCTGACATGAGAAAGAAAGATAGTTTTCCTGGCTTGTTACAAGTGTTAATCTTCAATCTCTTCATGTTGATAGTTTTCCTGGCTTGTTACAGGTATTAATCTATAATCAGTCGTTCGCAGATAGTTTTCCTGGCTTGTTATAGGTATTAATCTAGAACTTGAAAAGGTTGGTCGTTTGAGATAGTTGTCCTGTCTGGTTTCAGGTATTAATCTCTGACCTGAGAAAGAAAGATAGTTTTCCTGGCTTGTTACAAGTGTTAATCTTTAATCTCTTCATGTAGATAGTTTTCCTGACTTGTTATAGGTATTAATCTACAATCAGTCGTCCACGGATAGTTTTCTTGGCTTGTTATAGGTATTAATCTGGAACTTGAAAAGGTTGGTCGTTTGAGATAGTTGTCATGTCTGGTTTCAGGTATTAATCTCTGACCTGAGAAAGAAAGATAATTTTCCTAGCTTGTTACAGGTGTTAATCTTCAATCTCCTCATGTAGATAGTTTTCCTGGCTTGTTACAGGTATTAACCTATAATCATTCGTTCGCAGATAGCTTTCCTGGCTTGTTACAGGTATTAATCTGGAACTTGGAAAGGTTGGTTGTTTGAGATAATTGTCCTATCTGGTTTCAGGTATTAATCTCTAACCTTTTGAAGATCATTGATGATATCCATATGTTGATTTGATCTTTCCTGAAAAGGTAAAGAGTTAGCTGCATGCAATGTCATGATGTATGAAATGCATGGTGCAATTATGTTCTCAAAATAAATGAGATTGTGTCGTATGCACTTGTCATGTATGTAATATGATGCATGAAATGTTATTGGAATGTATTTTTGTCTTGGAAAATAAATCCTTGACAAATGATGGGGAGTTTTAGGGAGTTGATTCTTGGACTGCTGTTGGGGATGAAGAGTATGCCCAACTTCAAACCTTGCTTAGAATGTTTCCACTGGGGATTCCTGTTTTTGTTGTTTGAGGAGAAAATCCCTGGGGGATGTTGATTTTGCTCGAGAAGAAAACTCCGTGGAGAGTGTTGATTCCTGCTTGGGGAAAATAGTTCAGGAGTCTTAGCCATTCATTGCTCTACTGGGGAGTTATCTCTTGAAAGTTAGCTTTTATCTGGTCGGATTTCAGGCTTCACAACGACTTGCTGGGGATAAAGAAATTGACGAATATCTAGTTGTTTTTCCAGGTTTTGCAGCAGCTCACTGGGGATTGTAGAAAAGTCTACTGGGGAAGAGGAGTTGTGGTCCCTTGATTTGTAGTACCCAGAGAAGCAAACTCAAGCTGGGGAATCTATGGTTTGTTTGGGAAATAAGCCATGTTGCCAATCTACTGGAGAGGCGTTTTCTTTTGGCAGAACTCCTTGAGGATTCTTGAGATCAACTCAGTTGGGGAGAAGTTTTCAGAGATTGAAACTATGGCTGGGGATCACCCTATGGAAAGGATTAAGTGAGGGATTTGTCACTTCCCCTATTAGAAAGTCTTTTTAGTATTGCTAGAAAATGTTTTCCTGACCGTATGTAACCCTTCGTTGGAGTTCATGTTCAGTGCCCCAAGTGATTCAGATACAGACTAGCCCCTGGTTATTCCGCACCTCTCGAGAGATTTCTTGGAATTTTGACTTGACTTCTCCAGGACAGTGATCATGTTGATGCCCCCTTGCTTACAGGAGATCTGTCATTGGAAGCGCCATCCCATTTTAAGTGATTTTGTTTCCTGAGAGAATTTTTGTCTTATGGATATTCGCCGTGCGAATTTCTCTCTTGTCAAACAATTAGCCATATGCAAACAGCGATATTCAAATAATGCAAAGTTTATGCTTGTCTTGAAGTTTTGAAAATACATTTTAGCAGATAAAAGAATTTTTATAAGAAAATTCAACACATGATTTGGAGTAAAGCCTTACAGGAGTCAGGATACCTTATGTAACAGTATGCTTTCAAACTAACCCATGCTTTAATTAGGACTTTTAAAGGTTGTAGCATGGCTTGGTTCACGGTTTAAGAAACAAAGGATAAGGCTCAAAGTGTATTTTATACCCGCCTGTTCTTCGTGATGTTCTTTAGTCCCTAAACTCAGTTAATTGTGCGTTTGAACTCCAATTGAGTCTGGAATGACTTTTGGTGATGGTTCAGAAATTTGGGAGTTTATTTGTTGGAAGGCAGTTATTCTTGCCATATTTCCATGTTGTCGAGGATTTGTAGTGACATATTTTTGATTTATTATCCCTGATTTGTTTTGCCTGACTGTTCTTTGTTTTGAGATTACAACCAGTGGGATGCCCCCGTTTTTCTTAAGTCTCCTTCGTAGGTTTTGACTTAGCGGGCTTTTCTTTTGAGAGATAATGACTGACTATTTGGTAGGGAACCATCACCGTCTTTTGATTCCAGGGGAATGTTTTTGATGTCATTCATTGTATACGAAGTGAAGGTTTGCGATTGAACACGCGTTTGAATTAACTGAGAGACTACCCTGACCCAGGTTTTGATTAAAGGTTTCAGTTTGTGTAAAAAGGAAACTCCTACTTCTTTGGCTCAAAGGGGTTGGCTAGGGATTATCCTCCTTATAACTCCAGTGTTTAGGAATTGAAAGAATTCCTGTACACCGTCAACAAGGTCTGTCTTAAATCATACTGTATGAGATTATGCCATTGTTTTCGTCATCCTCCCTCTAAAGGCTTGCAACTTTTTGAAACGAGAGTTGAATATCATAAAGGGAGTAAAACACATAGTTTAAATAAAATCAAAATGAATGGATTAATTCAAGACAAACATATTTAATGGATTAATGAGAGTAACCAAAGTCTGACATAAAGATAGGTGTTTAAGCAAACAAAGAAATTACAACTGAAAATTTGAATAAATAGAAAATTTCCTCGCCCAGAATGCCTCTTCATATGGATGCCCTTGAGGGGTGATAAAAAAGCTCCAGTTGATCGTCTTGTGTGAACTCCAGCGCCCCTTCGTCGACCAGATCTTGGATCTTGTTTTTCAATGTCCAACAATTATCAGTATTGTGCCATGGATTGTTGGAATGATATGCACACCTTTCTCCATGATTGTAACGGGGAGAAGCAGTATTAGGATTATGAGGAGGATCCCTTAATGTAACCAAATTCATCTTCAGCATGTGTCGCAAGACTTGCGATATTGGCATGTCGAGTTTGGTAAACTGCCTATCAGATGGGACCCATTTACGCCGATTACCCTGTTGTTGTTGGGCTCGTGATGTAGCAGCAATTTGGGAAGGTCTGCTCTCCCTCAAATCAGTTTCTTGTCTCATGGGAGGCTGAATAATGACTTGATCCCCAATATCGACCATTTGCTTCATACGGTTGCAACTGTCTTGATGAAGTTTGTTGACGAGGGTCATTAGCTCCTCTTGTCCCCGAGCTAAGTTTTGGATAAGAGCCATCTGGCCCACCAGTTGTCCCATCATCTGGATCTTCATTTTTCCATTTCAGTTTGTAGCCGTTCCAACTGGTCATCCTTGTTGTCTTCAGGATTCCCCATGATCATGCCCCTAGTGAGGAGTGCTTTCACCTATTCTTGTCCCTTGGACAGGTTCAAAATTTTTTCCTGAAGTTGAGCGTTTTGAGTCTGAATGTCTTTGATAGTCTGTTCTAGAGCCATCTCTACTAAAATAAACAGTAAGCAGATGTGAGACCTGTGTGGAAAAGCCTGTCATGATATGATTCATGGTATGTGGATGCAATGTTTTCAAGGACTTAGAAAATTTAAATTTGTTATAGACAAAGAAAGGAGAAAACATCAATTGTATTAATAAGTTTAAATTGATTACAACCGTGCCCCTTGGGCTTACAATGGAGGAAATAAAGCAAAATAAACTCCTAAGACAAAAATGTCGAACGCATCCTCTTTGGCGCGATGTAGGTGTTCAGATTTCGCTCCTCATGAAGTTGTCTCGTAAGCTCCAGGACCTTCTTTTCACTCACATAGAATAGGGCCTCAAAAGTGTCTCGTTCTTCCTTCAGCTGGATCCAAGATCTTTGTAAGTCTTCAAGAGAAGTAGGCATGGTAGGGTGAGAAATAGCATAAGGAACATCTCCTTCAACTAATGTCTCCATGATGATAGGTAAAGTGGCAGGGTATGGCATACCGAGTCTTTGAGCACGAGTTTGTACCCACTTAAGATAAGGCTCCAAAGGAATGGAATTCTTACGCCCCAATGTCTTGCTATCCACTTTGTTTACCATCCTTCAAGCTCATATAAATCTCTGACGGTAGCCTTGATCGTCACTCTCGTAGTCGAACACCAAACCTTGGATGAGTGCATCGCGAGGACCATCTCTTTGTGCATAGCCAAATTGTCGTAATTCAAGAGAAGGGTTATAGGTGATGTTGTACCCCAAAATTTTCCCTCTCATTTTATCAAGATTTCCCATCACAAGGCTCTTTGAACTCCAGACAGGATTAGGGTTTTTGCTCTGCTCAAGACATCTCCTTGCCCTGATGACCTAAATTAGGGTTTGAGTTTGCACAAGGGTTTTTGGACCTCCAATGCTTAAAATGACTTTCATACTTCATGTTGGACTCATAAGTTTGTCCATACCAAGTTTCAAGCCTGGAATCAAATTTTTGCCCAGTCAATTGGACAGTTGACCTATAAATCAGCTGTATTTGGGAAAAAGTCAACTGTGGCCAATTTACAGTCAAACCTCATAAATTTTGACCCACATCAACATTATAGACTCCTATGAATCATTTGATCAAATTTGGACCACAACTCCACAAGAAATTTGATCAGATCACCAAAAGGGCAAAATGGTCATTTTTAGGGTTTTGACTGCACAAAGGCAATTTCTGACTTTTGACCTAGCAAATGGAAAATTGGACTCAAGCATGGACTCAATGACTCAATGACATCATCTTGACCTATTCAATAAGTTCAAAAGACCTCAATTGCATTGGATTGACAAATGAATTTTTCAGTCAACTGATCAAAATTTGACTGTACACTGAAAAGTCAAACTTTGACTTTTTGGTCAAAATCAAGTGCCAAGGGTCATTTTTCGTCAAGATGTGTCAAAATATGAAACTTTTTCATCAAGAAACCCAAAATTACAAATTAGGGTTTAAAGTTGAAAAATTTCATAACTTAGAATTTTTCTAAGTTATGAAATTTTCTTAATTTTTCCTAACTTTGTCCAACATTTTCACCATGATGCATTTGGATTCAAACAAAACCTCCAACATGAAAGTTTTAGTCCTCCACAAAGGCTACAACTTTGTTTCACAAAGTTTTCTCAAAACACGCTTGGATCTCAAGTTATGAGTTTTGGAACAAGGGTCCCTAAAACTTTTAACTTAGTGAAATTTTGCCCTAATTTAGGCAGGATTTTGACCTATCTTCTTGGCCATTTTTCACATAGTTCCAATTGTAATCTCAAGTTTCATTTCAAAGATGGATTTTAGATCATGTTGCAAGATTTCCAAAATGTCCAAGAACTCCTCAAACACATTTGTGGTTAGAGAGAATCGAAGGCTTGAAGTTGGCAAAAACTCACTTTTCATCCATGGCATATTCATGTTCATACAAGTTGCAATTTCAAGTCAGCATGCTTTGCACTAGATTGTAGGCCTCTAAACCACTTCACTCTCAATAATTAAATGCAAATACATCAGTCTAAGCCATTGTTTTGGTCATTTAGACATTGAACACAAAATTAAGCCCTAAGTAGAAAAAGGCAAATTTCCATTTTTGCTTAAATCATGCTTTATGTCAAAACTGATTTCTTAAGCATTGGTCCAAATCTTATGCATCTAATCAAATCCACAAGTTGGAGGGGACAAGGGCAAGGTATGCAAGCATAAGGATAGCCTGTACAGGCCTGTTTTCAATCACTTCCACATTTTACTTCAAAAACAAGAAACTTGTCCAAAACCTTAGAACTTGAACACCAGCCAAGATAAACTTATGCAAACAGTTTGAACATCTTTCTCACACCCCTTTGATCCAGAAACACGATTGCTTGAGCCTCTAAACACCCCATAGCCAGAAATCACATTCCCTTGGCAAAATAGGGCAGAATCTGCAACTTGAGTTCCATAGCTCAATTGGCTCGTGCGTTTTTCCCCAAGTTGATTCAAACACCTTCCATTCAACTCATCCAAGCTATCCCAAACCTCAAACACCAACTGTAACTCCATTTACAGAGTTTGCCATTTTCATTTTGAGCTTGTGCATGTTGAGTTCTATAGGCTGATTCAAGGACATTCAAGGCAAGCAGGCTATTGGAGAAGGTCAAGTGAAGTCCAAGCAAGCTCCCAGACATCTCAAGCCTTGTTGAAAAGCTCTACATTGCCCTACACGAAGTCAGCTGAAACTGGTTTTTGTCAACTTCCTATCTCTCTATTTAGGAATATTTAGCCTTAGGTTTGTGAATAAAAAATGTAGTATTCATTGCCATGAAGCTGTACATATGCTCAGTTTTCATTTATATTAAGCACGCTAAGAGAATTTCATCCATGAACATGCTGAAAAAACTAGGTTAGATTTTAGAGCCAGAGAAATTCTCTCTGGTTTTGAGAGTTAAGACAAGTTATTTATATGGTTGGATTCCTCTTGAAATGCTCTACAAGTTTGATGTTATGTGTTTTTGCAATAGAGCTCGTATGCAGGATGTCCATGTTGGATAACAGGCGCGCGCGTTTGTTTGAAATCTAGAGGTTGAAGATGAAGTGGTGGACTGGGCTTAGCCTGGCTCACTATTGGCACCTCCCCTTTCCTTTTTTGCACCCCCTGCCCCAATTTCTTGTAATTTTATATTTTTGCATTTTTGTTTTCATTTCTGATTTTATTTATTTATTTCCAAATATAAAAAATGCTCAAAATTATTTTTATAATTTTTTCACATTTATTTTGCAGTTTGTTTTTATTTTTCTAACATAAAAAACAATTTAAATACTTTTATCTTATTTATTAAAACTTGAAAATAATATATAAATTATACTTTTATTTTTATTTCTTATTTTTATTCACACTGAAAATATTATTCTAAATATAATTTTTTTTTGTATATATTTTATTTTTTGTATATATTTATTTTTGTATATATATATATATATATATATATATATATATATATATATATATATATATATATATATATATATATATATATATATATATATATATATATATATATATATATATATATATATATATATATATATATATATATATATATATATATATATATATATATATATATATATATATATATATATATATATATATATATATATATATATATATATATATATATATATATATATATATATATATATATATATATATATATATATATATATATATATATATATATATATATATATATATATATATATATATATATATATATATATATACTTTGGAATAAAAAATATAAAATATTACACTTTTACTTTTATTATTAAATATACTTAAACAATACTTTTTAAGCATATTTTATTTTTGTATATATTATTTTAATTTTATTGTATATAAATAAAATAATTAATATATTTACTTTTTTAAAGAAAATTAGGGTTTTACCCCTAATCTAATAAAGATTAATCTTTTATTTATTTCTTTTTACATCAAATATTTTTACATACATAAATAAACAAAAACCTTTTTTTTGCATAATTAATATTATTTGATATATTTATTTATTTTGTTCATTTAAATATTGTCCATTTAATATTTATGCCTTGGAATTCAATTTGGATGTAATAGTAAATTAGGGTTTATATTTCTTGTCAAATACACCCCCATTCAAAGATTGTACCCCCATCCCCATAATCATGTTGTAATAGCTTAGATTTTTAAATTCTCGCACTTTATGCTTTCAATTATGCCATGATTAGAGATTAGGGTTTGTATGCAAAAAATCTAAAATCAACAAGTAGCTTGACTTAATCAAAAACAAAAATGCATGAAAATCAAACACAATACACACTTGCACCCCTAGGGTTACAATCCACTTGTTGCCTTAAAATGGGCCATGTTATGCATGTTGGGTATTTTGGCAAAACAAAAACAAAACAAAAGATCATAGTCCCTCGATGACGCTATCTTGGTTGCCTAAACAAAAATGATCAAGTCCCTCAAAAATTTGCCAAAAATACTTAACACAATTGCTATCATGGTCTAAACGATGACCCATGCCCCGTTTAACATCCTAATACAAGGTTGTTTACCAAATGCAATGGTAAAACAACACTATCAAAAGGGTTAAAAACATATAGGAAAGATCTTTGAGTAAAATAGGGTAGATAAATCTTAGTTACTTGATCGAAAACTTGCAAAACATCCTTGCTATTTTCAAACACACTCCACAACACATTTCAAAACATTTCTCAAATCAAACTTTCAAAACATTGAAAATCTTTTCAAAAGACAAAACACCTTTGTATACATTCAAACAAGAATCATTACAAAGGTTGCCACAATGATGGCCTCTTTTCAAAACATCTTTCAAAACCACACATAAAGCACCATTTCAAACAATTGAAAAGCACCATTTCAAACAATTGAAAAGCAAAAGCAAGTGATCTAAACAAGTAACTAAGAGCCCATGGATAACCATGGATGAAAAGGGTGCTCGCACCTTCCCTTTTCATAATCTACTCCCTGAACCCAAGAAAACATCTCAAAGGTCTTTCCTGTGCTTTTTGACCTTTCCTTAGGATAAAATAGAGAGTCGGTGGCGACTCTTGCTAAACCGAAACATTTGCGAACACAAAACGCAAAATCCCAAGTCAGTTCTTCCACCGTATCACAGAACTGGCGACTCTGCTAGGGACAACTTTAAAAGTGGAGTAACCTTAGGGTTTAGATCACCCTTTGCATGCTTATCTTGTTTGCTTTGATTGCTTTACATTTGGTTCTCTTGTTTAGGTTTGAATCCTCCACCCGGATTTTGGGAAACATTCATAGGTAAATAGCAATACGTTGTGGAAACTGTGCGGGGTATACCGACATGGTTGAAGCAATAGCTATATTAGTGCGACATATTTGTGGGTACCGGTAGCCTTTGAGTCAATCAAAGAGAATACGGGGCCGCTGAGTGATGTCATGAAGCACTAATGAACTCTTAGAACCTTACTTGACCATCTTGGCCTTTTTTAGGGGTAGTAAGATGACCGACTTTGGTGCAGTCCGAAGTTGGTAGATACTCGATACTACACTCATTGAGGGTTGTTTTCTTGGAATATTTCGGTCGCCAATTAAGTGGCTAAACTGAAACAATGAACACAGAAAAAATCCAGTGATATTGAGCTCTTTAGAACCCGGTTACTATTTATAGGACAGGTTGAGCCAACTAACTTCAAGAGGGTACTTACCTATGAAACCTCATGCAAGCCTGAAACTAGGAATTTGTGTGACTTGTTTGTACATATGCTTGTGCATACATCATGAACATCATAAAGCATCATATGCATCCACTAACCATTTCAAGGGTTTGGATCTTCATCTTTGTTCTTGTTTTGTAGGTCATGGAATCTCTTCGCAGGAAAACAATTCAAGTCAACCTTGTGAGGATCCCTCCTCAACTCAAGTAGCTTACTTCCAAGATTCCAGAGAATTCTCTCTTCAGTGAAAGACATGGTAAACTTCTCAGCTTGGTCAACTCCAACATCGAAGAAGACATGGTGAAAGTTCTCTTTCAGTTCTTTGACCCCCTACACCACTGTATTACATTCCCTGATTACCAACTAGTACCTACTTTGGAGGAATTTTCTCAACTCCTGAGGATTCCTATTCTCCATCAACTACCCTACAACGATACGGAAAGAGAACCAAAGCCTGAAGATGTTGCTCAAGCATTACACTTGCAACCATCTGATATCAAAGGTCATTGGGAAACCAGAAGTGGTGTCAAGGGTTTCTTGGCAAAGTTTCTGTTTGAGAAGGCACAAGACTGCTGGAATTCTCTAGATCTGCAAGCTTTTGAGGAGATTGTAGCACTTCTCATCTATGGGTTGGTCTTGTTCCCAAACCCTGATCAGCTTATAGATGTGAATGATGTTAAGATTTTCATATCTCGGAATCCTGTGCCTATATTGCTTGGGGACATCCTACACTCATTTCACACACGAACAATGAGTAAAAGAGGTGTTCTCATGTGTTGTACTCTTCTTCTAGCAAGGTGGTTTATTTCTCACCTTCCCCAGTCAGTTTTGAAGAATGAGCAGGGTTTAAGGTGGTCACAACGATTAATGACCCTCACACATTCTGATGTTCATTGGTGTTCTCGGTCCAGAGAAAATGTCATCATCATTGATCATTGTGGAGAATTCCCTAATGTCCCACTACTTGGCATTAGGGGAGGCATTACCCACAACCCCTATTTAGCTCTGAGACAATTTGGTATGCCCGAAGGGATGACCCTCATGATATGCTGATTCCTGACTTGGTTTTTGACTTTGACAATGACGCTCAAGGACTTCGACAAAGGTTTATCCGAGCTTGGAGGATGCCCAACAAAGTGGATAGTAAGACACTGGGACACAAGAATTCCATCCCCCTTGAGCCTTATCTCAAGTGGGTATGAACCCGCACCCAGAGTCTTATGATGCCTTACCCCCACATTCTGCCTATGATCAAAGAGCCTGTTATGGAAGGAGAGGTTCCATACACCCTCCTACATCCAGACATGCCAACATTATTGGAAGATTTGCAAAAGAGTTGGATACAACTCAAGGAAGAATGAAATACTTTTGAATCCAGCTTCTACGCCAGTGAGAAGAAGGTTTTGGAACTTACCCGCCGGCTTCACGAAGAGGAGACTCTCAACACTTACATCGCACCAAAGAGGATGCGCAATGTCTTTTTACATTAAGAATTTTGTAATATTTGGCCCATGGGGCATTTATGTACTAACAAATTTCTTATTAATATGACGTGTGTTCTTTTTGTTTGCAACAAATTTGAATTTCGGAACCCTTGAATGCATTACATGAATAACATATCATTCATCATATGCATAAGCAGGTCTTCACACCAGGTTTCCTTATCTTTCTGCTGTTTATTTCAGCAAGATGGATATAGAGCAGACGATCAAAGATCTACAAGCACAGAATTCGCAGTTCCAACAACTCCTCATGACCTTGGCAAAGGGTCAAGAGGACCTTAAAGCATTGTTAGAGAAAGAGAAGGAAAAAGAAAAAAAGAAGAGTAAAAGAGTTGGTGTGGCCACTATGGGAAGAAGATTTGAGAACCAAGATAGAAGAGTCCTGGATTTCCCCTCATCATCTGAAGAAGGGGAAGGAAAGGGAGCTGCAGTACAACCTGAGTCTGAGGAAGAGGAAGAAGAAGATGATAAAGATTACTCCAAGCAGCAGTATCCACCTGCGGACGATAAGTATAAAAATCTGGAGGAGCGTCTGGCCGCCATGGAGGTACAAAGAGTACCTGGGCTGGATTTCGAGGAACTAGGTTTGGTTGCTGGGATCGTCATTCCTCCCAAGTTCAAAGTGCCTACATTTGCTAAATACGATGGTTTGTCTTGTCCGAAGATGCATCTGCGGTCCTACGTCAGAAAGATCCAACCTCACTCTTCTGATAAGGATCTACGGGTTCACTTTTTTCAAGATAGTTTATCGGGTACAGAATTGGACTGGTTCTACCAACTTGAAAGATTTGATGTTCATAACTGGGAGGATTTAGCTGCTGCTTTCTACCGACAATACCAATACAATGCAGATTTAATGCCTACTTGTACTCAACTACAGAGCATGGGTATGGCCTCTAATGAGGGATTTAAGGAGTATGCCCAGAAGTGGCAGGATTTGGCTGGAAGAGTGCAACCACCATTGTCGGATAGAGAGCGGGTTGATATGTTTTTAGGGACCCTGTCAGGTCCATTCTTCAATCACTTGATCGGGAGCTCATCTGCAGGGTTCACCGAATTAATTCTGACCGGTGAAAGGGTCGAAGCTGGCATTAAGAGTGGTAAAATTCAGAAGGATGCCTCCGCTTCCACTGCTATCAAGAAGACCTTCCCAACCAAGAAGGAAGTTTCTGCTGTTCACACCCAGAGAAATCAAGGGAGAATAGAGTGCCAACCAGCGCTGGGGGATGTGATGATCCAGAACTCTTTAGCCAATCAACCTCGAAGCAGTCAACCTAGAGCTAACCAGCAAAGGGTAGAAAGGCCACAACGGCAGTTCACCCGGATCAATATGACACCGACTCAGGTCCTCCCTCATCTGTTAAAGTTAAATCTTACCAGCTTGAAAGAAGCGCCGAAAAACCCAAATACCTCTTCTCCCTATTATCATTCCAATGCGAAATATGCATATCATTCGGACAGTGTGGGGCACGACACCAACAACCGTTGGGCCCTTAAAAACAAGATCCAAGATTTGATAGATGCCAAGGAGGTAGAGTTCGATGCTCCCGAAAAACCTAATGTGATATCTGCTCCTATGCCAAAACATGGTCATAATGTCCATGCTATTGTGGAAGATCTCCATGTTACTACTGTTGATGACTTAATGACTCCGTTGCCAATGATCAAGATGAATCTGTTGAAAGCTGGGATTTTCCCGGGCTGTGAAAAAGATTGTTACTTTTGTTCAACCTTGCAATCCGACTGTCCGCTGTTGAATTCAGGCATCCAACGCTTGATGGATACTCAAGAGATCCTCTTTCAGAAAACTCCTGTTGCTGCTATTATTCCTGTTAATCCTGTTACTCCAATCAATGATGTTGTTATAATTACCATTTCCGACAATCTTTCCAAGACCTACAAAAGGCCTGTTAAGATTACACCTGATCCAAAGTTTGTACCGCTGAAAATTACCATGTCGGGGCCTATCCCATATAAGTCCCACAAGACGATACCGTAGAATTATGGAGGAGAGATCTTCTATCACGGTGTGAAACAAATTGAATCAGTCAAAGAAAATTCCGATGAAGAGACTCCTGATGTGGGGAATATTGCATGGACAAGTAAGATCACTCGTAGCGGAATAATCTTCTCTCCAGAGATTGCTCCTCCACGGGCAGTCTTCGGACCCTCAAGTGCTCCTGTGCCTGTCAAGGTATCTGTGCAAAGTCCAGTAATTGAAGAAATTGTTACTCCTGAGGTTGTACCCTCTGCTGTTACTGCTGATAAAGGTAAGGGGGTCCAGGAAGCGCCCGTCAGGACGAGGGCTCAGACTTTGGTTATCCCCGAGACCACCCAAAAGGAGATGGAGGAGATTTTAAAGATAATTAAGAAGAGCGACTATGATGTCATAGAGCAGATGGGGAAAACCCCTTCAAAAATCTCTATGCTGGCTCTATTACTCTGCTCCGAGGCTCATGCCAAAGCCTTGATCAAATTTCTGAAGACGGAACACGTGCCTCAAGAAACTTCTGCGGACCAATTTCAAGAGTGCGTGGCTAGCCTTACATCCGATAATGGTCTTGGATTTTCTGATGCTAATTTGACGTCTAAGGGAAGAAAGCATAATGATGTGCTGCATGTTTCGGTAGAGTGCCGAGGAACTACACTTGCTCATGTTCTGGTTGATACCAGTTCATCTTTAAATGTTCTACCAAAGAAAGCATTGGACAGATTGGACTGTGAAGGTTTGACCCTAAAGCCCAGTAATATCATTGTTAGAGCCTTCGACGGTTCTAAGCGTATGGTTCACGGAGAAGTGGACATCCCAATTAGGGTGGGAACGGAAATTTTCAACTCTACTTTTTATGTGATGGACATCCGTCCTTCGTATTCATGCTTGTTGGGAACGCCATAGATCCACAATGCTGGGGCAGTCACTTCTTCTCTACACCAGATGCTCAAGTACCCAGTTCAGGGTAAGATTATAACAGTTCATGGTGAGGAGGAGTATATGATAAGCCACCTTAACTCTTTCCGCTACGTGGAGTTAGATGGTGAATTCATAGAAACACCTTTCCAACACTTTGAAGAGGTTTCTCCTGAAGTCGCGGTAGCCAAGACAATGAATGATGCGCCCATCATTGCTAAGTATGTGTCCCGGATGTCATCCCTTACAGATGCAGAGGCTGTAGTCAAGGAAGGAGGAAGTACAATGTGGGGTCAACTGCCAGATTTTCCTTACAAGACAAATAAGTTCAGATTGGGTTTCACTGTTGCTAGCCAGAAAGCTGTGCGTCGCTCCCGGGATGGAGGACCACCACTAAAAATCACTCATCATGGAGTTCATGCTTTAGAAGATGATGAAGAAGGAAGTAATTTTGAAGACTGTATCTTTCCAACCATTGAAGGAGGACTGAACAACTGGGAGGCGAAAGACTTTGTTCCCATTACTTTCATCAATCAATAATTTATCTTTTGAACATTTCCTGTTTGGTCTGTAATAACTTTTAAACAATTCATACACTTT
This sequence comes from Vicia faba, assembly GCA_948472305.1. NCBI lineage: Eukaryota > Viridiplantae > Streptophyta > Magnoliopsida > Fabales > Fabaceae > Vicia > Vicia faba. The sequence goes on from OX451738.1 coordinate 1,265,430,479, forward strand.
TTGCCTTATGCCTTACCCGGGGCATATAGGTCCATTTGTAAGGGTTTCGATTCTTCATTTTCATATGCCATTTTTAATGAATCATGGACGTTTTCATCTATAAACTTTTGTGCTCATTTTCTTTCTTTTTACATTTCATTTTGTTTAAAGGTGGCTATCTCTTACACACACCCACACTCACAAAATGCAGGTACCCATTTACTCCGGATTCCACGGGTAACCATTCTGCTATGGCCTTCAGTGACTCTGAAGATTTGGTCAATCATGCCGAGTACAAAGGTGATGAAGACTGTGAAGTGCCTGGAGAGTTAACTAGACTTTTGCAACAAGAAGAAAGGTCTATTCTGCCCCATGAAGAGTTGTTAGAGACTGTCAATTTGGGAACGGAGGAAGACAAAAAAGAGATTAAAGTGGGTGCCAACCTGGAGCCAAGTGTCAAAGAGCGCTTAGTTCAGCTGTTGAATGAGTTTGTTGAGATCTTCGCCTGGTCCTATGAAGATAAGCCGGGACTGGATACAGATATTGTGGTTCACTGTCTCCCTACAAGAGAAGACTGTCCACCAATCAGACATAAAGTCCGCCGAATGAGGCCCGATATGTCTGAAAAGATCAAAGCTGAAGTGATGAAGCAGTTCAATGCTGGCTTTCTGGCTGTTACTTCCTATCCGTAATGTGTCGCTAACATTGTGCCCGTACCTAAGAAGGATGGCACAGTCAGAATATGTGTAGACTACAAAGACTTAAATAGGGCTAGCCCTAAAGATGATTTTCCTCTACCATACATTGACATCTTGGTTGACAACACAGCTTAACATAAGGTATTCTCTTTCATGGACGGATTTTGAGGGTATAACCAGATCAAAATGGCCCCCGAAGACATGGAGAAGACTACTTTTGTTACGCAGTGGGGTACCTTCTGCTATAAAGTGATGCCATTCGGACTGAAGAATGTCGGGGCAACCTATCAGCGAGCCATGGTAGCTTTGTTTGATGACATGATACATCATGAGATTGAAGTCTATGTAGACGACATGATAGCCCGTTCACAGACAGAAGAAGAACACCTCGACCATCTGCAAAAGCTGTTTGTCCGGTTAAAGGAATATAAGCTCAGACTGAACCCTAGCAAGTGCACTTTCAGAGTCAGGTCCGATAAATTTTTGGGATTCATCGTCAGTAATAAAGGCATCGAAGTTGACCCTGCCAAAGTCAAAGCTATACAAGAAATTCCCGCCCCTCGCACTGAGAAGGAGGTTAGAGGTTTCTTGGGACGCTTAAACTATATCGCAAGGTTCATCTCTCACCTAACATCTACCCGTGAACCAATATTTAAGCTGTTGAAGAAAGATCAGGTGGTTGAATGGAATGATGACTGTCAAGTTGCTTTCGATAAGATCAAGGAGTATTTGCTGGAACCTCCTATCTTGATGCCACCCGTTGAAGGAAGGCCTTTAATCATGTATTTGACTGTTTTGGATAATTCAATGGGGTGCGTACTGGGCCAACATGACGAGTCTGGCCGAAAAGAGCATGCCATTTATTACCTTAGCAAAAAGTTTACCGACTGTGAGACTCGCTACTCACTGCTCGAGAAAACTTGCTGCGCTTTGGTATGGGCTGCTCGCCGGCTGAGGCAGTATATGTTGATACATACCACTTTGTTGATTTCTAAAATGGATCCGATCAAGTACATCTTCGAGAAGCCTGCTTTATCCGAAAGAATCGCTAGATGGCAGATGATCCTGACTGAGTATGATATCCATTACACAACCCAAAAAGCTATAAAGGGGAGTGTACTAGCTGACCATCTAGCTCATCAAGCCGTCAAAGATTACCAATCCATGAGGTTCGACTTCCCTGACGAGGATATCATGACATTGGACAACATTAAAGGTAACAGACCATATGACAGACCTGAACAAGGATCCCGATGGACCCTGTACTTTGATGGTGCCTCCAACGCACTTGGGAACAGTATCAGCGCGGTACTTATCTCTCCAGAAGGTTGCCATACACCTTTCACCGCTAGACTCTGCTTCAGCTGCACCAACAACATGGCCGAATATGAAGCTTGTATCTTTGGTCTCAAGGCCGCTATTGACTTTGGAATCAAATCTTTAATTGTATTTGGGGACTCAACTTTGGTTATCAGTCAAATCAAAGGAGAGTGAGATACTAAACATCCAAACCTCATCCCTTACAAAGAACACGTCTTGACATTGTTACCACACTTCGAGCAGATTACTTTTGAGCACTTCCCGCGAGAAGAGAATCAGCTGGCAGATGCGCTAGCTACAATGTCATCCATGTTTAAACTTAACTGGGATAATGAGGCACCTCAAATCACCATTGAGCGAATGGAAGAACCTGCTCATTGTCACGAGATTAATACCGAAGAAGTGGTGGACCGACCTTGGTTTCACGACGTCAAAAGGTATCTCGAAGCACAAGAATACCCTGAAGGAGCTTCAGTCAATGACAAAAAGTTCTTAAGGAGGTTCGCGGCCAAGTTCTTTATGAGCAATGGTATCCTATACAAGCACAATCTTGATTGTGTCCTACTCCGTTGTGTGGACAAGATTGAGGCAGAGCAGATCATGGCTGAACTACATAATGACACCTTTGGCACCCACTCAAGCGGTCATACGATGGCTAAGAAGATTCTACGGGCAGGCTACTACTGGTCTACCATGGAAGCTGATTGTCATCAACATTCCCGTACTTGTCACAAATGTCAAATCTATGCTGACAAGGTACATATTCCTCCAGTTCCTCTCAGTGTCTTAACAGCTCCTTGGCCATTCGCAATGTGGGGAATCGACATGATTGGAGAGATCAAGCCTACAACATCCAATGGACACCGTTTCATCCTGGTGGCCATTGATTATTTTACCAAGTGGGTCGAAGCAGCTTCCTTCGCCTCCGTTACAAAGAATGTGGTTGCCCGCTTCATCAAGCAGAACCTCATATGCCGGTATGGTATCCCCGACAGGATTATTACGAACAACGGTACAAATTTGAACAACACTATGATCACCGCTCTGTGCGAGCAGTTCAAGATTCAACATCATAATTCATCTCCTTATCGGCCTAAGATGAACAGTGCTGTCGAAGCTGCAAACAAAAATATCAAGAAGATCATTCAAAAGATGACAGTCACATACAAGGACTGTCATGAGATGTTACCGTTTGCTCTGCACGGGTACCTTACTACGGAACGCACTTCAACTGGGGCAACCCCCTATTCTTTGGTATACGGCATGGAAGCTGTTTTACCTATCGAGGTTCAGATTCCCTCCTTAAGAATCGTGAAGGATGCTGGTTTGAGTGAAGACGATTGGATTCAGACCCGGCTTGATCAACTCAACTTGATTGACGAAAAACAACTTACTGCTGTTTGTCATGGTCAGGCGTATCAGAAGCGTATGATCAAGGCTTTCAACAAGAAAGTCAAGAGACAAGTATATAAAGTCGGGGACCTTGTAGTCAAGCGGATCATCTTTCCGCAAAGTGATCCCAGGGGCAAGTGGACTCCTACTTACGAAGGACCATTTGTGATCAAAAACATCTTTTTTGGTGGGGCAATGATTCTGACCACCATGGACGGAGATGACCTGCCGCATCCTGCGAACGCAAACATAGTCAAAAAATACTATGCATAAACGACCCGACAAGTTGAAAACCCGAAAGGGAGACTTGGGCAAAAATGGGCATCCCGGTGAATCGAAAACCCTAAAGGGCGGTTCAGGAAAAAATTAGGGATAAATAAATAAAAAATTGTACACCCGGCAAGTTGAAAACCCAAAAGGGCGACTTGGGCAAAAAAGGGTTTCCCGGTGGATCAAAAACCCGAAAGGGCGGTCCAGGAAAAATTTAGGGAATTAAAGCGTATGACTATGTCTTGTCGGATCACTTTAAGGACAATCTCTTCACAGACAAGATCCAAGCTTCTGATTAATCCAATCATCTGCGGACGAGGCAACAAATGGACAAGATACTCAGAGTTGTGAAGGCTATAGCAGAATGGGAACCCCATGGAATTGTTACACATAACCATCTTTCTTTGTATAAAATGTTTCTCAATTTTATGACAACATTCTCTTACTAGGATGTCTGTCTCCTTTGTACAAAAATACTTACAAAGTTAATACAAAGATACTTCAAAGTGCAGAAATTTGCTTGCCTTTTCTTTCTTTTTACACTTATGTTTTATTTGAAAACGTCCAATGATTTGTTAAATGAGCATATGCATTTGAATATAATCACTGCTTACAAATAAAATGAAACGAGAAAGGATAATTACTGATAGGTCGAAAGTATAGGGAAACGTCTTTAGGCTATTTCAGAAGAAATCCCCTGCAATATGTCATTCAGATCTAGTGCATATCCCCAGCGGAGTTAAATACATATCGCCATCAGAACTAAGTTTCCAAACTCCCAATCCCCAGCGGTGCCAGAAGACTTTGAACTATAAATCCCCGGTGAAGATGAAGCTTTCTTCCCCAACAGAGTCCAAGACTTCAACCTTTAAACCACGGTGGAAATCATCCGGTTTCTCGAAAATTCCCCAGCAAGTTATCTTAAAAACTGAAAATCAATCAGTTAATAGTTAATCTTTATCCCTAACCATTCTTAAAACCCCAGTAGATTGGCATACAACCCAATCTCTTTAGAACGCGCCAAAGGAATAAGTATCCTTCCCACAGAGATATTTCCCAGCAGAACGAAGATTCTTATTCTTATTTCTCCAGTTGAAGCCTCCCAGGTTTTAATTCCCCAGTAGAGAATGTCAGAGTTGTCCTCATTTTCCCCAGAAGGTCGTGAAGGATTCTCTATTCCCCACAAATCACCAAGGATTTTCAGTCATCAGCAGTAGGCCAAAGGATTTCTCATCTTCAGCAATCAAAGATTTTTGGAATCCCCAGCATCGGTCAAGGATTTATTTTCCCCGACAGCAGTCAAAGATTTCATTATCTCCAGCTATCAAGGATTTATTTTCCTCAGCAAGACAGCTAATCAGCTTACATGCGCACACATTACATTCATATATCATAAACATTGATAAAATACATTTTATTGCATCATGCATATCATGCAACATAACTTTGTGTTTTCAGCTAACACCTTACCCTTTTCAGGATAAGATTAAAAGCTATCGCTAAAAAATATTCAAAGGTCTCAGATACAATATGGATACACCCCAGACACGGCGGTTATTCTACTACTCATTCAGACTTCAACAATCAGATACATACATGATACACTCCAGACGCGGAAGCCATTCTATTTCTCATTCAGATTCAACTATCAACCTCAAGCTCAGATACACTCCCAGACACGGAATTCATTCTCTTACTCATACAGATCTCAATTTCAGATACATTCCAGATACGCTCCATACACGGTTTCCATTCTATCACTCATTTGGAACTTTTTCCCCAGCCCAGAGATGCTCCATACACAAATGTTTCTCTGTTGCCCATTCGGAATTCAGATACAATACAGATACACTCCAAGCACGACAGTCATTCTGATATTCATTCAAGAATCAAATACAGTTACAACTTGGATACGCTCCAGACATGGACGCCATTCCTTTGCTCATACGAATCCAATCTCCAGATACAACTCAGATACGTTCCAGACACGGATACCATTCTGATGTTCATTCTACTGATATTCAACAAACATTTTTGATGGCATCTTTAAGCCCATCTCCAGCAAGATTCTATCATCTCCAAATGGCATCTTTGAGCCCATTCCCTCAGCTACATTTTGACGAGTGCAAATTTACGGGCACTCTAGTGTCCAATCCTCTTTTACCTTCGAGTCACGAAAGGCAAACTCGCCAATCTAACTCTTCAGGTTCAAGAAGATTGAACAGGGGAAGCTGTTGTACCCCAAAATTTTCCCTCTCATTTTATCAAGATTTCCCATCACAAGGCCCCTTGAACCCCAGACAAGATTAGGGTTTTTGCTATGTTCAAGACATCTCCTTGCCCTGATGACCTAAATTAGGGTGTGAGTTTGCACAAGTGTTTTTGGACCTCCAATGCTTAAAATGACTTTCATACTTCATGTTGGACTCATAAGTTTGTCCATACCAAGTTTCAAGCCTGGAATCAAAATTTTGCCCAGTCAATTGGACAGTTGACATAGAAATCAACGATATTTGGGAAAAAGTCAACTGTGGCCAATTTACAGTCAAATCTCATAAATTTTGACCCACATCAACATTCTAGACTCATATGAACCATTTGATCAAATTTGGACCACAACTCCACAAGAAATTTGATCAGATCACCAAAAGGGCAAAATGGTCATTTTTAGGGTTTTGACTGCATAAAGGCAATTTCTGACTTTTGACCTAGCCAATGGAAAATTGGACTCAAGCATGGACTCAAGGACTCAATGACACCATCTTGACCTATTCAATAAGTTCAAAAGACCTCAATTGCATTGGATTGACAAATGAATTTTTCAGTCAACTGATCAAAATTTGACTGTACACTGAAAAGTCAAACTTTGACTTTTTGGTCAAAATCAAGTGCCAAGGGTCATTTTTCATCAAGATGTGTCAAAATATGAAACTTGTTCATCAAGAAACCCAAAATTACAAATTAGGGTTTAAAGTTGAAAAATTTCATAACTTAGAATTTTTCTAAGTTATGAAATTTTCTTAATTTTTCCTAACTTTGTCCATCATTTTCACCATGATTAATTTGGATTCAAACAAAACCTCCAACATGAAAGTTGTAGTCCTCCACAAATTCTACAACTTTGATTCACAAAGTTTTCTCAAAAGAAGCTTGGATCTCAAGTTATGAGTTTTGGAACAAGGGTCCCTAAAACTTTTAACTTAGTGAAATTTTGCCCTAATTTAGGCAGGATTTTGACCTATCTTCTTGGCAATTTTTCACATAGTTACACTTGTAATCTCAAGTTGCATTTCAAAGATGGATTTTAGATCATGTTGCAAGATTTCCAAAATGTCCAAGAACTCCTCAAACACATTTGTGGTTAGAGAGAATCGAAGGCTTGGAGTTGGCAAAAACTCACTTTTCATCCATGTCATATTCATGTTCATACAAGTTGCAATTTCAAGTCAGCATGCTTTGCACTAGATTGCAGGCCTCTAAACCACTTCACGCTCAATAATTAAATGCAAATCCATCAGTCTAAGCCATTGTTTTGGTTATTTGGACATTGTACACAAAATTAAGCCCTATGTAGAAAAAGGCAAATTTCCATTTTTGCTTAAATCTTGCTTTATGTCAAAACTGATTTCTTGAGCATTGGTCCAAATCTTATGCCAGCTAATCAAATCCAAAAGTTTGAGGGGCCAAGGGCAAGGTATGCAAGCATAAGGATAGCCTGTACAGGCCTGTTTTCAATCACTTCCACATTTTACTTCAAAAACAAGAAACTTGTCCAAAACCTTAGAACTTGAACACCAGCCAAGATAAACTTATGCAAACAGTTTGAACATCTTTCTCACACCCCTTTGAGCCAGAAACACGATTGCTTGAGCCTCTAAACACTCCATATCCAGAAATCACATTCCCTTGGCAAAACAGGGCAGATTCTGCAACTTGAGTTCCATAGCTCAATTGGCTTGTGCGTTTTTCCCCAAGTTGCTTCAAACACCTTCCATTCAACTCATCCAAGCTATCCAAAACCTCAAACACCAACTGTAACTCCATTTACAGAGTTATCCATTTTCATTTTGAGCTTGTGTAGGTTGAGTTCTATAGGCTGATTCAAGGACATTCAAGGCAAGCAGGCTATTGGAGAAGGTCAAGTGAAGTCCAAGCAAGCTCCCAGACATCTCAAGCCTTGTTGAAAAGCTCTACATTTCCCTACACGAAGTCAGCTGAAACAGGTTTTTGTCAACTTCCTATCTCTCTATTTAGGAACATTTAGCCTTAGGTTTGTGAATAAAAAATGTAGTATTCATTACCATGAAGCTGTACATATGCTCAGTTTTCATTTATATTAAGCATGCTAAGAGAATTTCATCCATGAACATGCTGAAAAAACTAGGTTAGATTTTAGGGCCAGAGAAATTATCTCTGGTCTTTGAGAGTTAAGACAAGTTATTTATATGGTTGGATTCATCTTGAAATGCTCTACAAGTTTGATGTTATGTGTTTTTGCAATAGAGATCGTATGTAGGATGTCCATGTTGGATAACAGGCGCGCACGTTTGTTTGAAATCTGGAGGTTGAAGATGAAGTGGTGGGCTGGGCTTGGCCTGACTCACTATTGGCACCTCCCCTTTTCTTTTTTGCACCCCCTGGCCCAATTTCTTGTAATTTTATATTTTTGCATTTTTGTTTTCATTTCTGATTTTATTTATTTATTTCCAAATATAAAAAATGCTCAAAAATATTTTTATAATTTTTTCACATTTATTTTGCATTTTGTTTTTATTTTTCTAACATAAAAAAAATTTAAATACTTTTATCTTATTTATTAAAACTTGAAAATAATATATAAATTATACTTTTATTTTTATTTCTTATTTTTATTTCTTATTTTTATTCACACTGAAAATATTATTCTAAATATAATTTATTTTTGTATATATTTTATTTTTTGTACATATTTAATATAATTAATACATACATACACATATATATATATATATATATATATATATATATATATATATATATATATATATATATATATATATATATATATATATATATATATATATATATATATATATATATATATATATATATATATATATATATATATATATATATATATATATATATATATATATATATATATATATATATATATATATATATATATATATATATATATATATATATATATATATATATATATATATATATATATATATATATATATATATATATATATACTGTGGAATAAAAAATATAAAATATTACACTTTTACTTTTATTATTAAATATACTTAAACAATACTTTTTAAGCATATTTTATTTTTGTATATATTATTTTAATTTTATTGTATATAAATAAAATAATTAATATAGTTTACTTTCTTAAAGAAAATTAGGGTTTTACCCCTAACCTAATAAAAATTAATCTTTTATTTAATTCTTTTAACATCAAATATTTTTACATACATAAATAAACAAAAACTTTTTTTTTGCATAATTCATATTATTTGATATATTTATTTATTTTGTTCATTTAAATATTGTCCATTTAATATTTATGCCTTGGAATTCAATTTGGATGTAATATTAAACTAGGGTTTATATTTCTTATCAAATACACCCCCATTCAAAGATTGTACCCCCATCCCCATAATCATGTTGTAATAGCTTAGATTTTTAAATTCTCGCACTTTATGCTTTCAATTATGCCATGATTAGAGATTAGGGTTTGTATGCAAAAAATCCAAAATCAACAAGTAGCTTGACTTAATCAAAAACAAAAATGCATGAAAATCAAACACAATACACACTTGCACCCTTAGGGTTACAATCCACTTGTTGCCTTAAAATTGGCCATGTTATGCATGTTTGGTATTTTGGCAAAACAAAAACAAAACAAAAGATCATAGTCCCTCGATGACGCTATCTTGGTTGCCTAAACAAAAATGATCAAGTCCCTCAAAAATTTTCCAAAAATACTTAACACAATTGCTATCATGGTCTAAACGATGACCCCACCTGTCCCGTTTAACATCCTAATACAAGGTTGTTTACCAAATGCAATGGTAAAACAACACTGTCAAAAGGGTTAAAAACATATAGGAAAGATCTTTGAGTAAAATAGGATAGATAACTCTTAGTTACTTGATCAAAAACTTGCAAAACATCATTGCTATTTTCAAACACACTCCACAACACATTTCAAAACATTTCTCAAATCAAACTTTCAAAACATTGAAAATCTTTTCAAAAGACAAAACACCTTTGTATACATTCAAACAAGAATCATTACAAAGGTTGCCACAACGATGGCCTCTTTTCAAAACATCTTTCAAAATCACACACAAAGCACCATTTCAAACAATTGAAAAGCACCATTTTAAACAATTAAAAAACAAAAGAAAGTGATCTAAACAAGTAACTAAGAGCCCATGGATAACCATGGATGAAAAGGGTGATCGCACCTTCCCTTTTCATAATCTACTCCCCGAACCCAAGAAAACATCTCAAAGGTCTTTCCTGTGCTTTTTGACCTTTCCTTAGGATAAAATAAAAAGTCGGTGGTGACTCTTGCTAAACCGAAACATTTGCGAACACAAAACGCAAAATCCCAAGTCAGTTCTCCCACCGTATCACATATGATACCTCCCCTAATGCCAAGAAAAGGGACATTAGGGAATTCCCCATAATAGTCAATGATAGTAGTATCTTCCAAGGATCGAGAACACCAATAAATGTCAGAGTGTGTGAGGGATATCATCCGTTGAGACCAAGTTAATCCTTGCTCGTTCTTCAATGTTGATTGAGGTAAGTGCAAAGTAAACCACTTAGCAAGTAGGGGAATGCAACACAAGAGAGTACCTCTTTTCTTCATTGTGTGAGTGTGGAAACAATGTAAAATTCTTCCAAGCAAAGTAGGTATAGGATTACGAGAGAGGAAGACCTTGATGGCATTTGTTGTACCCTAAAATTTGCCCTCGCATTTTTCCACAAGAAATCTCAGCTTCAGGCGTTTCCTGATTTTTCAAACTGGCTCAAGAATCGGTCAAACAGATTTTTCTCGTCAGTCAGGACACAATTAGGGTTTTACTGATTTTCAGGGCTCCAGAATGTTTCACCCAAGTTGGCTTAGGGTTTTGGTTGATTCTGGCTCAATTGTGATCAGGTGAACGTTCTTTGGCATTTAATCAGGAATTAAGGTTTTATGGGCATATTCTCAGAAAGATTAAAATTCCACAGCACTTTGCAAGTTATTCCAAGATTCGGGTTGAATTCGCATTGTTTTGATTTAATCAGTAAAAGAGGCAGTTGGTTTGAATTCATGTTGTTTTGTTTGAGCCAGTCAAAAGAAATACGCAGTTTGGATTTACAGTGTTTGTTGAAAATCAGTGAAAAGGGAATGCGCCTGATCAGTGTTTTGATTAACTGTTGATTTGCTTTGGAGATACCAGGTTTAATTGATCAATGTGCTAAAGCATTGTTTATTTTAATTATTTATTATTCTAAATTAAATGATTGAAATTTATTTTTCAATTATTTTTATTCAAAGAGTTTTAAATAATAAATAAACAATAAAGAGAAAACAGAATTAAATTGGATAATGGAAACTTTTATTTATTCTTAAATTAACTGTACAATTATTGTTTATAATTTAATTACAAACAATGGTTTTACATTGATTTAAATTTAAATAAAAAGAAAAACTATCCTATTTTTTTTCTAATTCTTCATTCTTCACTTTGTTCCTCTCCATCCAAATATCATCTGCAAAAGAAAAGGAGAAAAGTCAAATAACAGTTAAATTGAAAAGACAGATAAAAGACAGTTCATCATTAAGGGCCACTGATTGGGATCAGTTAACCCTCTCTGCAAATCACGGGACTTCTCCCGGTTCACAAAGAGGGAAGAATTTTTATGCAAAGTTGAAAAAATGCAAAGTGTCAAAATACATAAGTTCAAAATGTCAAACTGCACAAACTCAATCTCAAACTCCAAGTTCAAACCAAACTGAAAAATCCAGATTACAACTTTCTATCAAAATCCAAAAAGTACAGTTTGCTGTCAAAATGCCAAGGGTTACCAAAGCTGTCATGAAGAGGATTGGGCAAAGATATCAAAAGGAGAAAAGTACAAAAGCTGTCAAAAGAAAAGATAAAATATGCAGAGGAAATTTGTTAAACAAGCAAGACACTTTCTTTTCATCATTTCCCAACAAATGGCCAATTTCAGAACTAAAAGTACAGTGTAAAACATAGTTTAATATTTAACTGTACAGAGAGAGAAAAAGAAGAGGAAAGTAAGCAGGTTTTTTAGGCTTTTAGGCAGGAAGACAGAAGGACAAAAACAAAACACAGTGGATAAGGAATAGATAAGAAACATATACAAAAAGAACAACACAGTTCAGGACAAAGGGGGGGGGGGGGAACACAAAGAAAAAGATACAAACTGATAAGCCTTCACCACCATAAAAAATCTGCTAAAGCAAAAACCTGCTAAAGCAAAAACCTGCTGAAGCAAAAACCTGCTGAAGCAAAACCTGTCCTAAACCAATATACAAACCAGCTAAAGAGTCAAAAACCAGTACCACCTGTACATGCCAAGCCTGCTTGAAGCAAGCCTGAAGCATCACCTGTCAAACACCTTAAACCAAAAGCCTGTACCATTCAGTTCAAGCCTCAGGCCATAAACCATAGCCCACTGCATCAAGCCATTCAAAAACCTGCATATGCCAAACCTGCTGAAGCACACCACCCTACTGTCAAGCCACTCAACAGCCAAAACATAAACCAAGTCCAATACCATTACTACTGTCAAAAACAATATGGCCTAAAACTCAAAACTGTCTAAACCTCATACCTGCATTAACCTAAACCAACATACAAACCTGCAAAGAGTTAAAAAGCTTACTGTTTGCATTGCCACAGCCTACCAAAGCATCACCAAAATCTTGGCCTAAACATCAAAAACCTGTTCAAGGCCAAATCTGAAACAAACTGTATAAACCCTATCAGAACCTCAAACCTTTCAAAACATCCAAACCCCACGAGCCCTCAGGAAGATAGCATCATTGGGCAATCAGATAAGCAACATAAGCAAGCCCAAGGCAACACAAGTCAGAAGAAGAGGAAAAGTAATAGGCAACACGAGGAGGCAAAGAAGATACATAGGCAAGCCTCAGTAAACACATCATTGGCCAACATAAACTATCAAACTCGGGGAAGCATCAAAGACACCAAGCATACAGTGGCAAAGAAGAAGAAGAAAGAGGTGAATATCAAAAAATAGAGTTTTCAGTTCAATCATCATGAAACCCTAGGCAAAAGAGGTAGTACAGAAATACCAGGGAGCTCAAAGCGTGAACATCAACACCCTCCGCTCGTCAAGCCTCCTGAGCACTTCCATTTTCCTCCTCCCCTCTATCAAGGTAGTTTTCGCTTTCTCCTTTCCTTTCATACCTCACACAAGACAAGCAAAAACGCATTAAAACATAGAATCGGACTCAATAAATCAGAGAACCTTAACATGCAAATCTAAATGTTTAACGAATTTGAGACATGCCGTTACCTTGGTTCACCGTTGCCTAAGCGAACATGAGGGGGAGGACGAGGTAGTGCTGGTGGCTGAGGCAGGAAGGATCAGAAGCAACGAGGAAGACGAAAACCTCCATGAACGCGCCGCTGTACACAAACCCTAGAATTCGTTCCCAAATGAAAACACAAGTGAAACCCTAAAATAGCTTGAGCCTGAACGTGGGCCTTGCCCGTTCTGCATACCCAAAGCCCATTAAAATGCTTACCTTTTTTTTTACAAACATTTTATTAACACTAACTTTTTTTTTATATAAACAATATATTCTTTTTTTAATTTATTCTTTACAAAATCACATTAATACTAATACATAAAAACACATTTTATTTAAAATATCTAATTTAAACTTTCTTTTCTATATACTTAATTCAATTAATTTAAAACATTTTTTTTGAATACATATTAAAACACAAATACATAAAGATATATCTTTTTTCATTACACCATATAATTAAGATTGGAAACTTTTTCCCTTTCATTTAATTAAATTATTTTTGTACATACAAATAAAGAACCATTTTTTTTATTATTATTATTATACCATGTAATAAAAATTGAAGATACCTTGTTCTTTTAATTAAGATATCTAATTTGTACATAAACAAATAAAAATACCTTTTTTCTAATTTAAATTCTTAAACACTTAATAAAAATACTTTTTTTGTATACATAATTAAAACTTAGAAATATTTTCTTTTCTTAAAACATCATTTTTATACATAATTTAATTAGAGCTTGAACATTCAATTAAAACATTTCTTTTGTGCATATTAAAATATACAAATCAAAGATTCATTAAACATATATTTAGGTCAACAATACCCTAATACACATTAATTTCACCTTGTCGCATTTGTAAATAATCACATACTTACACAATACATCTCATACTTACACAATACAAATACACAATATATTGCTCCTATACACACTTGTTTATCTTATGCATTGATATACATTATTTACATTTGATCGCAAATTCAATATGGTTGTAACTTATTGGATACTATAAGTCTCATCCCCATTTGTGAATATTGTACCCCCACTCCCGGATACTTACTTTGTAATAGCGTAGATTTTACATTTCGCAATTTACTGCTTTCAATTATACCATGGTTAGACCTAGGGTTTACATGTACATAAAATCAAATGCTAGATAACCTAATACAAGACAGATACATGAAATCAATACACAATCACACTTGCACCCCCTAGGGTAATCCCACGTGTTGCCTTCCAAAATAGGCCATGCTTGCACGTCGAGTTTCTTTGGTAAAACGAATTCAAAATGATCATAGTCCCTCGATAACACTTTCAAAATGTTGCCTAAACAAATGATCAAGTCCCTCAAAGCAAATTGCCAAAGACACTTGGCACCATTGCATTCATGGTCCATACGATGACCCGCGCCCGTCCCGAACCAACTTCCTAAACGCAAGATTGCCCATCAAATTCAATGGTGGAACAAAATTGTTAAAAAAGGGTTAAAACATAACAAAAACCTTTGAGTACAATAGGGTAGACAAAACTTTTAGTTACTTAAGATCAACTTGCAAAAAACACTTGCCTTCTTTTCAAAAACCACAAATCCACGACACTTTCAAACAAACTCTCAAAAACATTTGAAACATCTCTTCGAAAAGATCCACACTTTTGTAAAACACTCAAACACGAGTCAAATACATTGGTCGCCTAAGACAAGGCATCTCTTCAAAAACATTTTCAAACACACACACACACACACACCATTTTTAAAGCAATCAAGGCAAGTGATCTAAAAAAAACCAAGTAACTAAGAGCCCATGGATAACCATGGATGAAGAGGGTGCTAATACCTTCCATTTTCATAATCTACCCCCCGAACCCACGAAATATCTCAAAAGGTTTTTGCTGTGCTTTTTTAACCTTTCCTTTAGGATAAAATAAAAAGTCGGTGGCGACTCTTGCTCAACCGCACAAGTGCGAATACGAACGCAAAACCACAGTCAGTTCTCCCACCGTATCACAGAACTGGCGACTCTGCTGGGGACTTATTTAAAAGTGGGGTTACCTTAGGGTTTAGATCACTTTTACTTTCAATTGATTGCTTTGTTTGCTTTTACATTTGTGGGCTTTTGTATCGGAGTTTCATAGATCCTAACCCGGATCTGGGGATACCTTCTTAGAAAGTAGCAACAAGGCTGTGAGGGAACTGTGCGGGGTATACCGACATGGTTGAAACAGTCTGCTACGTTGATGTGGCACTTTGGTGTGTACCGGTAACCCTTGAGTTCAGTCAAGGAGAGTACGGGGCCGCCGCATGGTGTCGTGAAGCATCAACTGACCTTAGGAACCTTAATTGAACCATCTTGGCCTCTTTAGGGTAGTGAGATAACTGACTTTGGTGCAGTCCGAGGTTGGTTGATACTCGATACTACACCCAATTGAGGGTTGCTTTCCTGGAATATTTCGGTCGCCAGGTCAGTGGCTAAATCGAAACGATGAACAGTGAAAGCAATCTAGTGATATTGAGACCCTTAGAACCCGGTTACTTCTAATAGGACAGGTTGAGCCCACCAACTTCAAGAGGGTAATACCCAGACCCCATGCAGGCCTAAATTCTAAGGGTTTGTCTTGTGTGACTTGTGTGCCTTACCATGTTTGCTTTTGTGAATATTTGTGGTGTGTGTTATCATAGCATCATAACATCATACAACATCATGCGCATTGGCTAACCATTTCAAGGGTTCGAATCTTCATCTTTGTTCTTGTTTTGTAGGACATGGAAACTGTTCGCAGAAAGACAATTCAGATTAGCCTTGTAAGGATCCCTCCTCAGCTTAAGGAACTCATATCCAGGATTCCCGAGAGCTCTTCATTCAGTTAGAGACATGGAAGACTCATCGGCTTGGTCAACACCAACATTGAGGAAGATATGATAAAGGCCCTGTTCCAGTTCTTTGACCCTCTGCATCACTGTTTCACTTTCCCGGATTATCAATTGGTGCCTACATTGGAAGAGTTCTCCCGGCTTCTGAAGATCCCTATCCTTGATCAACTACCCTACCACGATACGAAAGAGGAACCCAAGCTTGAAGAGATTGCTAAAGCCTTGCACCTACAACCATCTGACCTCAAGGGACGTTGGGAAGTTAGAAGTGGTATCAAAGGGTTCTTAGCCAGGTTTCGGTTCGAGAAGGCTCAAGAATGTTGGAACTCCCTTGACCTACAAGCTTTTGAAGAAGTTGTGGCCCTCCTTGTCTATGGTTTGGTGTTGTTCCCTTATCCAGATCAGCTTATTGATATCAGTGCTGTCCAGATCTTCATATCCAGGAATCCTATACCTACGTTGCTGGGGGACATCCTTCACTCATGTTACACTCGAACCATGAGAAAAAGAGGTTTTCTTATGTGCTGCACTCCTCTCCTGGGAAGGTGGTTTACTTCGCACCTTCCACAATCAGTTTTAAAGAACGAGCGGGGTTTGAGATGGTCACAACGATTGATGACTCTTACACATGCTGATATACATTGGTGCTCTCGATCCAGAGAGGATGTCACTATCTTTGATCGTTGCAGGGAGTACCCTAATGTTCCTTTACTTGGAATCAGAGGAGGTATTACTTACAACCCGTGTCTGGCTTGGAGACAGTTTGGTTATGCCCGGAGGGACGGCCCTCATGACATGTTAATTCCTGACATAGTCTTTAACTTCGACAACGATGCACAAGGACTTCGCCAGAGATTTATCAGAGCTTGGAGGATGCCCAGTAAGATAAACAGCAAGACACTGGGGCACAGGAACTCCATCCCGTTGGAACCTTATCTCAAGTGGGTACGCGCCCGTTCCCAGAAGTTAGAGATGCCTTATCCTCATGTTCTCCCTGTGATCAAAGAGCCAGTATTGGAAGAAGAGGTGTCCTACACCATTCAACATCCTGACATGCCCACATCCTGGGAAGAAATGCAGAAGAGCTGGGTCCAGCTTAAGGAAGAACGGGATTCTCTTGAGACCAGTCTACATGCTAGTGAAAAGAAGGTCCTGGAGCTCACCCGCCTACTGCACGAGGAGAGGAATCTCAACACCTACATCGCACCAAAGAGGATGCGCAATGTCTTTTTGCCTTGAGGAGTTATTTTGTAATATTTGGCCCATAGGGCATTTATGTACTAACGAATTTCTTCTTATTAATATGATGTGCGTTCCTTTTTGTCTACAACAAATTTTGAATGTTCTAAATCCTTGAATGCATTGCATACATAAGCATACCATTCATCATGTGCATAAGCAGGTCTCACACCATGTTTCCTTATCTGTCTGCTGTTTATTTCAGTAGGATGGATCTCGAGCAAACAATCAAAGACCTACAAGCTCAGAATGCACAGTTCCAGCAACTCCTGACGACCTTGGCTAAGGGTCAGGAGGATATCAAGACCCAACTAGGGAACAAAGACCCAGTAAAGAGGAAGAAAAAGAGACTCGGGGTGGCTACTTTGGGGAGAAGATTTGACGGAGAAGCTCGGAGAGTGCTTGAATTTCCTCCTACTTCTGATGAAGGAACCAGTAAAAAGGGTGGGGCTGCGGTACCTTCCGAGTCCGATGCAGAAGAAGAGGAGGAGGTCGAAGAGGATGAAGACTATTCTGATCAACAATACCCTCCAGCTGATGATAAATACAAGGGTTTAGAAGACAGGTTGGCCGCCATGGAGCTACAAAGAGTACCGGGTTTGGATTTTGAAGACTTGGGTTTGGTTGCCGGGATTGTGATTCCCCCGAAGTTCAAAGCGCCAGTGTTTGTGAGATATGATGGGCTGTCCTGTCCAAAAATGCATCTCAGGTCCTACATGAGAAAGATTCAACCCTATACGGCAGATAAAAATCTTTGGATTCATTTCTTTCAAGACAGTCTTTCTGGAGCTCAATTGGAGTGGTTTTATCAGCTAGAGGGAACCAGTGTCCGTAATTGGGAAGACTTGGCCACTGCTTTTTACAAACAATATCAATACAATTCTGACCTTGCCTCTACTCGTACCCAACTTCAGGGTATGTCGCTAGGAACAAGCGAGGGATTCAAAGAGTACGCACAAAAATGGAGGGATTTGGCTGGCAGGGTGCAGCCTCCATTGACTGATCGTGAGCTGGTTGATATGTTTCTAGGGACCCTATCTGGGCCATTTTTCAATCATCTGATTGGTAACTCTTCCGCGGGGTTTACCGATTTGATCTTAACAGGCGAAAGAATAGAAGCTGGCATCAAGTCAGGAAAGATTCAGAAAGCTGTTTCCGCAAGTACCGAGAAGAGACCTTTCAAAAAAGAAGCAAGTTCCGTCTATGGTCCTAGAAGACAAGTCAGGCCAGAAAGTCGCCAAGCTGTCAATGCTTTGGTCATTTCAAAACCTGTTGCTGCTCCTCAGCAGTACAATCAACAAAGAGGTGAAAGGCCCAAGAGGCAGTATACTCGGCTAAGTATGACCTTATCTCAAATTTTACCCCAACTATTATCAACCAACTTGGTGACCCTCAAAGAAGCTCCTAAGGTCGTCAACACTGCGTCTCCTAAGTATAACCCAAATTCCCGGTGTGCTTATCATTCTGATAGTCCCGGGCACACTACTGATGATTGCTGGGCCTTGAGAAACAAAGTGCAAGATCTTATCGATGCAAAGGAAATTCAGTTTGAAGCGCCTGAGAGACCAAATGTTGTAACTACTCCTATGCCCCAGCATAGAGTAAATGCCATTGAGGAAGAGTTGTATGCTGTTTCGGTGAATGAAGTTGTTACCCCTCTTTTGACTGTTAAGAGGAACTTACTACTAGCCGGTTTATTTCCGGGTTGTAGCAAGGGCTGCCTCCTGTGTGCTGTTATCCCGACCGGTTGCCCACTGCTGAAATCAGGCATCCAAAGCCTGATGGATAGCAAGGAAATTCTGTTCAAGAAAACTGCTGTTCCATTTATTTCCGTTGAAGAAATATCTGTTGTCACAATTTACAATCCTGCTAAAGCTCCCATAAAGAAACCAATCCAAATTATGTCTGTTGCACCCATCACTATTACTGTCCCGGGGCCTCTCCCCTATGAGTCTGATAAAGCTGTTCCATGGCATTATGGGGCCGACGTGTATATGCTTGGGGTGAAGCAGGAGTTCAACACCAATACCAGTATCAGTAACATCACTGGTCCCGCCAAGATTACCCGCAGTGGCAGGCTCTTCTCGCCTGACATTGCACCGCCAGTTATCCGAAAACCTCTCACCATCACACCCGCAAGTGTGCATGTTCCAATTCAAGTTCCTGTGTCTACTACTGCCGCCGAGTCCTCTGATACTCGGGGCAAAGAAGTTGCTACCGATTTGCCTGCCAGGACGGAGGCACCAAAAAAGAAGACTGCTGTGGAAGCCTCCCAACAAGAAATGGAGGAAATCCTTAAAATTATCAAAAAGAGTGACTTTAATGTCGTTGAACAGTTGGGGCATACTCCCTCCAAAATCTCTATGCTATCATTGCTGCTATGCTCAGAGGCCCATGCAAAAGCCCTGATTTCATTTCTGAAAACGGCCCATGTGCCGCAAGAAACCTCCGCGGATCAATTCACCGACTGTGTGGCTAATTTGACGGCTGACAATGGCTTAGGGTTCTCGGATGCTGACCTTACCGCCAAAGGAAAAAATCACAATGATGCCCTGCATGTTTCCATAGAATGCAGGGGCACTACTCTCGCACACGTGTTAGTAGATACCGGCTCTTCCCTGAATGTTTTACCCAAGAAAGCATTGGATCGCTTGGATTGTGAGGACCTGGAGTTGAAACCTAGTAACATCATTGTTAGAGCCTTCGAAGGTTCTAAGAGGATGGTGCACGGTGAAGTGAACATCCCTATTCGTGTGGGTTCCCAAGTTTTCGACTCAACG
Source organism: Vicia faba (assembly GCA_948472305.1). Classification (NCBI taxonomy): domain Eukaryota; kingdom Viridiplantae; phylum Streptophyta; class Magnoliopsida; order Fabales; family Fabaceae; genus Vicia; species Vicia faba. Next base: position 1,265,450,617 of record OX451738.1, read on the forward strand.
TTCTATGTAATGGATATTCGTCCATCTTATTCCTGCTTGTTGGGTCGACCCTGGATTCACAAGGCTGGGGCAGTAACATCCACTCTACACCAAAAGCTCAAATACCCTGTCAAAGGGAAGATTGTTACTGTGCAGGGTGAGGAGGAATACATGGTTAGTCACTTGAATTCATTCCGGTATATCGAGATGGACGGGGAGTTTATTGAAACCCCCTTTCAGCATTTTGAGGAAGTACCCCCAGTTTTGGCATCAGCCGAGGCAGTGGTCGAAGAATATTTTCCGTTGAAGATGGCGTCCTTGAAGGATGCCCGGGCTGTAATCGAGAAAGGCAATTGTGCAAACTGGGGTCAGCTTCCTGACTTCACTCAAAAGAACGACAAGTTTGGGCTGGGATTTACTGCAGAGGCTCAGAGGGCTGTGCGCAAGGAAAAGATCAGAAAGGCTCCGATGTTTATCTCCAACCCAAGGGTGAATGCTATTGAGGAGGATGTAGAGGAAACAGAGTTTGACAGTTGGATCTACCCAACTACCAGCAACAGACCAAGCAACTGGACGGCAAAGGATTTTACACCTATCACATTTATCACGCAGTAATTATTTCTTTTGATTTTCAATTTGTAACAAACAATGTGTTAAAACTCTATTGGCTCGGTGTCCTACCCGGGGCATCGTAGCTCCATTTGTGAGGGCTTTTTGTATGAAATTTCCATATATCATCAATCAAAACATTGGATGTTTGTTGTATTTCAAATCTTGTGCTCTTTTCTTTTTGTGTTATATATTGCAAAACAGCTATATTTACACACACTCACTTATACAGGTTTCAATCCACTCTGGATCTCACTGGTAACAGCTCTGCTACCGCCAGTTATGACTTCGAGAATCCGATCAACTTGGCCGAAGACGAAGGTGAAGATGATTGTGAAGTGCCTGGTGAGCTCGCAAGACTGCTACTCCAGGAAGAAAGGGCTATTCAACCACATGAAGAGCCAGTGGAAACAGTTAACCTGGGTACTGAGACTGATAGGAAAGAGGTCAAGATTGGGGCTAATCTAGAGCTCAGCGTGAAACAACGATTGATCCAGATGCTACGTGATTACATGGAGATATTTGCTTGGTCCTATGAAGACATGCCTGGTTTGGATGCCGACATTGTAGTTCATCACCTGCCAACCAAGGAAGATTGCCCTCCGGTAAAGCAAAAGGTCCGCCGTATGCGCCCAGAGATGTCTGAAAAGATCAAGGCTGAGGTTATGAAGCAGTTCAATGCCGGGTTTCTAGCAGTAACTTCGTACCCTCAGTGGGTTGCCAATGTGGTGCCAGTGCCGAAGAAGGACGGTAAAGTCAGAATGTGCGTCGACTACAGGGACTTGAACAGGGCAAGCCCCAAGGATGACTTCCCCTTACCTCACATCGACATTCTTGTCGACAATACCGCTCAACACAAGGTGTTCTCCTTCATGGATGGTTTTTCAGGGTATAATCAGATCAAGATGGCTCCGGAGGATATGGAAAAGACTACCTTTGTGACTCAGTGGGGCACCTTCTGCTACAAGGTCATGCCATTCGGGTTGAAAAATGCTGGGGCAACCTATCAACGTGCCATGGTTGCTTTATTTCATGACATGATCCATAATGAGATTGAGGTGTACGTTGATGACATGATTGCAAGATCTCAAACTGAGGAGGAGCACCTTGATCATCTGAGGAAGCTATTCGACCGACTGAAGTTATATAAGCTAAGGTTGAATCCCAACAAATGCACCTTTGGGGTGAGGTCCGGAAAATTGCTAGGTTTTATTGTAAGTGATAAAGGTATTCAGGTGGACCCTGCCAAGGTAAAAGCCATACAGGAGATGCCGACTCCAAAGACAGAGAAAGAAGTCAGAGGCTTCCTGGGACGACTGAATTACATTGCCCGATTCATCTCACATCTGACTGCTACTTGTGAGCCAATCTTCAAATTACTGAAGAAAGATCAAGTAGTACGCTGGAACGATGAATGTCAGGTTGCTTTCGAAAAGATAAAGGAATACCTCCAAGAGCCACCCATTCTTATGCCACCAGTGGAAGGAAGACCTCTGATACTATACTTGACAGTACTTGATAATTCAATGGGGTGTGTGCCGGGGCAGCATGACGAGTCTGGCCGAAAAGAGCACGCTATTTATTACCTGAGCAAAAAGTTTACCGACTGTGAGTCTCGTTACTCACTGCTTGAGAAAACTTGCTGCGCTCTGGTATGGGCTGCTCGCCGGCTGAGACAGTATATGTTGACTCACACCACTTTGTTGATTTCAAAGATGGACCCCATCAAGTACATATTCGAAAAGCCCGCTCTATCTGGAAGAATAGCGAGATGGCAAATGATCTTGACAGAATATGACATCCAGTATACGACTCAGAAAGCAATTAAAGGAAGTGTACTGGCAGATCATTTGGCACACCAACCTGTGAACGATTACCAATCATTGAACTTTGATTTTCCGGACGAAGACATCATGGTGGTAACTGACTGTGAAGTACCTGGACCGGATGAAGGACCTGAGGAAGGACCCCGATGGTCTATGCATTTTGACGGAGCCTCCAATGCTTTGGGTAACGGTGTCGGCGCTGTAATCATATCTCCCAAAGGAACTCATACTCCACTCACCGCCCGATTATGTTTCAACTGCACCAACAACATGGCAGAATATGAGGCATGTATCATGGGTTTACAAGCTGCAATCGACTTAAGGATCAAGTTTCTGAGTGTCTTCGGAGATTCCGCTCTCGTGATCAATCAGATCAAAGGCGAGTGGGATACGAAACACCCAAATCTTATTCCTTACAAGGAGTATGTGTCAACCTTGCTGCCCCACTTTGAAGAAATAACTTTTGAGCACTTCCCAAGAGAGGAGAATCAGCTAGCGGACGCACTAGCTACGATGTCCTCAATGTTCAAAGTTAAATGGGACAATGAGGCTCCCCGGATCATTATCTGGAAGTTGGATGAACCGGCATACTGCTGCGAGCTTGAGGCTGAAAAGGTGACTGAAAAACCCTGGTATCATGAGGTGAAGAGGTACTTGGAAGCTCAGGAATACCCTGAAGGTGCATCTGTCAATGACAAGAAATTCATGAGGAGGTTTGCGGCAAAATTCTTCCTCAGCAACGGCATCCTCTACAAACGGAATCATGATTCAACTCTACTATGTTGTGTGGATAAGGCTGAAGCAGAGAAGATCATGATAGAACTGCATGAAGGTACATTCGGGACACATTCCAGTGGACACACCATGGCAAAGAAGATCCTTCGGGCAGGATATTTCTGGTCCACAATGGAAGCCAATTGTTACCAACACTCTCGAACTTGTCATAAATGCCAGATCTATGCTGACAAGGTGCATATCCCTCCGGTTCCTCTGAACGTCCTGACGGCACCTTGGCCTTTTGCAATGTGGGGCATTGATATGATCGGTGAGATCCGACCGATGACATCCAATGGGCACCGCTTCATCTTAGTGGCGATCGATTATTTCACAAAGTGGGTTGAGGCAGCTTCCTACGCAACAGTAACCAAGAGCGTCGTGGCACGTTTCATCCGACATAATATGATCTGTCGATACGGCGTCCCGGAAAGGATCATTACGGACAATGGTACCAATCTCAATAACAAGATGATCACTGAACTCTGCGAACAATTCAAAATACAGCACCATAACTCTTCTCCTTACCGGCCGAAGATGAATGGGGCTGTAGAGGCAGCTAATAAGAATATCAAGAAAATTGTGCAGAAGATGACAGTGACCTATAAAGATTGGCACGAAATGTTACCATTTGCTCTTCATGGGTACCGTACCTCAGCAAGGACGTCAACCGGGGCAACTCCTTTCTCCTTGGTCTATGGCATGGAGGCAGTCTTGCCAATTGAAGTCCAGATACCCTCTCTCCGGATAATGAAGGATGAAGACTTAAATGAAGATGACTGGATCCAGACTCGACTTGATCAATTAAACCTGATTGACGAAAAGAGGCTCACTGCTATCTGTCATGGTCAGACGTATCAAAAAAGGATGATCAGGGCATTTAACAAGAAGGTCAGACCACAAGAGTATCAAGTTGGGGACCTGGTAATCAAACGCATCATCCTTCCTCAAAGTGATCCCCGGGGCAAATGGACCCCTACTTACGAAGGGCCATTTGTGGTTAAACATGTGTTCTCAGGAGGAGCCATGATCCTAACCACCATGGATGGTGACGACCTTCCTCACCCCGCCAATGTAGACATAGTGAAAAGATACTACGCATGAATAAAAGACCCGCTAGGTTGACATACCTAGGCAAAAATAAGGGCTTCCCGGCGAACCAAAAGGGTTCGGGCCAAAATAAGGGATGAAATGAAAAAAATCTGTACACCCGGAAAGTCGAAAACCTGAAAAGGCGGCTTGGGAAAAAATGGGTATCCCGGTGGACTGAAAACCCGAAAGGGCGGTCCAGGAAAAAGTTAGGGATAAGGCGTAACACTATGTCTCATTGGATCACTTCGCATCCAGAATTCGGCATCGACTATCTGGCTCAGACTTTGGCATCGACCAATCAACTTCATCTTCAACTAGCCCGCAAAGTGATGAGACGCTTGACGATATAAAGGCGATAGCAGAGTTGGAACCCAGTGGGATTGTTCACATAGCTGTTTTGTTTTCTTTTCAAAATTGTAAATTCTATGTTATTCGGCGACGTCCTCTTACTAGGATGTCATCCCCTTTGTACAAAAACGCCTATTCACAGGCAAAATTCAAATCAACACAAATTCATTTGTCCATACGAATTGCCATTTGTTTTTTTCCTTCTTTCTATTTTGTCTTGCGAAGAACGTCCAATGTTCATTTTTGATATATGCATTTGACATTAAATTGCTGATTCATAAATATTTGCATAAGAAACAAAAGATTAATTACAGGTGACATCAGAAACAGGGGCAATGTAAAGTTGTCTGATGCAGTCTGGTTGTTTTGTCCGCCAAGGTACCAAGGTAGATTCGACTGAAGAATGTGACCAAATCATCTCAACGCCCCGCAGAATAAGACAAGATTCAGCAATACTTTCCCCAAACGGAGTTGATTCCCCGTCAATCCTGAAAAGGCATAACATTCCCCGGCAGGTCTTAAAGCTTATCTCTAGTAGATTCTGGAAGCTTGTTCCCTGCGGAATACAGACGTCTTTCCCGAGCTTTATTCAAAGTTATTCCTCACAAGGGCTTATAACTGGGTTATCCTCAGCGAATTGCCACGAAAGATCGCCCTCGGTGAAATTCTTTCAATCCCCAGCGAAGTTTATCTTTGGTATCCCCAGCGGAGTTTACCATCATTATCCCCAGTGGAATCCATCATTAAAGTCCTCAGCAGGCCTCTCATCAAAACTTCGGCAAAATATCTCTTCCACAGAGCAATTCCCCGGCCGGTCGTCGAGAATTTATTTTCCTAAAGACGAAAATACATTCATAAACATTTCACATTTTCATACATCTTGCTTACATACATGATAAAGTGCATACAACACTATCTCATGTTGAACATCATGACATCATGCATATCATACATCATGACATTGCATACAACTTATGTTTTTGCCTTTTCAGGGAAAAAGACAATCCCAAAGACAACTACCTTCAACTGTCACAACTCCAGACTCGATTCCTGTATCTAGCCAGGGCACGTCTGAAGAGTTTGAAGATTCGACTCCTGTATCCAGCCAGGGCATATCTGTTAACTATCACATTTCCAGATTCGATTCCTGTATCTAGCCAGGGCATATCTGTTGACAACTATTTCCATATTCGACTCCTGTATCCAGCCAGGGCATATCTGTTGACCATATTTCCATACTCAATTCCTGTATCTAGCCAGGGCACGTCTGAAGAGTTTGAAGATTCGACTCCTGTATCCAGCCAGGGCATATCTGTTAACTATCACATTTCCAGATTCGACTCCTGTATCCAGCCAGGGCATATCTGTTGACCATATTTCCAGACTTGATTCCTGTATCTAGCCAGGGCACGTCTGAAGAGTTTGAAGATTCGACTCCTGTATCCAGCCAGGGCATATCTGTTAACTATCACATTTCTGAATTCGATTCCTGTATCTAGCCAGGGCATGTCTGAAGGATTCCAGATCAACACCTGTAACAAGCCAGGAAAACATCTGTGAACGACCGATTGTAGACCAACACCTGTATCTAGCCAGGAATTTACCTACATCACCACTTGGGGCATTCGAATGTCAAAAGTGTTCAAAAACCAAATGCAGCTTTACATGAGCGCATCATCAGGAAACCCCACATCGGTTCCGATTCAACTTCAAGACTTCTGAAAACAGTTCACGGGTTCTCCTAACAACGGATGTCAATCTACCAACTTGTTCAGATGCGATTTTTGAAAACAGTTTACGGATTCTTCCCAAAAACGGATGTTAATCTACCAACTTGTTCAGACTCTTCTCAACTTTTGAAAACAGTTTAAGGACGCGTCCCAACAACGAATGCCGCTCTATTGCTTATTCAATCTCAACTCCTGAAAATAGTTTACAGATTCTCCAGACATGGATGTCAATCTATTGCTTGCTCAGACCCCCAATTCAGAGATGTTCCAAAACATGGATGCGCTTCTGATACTTGCCCACTCACTTTTGACATACAGTTCAACATGTCCAGATGGCATTTATAAGCCCATCCTCCTACCGGCAGTCACCAGATGGCATCTTTAAGCCCATCACCAAATGGCATCTTTAAGCCCATTATCAGATGGCATCTCTAAGCCCATCCCCCGACAAGATTCTATTGCACCAGATGGCATCTTTAAGCCCGTCTCCAAATGGCATTTTTTAAGCCCATTCACCTCTACCATCACATCGTCGAGTGCAAATTTTCTGGGTACTTTAGTGTCCAATCTTCTTTTACCTTCAAGTCGCGAAAGGCAAGCTTGCCAATCTAACTCTTCAGGTCCAAGAAGATTGAACAGGGGCAACTGTTGTACCCCAAAATTTGCCCTCGCATTTTTCCACAAGAAATCTCAGCTTCAGGCGTTTCCTGATTTTTCAAACTGGCTCAAGAATCGGTCAAACAGATTTTTCTCGTCAGTCAGGACACAATTAGGGTTTTACTGATTTTCAGGGCTCCGGAATGTTTCACCCAAGTTGGCTTAGGGTTTTGGTTGATTCTGGCTCAATTGTGATCAGGTGAACGTTGTTTGGCATTTAATCAGGAATTAAGGTTTTATGGGCATATTCTCAGAAAGATTAAAATTCCACAGCACTTTGCAAGTTATTCCAAGATTCGGGTTGAATTCGCATTGTTTTGATTTAATCAGTAAAAGAGGCAGTTGGTTTGAATTCATGTTGTTTTGTTTGAGCCAGTCAAAAGAAATACGCAGTTTGGATTTACAGTGTTTGTTGAAAATCAGTGAAAAGGGAATGCGCCTGATCAGTGTTTTGATTAACTGTTGATTTGCTTTGGAGATACCAGGTTTAATTGATCAATGTGCTAAAGCATTGTTTATTTTAATTATTTATTATTCTAAATTAAATGATTGAAATTTATTTTTCAATTATTTTTATTCAAAGAGTTTTAAATAATAAATAAACAATAAAGAGAAAACAGAATTAAATTGGATAATGGAAACTTTTATTTATTCTTAAATTAACTGTACAATTATTGTTTATAATTTAATTACAAACAATGGTTTTACATTGATTTAAATTTAAATAAAAAGAAAAACTATCCTATTTTTTTTTCTAATTCTTCATTCTTCACTTTGTTCCTCTCCATCCAAATATCATCTGCAAAAGAAAAGGAGAAAAGTCAAATAACAGTTAAATTGAAAAGACAGATAAAAGACAGTTCATCATTAAGGGCCACTGATTGGGATCAGTTAACCCTCTCTGCAAATCACGGGACTTCTCCCGGTTCACAAAGAGGGAAGAATTTTTATGCAAAGTTGAAAAAATGCAAAGTGTCAAAATACATAAGTTCAAAATGTCAAACTGCACAAACTCAATCTCAAACTCCAAGTTCAAACCAAACTGAAAAATCCAGATTACAACTTTCTATCAAAATCCAAAAAGTACAGTTTGCTGTCAAAATGCCAAGGGTTACCAAAGCTGTCATGAAGAGGATTGGGCAAAGATATCAAAAGGAGAAAAGTACAAAAGCTGTCAAAAGAAAAGATAAAATATGCAGAGGAAATTTGTTAAACAAGCAAGACACTTTCTTTTCATCATTTCCCAACAAATGGCCAATTTCAGAACTAAAAGTACAGTGTAAAACATAGTTTAATATTTAACTGTACAGAGAGAGAAAAAGAAGAGGAAAGTAAGCAGGTTTTTTAGGCTTTTAGGCAGGAAGACAGAAGGACAAAAACAAAACACAGTGGATAAGGAATAGATAAGAAACATATACAAAAAGAACAACACAGTTCAGGACAAAGGGGGGGGGGGGGGGGGGAACACAAAGAAAAAGATACAAACTGATAAGCCTTCACCACCATAAAAAATCTGCTAAAGCAAAAACCTGCTAAAGCAAAAACCTGCTGAAGCAAAAACCTGCTGAAGCAAAACCTGTCCTAAACCAATATACAAACCAGCTAAAGAGTCAAAAACCAGTACCACCTGCACATGCCAAGCCTGCTTGAAGCAAGCCTGAAGCATCACCTGTCAAACACCTTAAACCAAAATCCTGTACCATTCAGTTCAAGCCTCAGGCCATAAACCATAGCCCACTGCATCAAGCCATTCAAAAACCTGCATATGCCAAACCTGCTGAAGCACACCACCCTACTGTCAAGCCACTCAACAGCCAAAACATAAACCAAGTCCAATACCATTACTACTGTAAAAAACAATATGGCCTAAAACTCAAAACTGTCTAAACCTCATACCTGCATTAACCTAAACCAACATACAAACCTGCAAAGAGTTAAAAAGCTTACTGTTTGCATTGCCACAGCCTACCAAAGCATCACCAAAATCTTGGCCTAAACATCAAAAACCTGTTCAAGGCCAAATCTGAAACAAACTGTATAAACCCTATCAGAACCTCAAACCTTTCAAAACATCCAAACCCCACGAGCCCTCAGGAAGATAGCATCATTGGGCAATCAGATAAGCAACATAAGCAAGCCCAAGGCAACACAAGTCAGAAGAAGAGGAAAAGTAATAGGCAACACGAGGAGGCAAAGAAGATACATAGGCAAGCCTCAGTAAACACATCATTGGCCAACATAAACTATCAAACTCGGGGAAGCATCAAAGACACCAAGCATACAGTGGCAAAGAAGAAGAAGAAAGAGGTGAATATCAAAAAATAGAGTTTTCAGTTCAATCATCATGAAACCCTAGGCAAAAGAGGTAGTACAGAAATACCAGGGAGCTCAAAGCGTGAACATCAACACCCTCCGCTCGTCAAGCCTCCTGAGCACTTCCATTTTCCTCCTCCCCTCTATCAAGGTAGTTTTTGCTTTCTCCTTTCCTTTCATACCTCACACAAGACAAGCAAAAACGCATTAAAACATAGAATCGGACTCAATAAATCAGAGAAACTTAACATGCAAATCTAAATGTTTAACGAATTTGAGACATGCCGTTACCTTGGTTCACCGTTGCCTAAGCGAACATGAGGGGGAGGACGAGGTAGTGCTGGTGGCTGAGGCAGGAAGGATCAGAAGCAACGAGGAAGACGAAAACCTCCATGAACGCGCCGCTGTACACAAACCCTAGAATTCGTTCCCAAATGAAAACACAAGTGAAACCCTAAAATGGCTTGAGCCTGAACGTGGGCCTTGCCCGTTCTGCATACCCAAAGCCCATTAAAATGCTTACCTTTTTTTTTACAAACATTTTATTAACACTAACTTTTTTTTATATAAACAATATATTCTTTTTTTAATTTATTCTTTACAAAATCACATTAATACTAATACATAAAAACACATTTTATTTAAAATATCTAATTTAAACTTTCTTTTCTATATACTTAATTCAATTAATTTAATACATTTTTTTTGAATACATATTAAAACAAAAATACATAAAGATATATCTTTTTTCATTACACCATATAATTAAGATTGAAAACTTTTTCCCTTTCATTTAATTAAATTATTTTTGTACATACAAATAAAGAACCATTTTTTTTATTATTATTATTATACCATGTAATAAAAATTGAAGATACCTTGTTCTTTTAATTAAGATATCTAATTTGTACATAAACAAATAAAAATACCTTTTTTCTAATTTAAATTCTTAAACACTTAATAAAAATACTTTTTTTGTATACATAATTAAAACTTAGAAATATTTTCTTTTCTTAAAACATCATTTTTATACATAATTTAATTAGAGCTTGAACATTCAATTAAAACATTTCTTTTGTGCATATTAAAATATACAAATCAAAGATTCATTAAACACATATTTAGGTCAACAATACCCTAATACACATTAATTTCACCTTGTCGCATTTGTAAATAATCACATACTTACACAATACATCTCATACTTACACAATACAAATACATAATATATTGCTCCTATACACACTTGTTTATCTTATGCATTGATATACATTAATTACATTTGATCGCAAATTCAATATGGTTGTAACTTATTGGATACTATAAGTCTCATCCCCATTTGTGAATATTGTACCCCCACTCCCGGATACTTACTTTGTAATAGCGTAGATTTTACATTTCGCAATTTACTGCTTTCAATTATACCATGGTTAGACCTAGGGTTTGCATGTACATAAAATCAAACGCTAGATAACCTAATACAAGACAGATACATGAAATCAATACACAATCACACTTGCACCCCCTAGGGTAATCCCACGTGTTGCCTTCCAAAATAGGCCATGCTTGCACGTCGAGTTTCTTTGGCAAAACGAATTCAAAATGATCACAGTCCCTCGATAACACTTTCAAAATGTTGCCTAAACAAATGATCAAGTCCCTCAAAGCAAATTGCCAAAGACACTTGGCACCATTGCATTCATGGTCCATACGATGACCCGCGCCCGTCCCGAACCAACTTCCTAAACGCAAGATTGCCCATCAAATTCAATGGTGGAACAAAATTGTTAAAAAAGGGTTAAAACATAACAAAAACCTTTGAGTACAATAGGGTAGACAAAACTTTTAGTTACTTAAGATCAACTTGCAAAAAACACTTGCCTTCTTTTCAAAAACCACAAATCCACGACACTTTCAAACAAACTCTCAAAAACATTTGAAACATCTCTTCGAAAAGATCCACACTTTTGTAAAACACTCAAACACGAGTCAAATACATTGGTCGCCTAAGACAAGGCATCTCTTCAAAAACATTTTCAAACACACACACACACACACACACACACACCATTTTTAAAGCAATCAAGGCAAGTGATCTAAAAAAAACCAAGTAACTAAGAGCCCATGGATAACCATGGATGAAGAGGGTGCTAATACCTTCCCTTTTCATAATCTACCCCCCGAACCCACGGAATATCTCAAAAGGTTTTTGCTGTGCTTTTTTAACCTTTCCTTTAGGATAAAATAAAAAGTCGGTGGCGACTCTTGCTCAACCGCACAAGTGCGAATACGAACACAAAACCACAGTCAGTTCTCCCACCGTATCACAGCATTCACATCTATGAATTGGTCCAGATTGGGTAATAGAACCAAACCATAGATTAGAAGAGCCAAGACATCTTCAAAGGCTTGGAGATCCATATCTTCCCAGAATGAGCGAGCCTCATCCAACAGGAATTTGGCTAGGAAACCCTTAACTCTGCTTCTTGTCTCCCAATTTGCTATAATGTTGGCTCTCTTCAGATGTAGGGATTCGGCAATGACTTCAGGATTTGGAGTCCCTTCTAAACCAGTGAACGATAATTGATCAAGCACGGGAACTCCCAACAGTTGAGAGAACTCCTCTAGCGTAGGGACCAACTGATAGTCAGGAAAGGTAAAGCAATGATGCATGGGATTAAAGAATTGGAAGAGCACACACATCATTTCTTCTGGGAATTTAGAGGTAGACAAGCTGAGAAGTCGACCATATTTCTCGGTGAAGGGAGAATATCCAGGCACCCTTGATGCTAACTCTTGGAGTTGAGGGTGAGCTTTCACGAAGCTGATCCAGATGGTATTCCTTCGGATGGGATTCATGACCTATAAAACAAAGCAAAGATAAATTCCTAAATCCTTGAAATGGTTAGTGAGAATTCTTATGATGTTATGATGTTTATGATGTTATGTATAAGTATGTAAAGCAAGAAAGTTGTTATGTACACACAAAACAGACAAGTCCTTAGGTTTAGGCTTGCGTGGAGTTTGTAGGTAAGTACCCTATTGAAGTTTAGTTGGCTCAACCTGTCCTAGAAAGTAACCGTGTTCTAGGGGATCTCAATATCACTAACCTTTATTTTAGGCATTATCTCAGTATAATCAATCTTTTCTTGCGGCCGAGATATCCCAAAAGTCCAATCTCAATGAGTTTAGTATCGAGTATCAACCAATTTTAAGCTTTCCACCGAAACTGACTATCTCACTACTTCCTAATGGCCAAATTGTTCAATTAAGGTTCTAAGGTCAGTTAGTGCTTCATGAGACCGCTCAGCGGCCCCGTATTCTCCTCGATTCAACACAAGGGTGTGATATGGTGGCAGAACCTACAATTTAATACTAGTTTTGTGTTTTTTGTTCGCAAATGTCGCGGTAAGCAAGAGTCGCCACCGACTTTTCTTTTATCCAACAAAGGAAAGGGTGAAAAGAACAGAAAAAGATATTTTTTTGAGATTTCTGAGTACGAGGGGTAGATTATGGAAAGGGAAGGTGTTAGCACCCTTTCCATCCATAGTTTTCCATGGGCTCTTTGGTACTTGCTCATTTTTGAAAATTTCTTATGTTTGTGTGTTTTGAAAAGCTTTGAAAAATGCCTTAGTGCGGCGATTCACTTTATGGTAACTCTTGTATCAATCCTCAAGATTGTGATAAAGCATTTTTTGAAAACTTTTGTTTGAAAAGTATGCTTAAAAGTGTGGTGTAAAAATTTATTTGAGCAAGTACCTAACAGTTATCTACCTACTCGAAAAGAAAGCGTTCTTTTCCTCCTATCCTTTAGACCGTGTTATCCTACTATTAGTGAGTAGGTAACCCTAGTCGTTGGTTGTTTGAGGGACTATCGAAAGGGGTGTGCGGTTACTAAGGCAACTGGGCAAGAACTCTTAGTAACTGTCCTAAAGCCCTAAGATCACTTTTATACCGAGGCAACAATCGAGAGGGTCATCGAGGGACTAGTGATCTCTTTAGACTTGAGGACAACCACTAAGAATTCTCACGATTCGAGAATTGTGACCGTTATTTTCCGAGGCAACCAAGTGAGGTATACCTTAAGGGTGCAAGTGTGCAACAATGCTTTTTTCAGATATATTATCTTAAAGTTAGTGGTCTAATGGTTAATTGATTTATCTTGTCATGCACGCCTAAGTTAATAACAATTATATATACAGAATATAAAAGCGAGAAATAAAGGGTCCTACGCTATTACAGGGCTTTGGTGTAGATACATAAATAATGAACGAAAAATAAGATGCGGAAATTGTAAACCCTAATTAAGCTATTACAAACCGGGCGCAATTACATTAATAATAAAAAAAGGTAATCGTACGGAAAAATAATAACGCGCGAGAATTAACTGGAAAAAAGTTTTAAACCCTAAAAATCTAATTTGCTCATTGAAAATATTTTGGGATTTTTTTTATGAAAATGTTTGAAATTTAACCTAATTTGTCTAATTAATTTTAATTAATGAAACAAATTAAAGTTGATGAAATTAATTAATTTGTAAAAATTAATTTATTAAAAAAACTAAGTCCTATTTTTTGTGATGATTTTCAGATTTTATAATTAAAAAAAAGAATAAACAAATAAAATATAAATTAAATAAAAAGAATAAAGAACTTAGAAAAATGGGCCTGAGGGGGGGGGGGGGTGAGAACCCAATTTGGAGGGTTGCTTGCTGAATTTGTCAAGGCACAAGATCCTGTAAGCCCAATGCAAATGTGAGTTCCAGTGTGGAACAAGTTGGGAGGTCCATCATGTGGCTGCTTCCCCAAGGCGTTAGATTTGGCGCTGCTTGATATGATGGTGATGAATTTGAGGCCTATGATGAGTGCATTGGGAATGGAAGTATTGGATCTGCAAGCAAATTATGAGAAAAATAATATGCAGGAGGCAGGGGTCGAACCCCTGACCATCCACACGCGCGCGCCTTAAACCCTTCCCCTTTTCCATTTGAGCCAGCTGATCATTCATTATACAAAACAAACATAATATAATATATTGAATAATGGTTAATAATTATAACAAAACACGTGCGCCAGTCAAACTAGCCAACCAAATCTTGCCACACAGTCGTCTTCCCAAATGGCTGTCGTTTTAGGCAAGGAACCTTTACCTACAGACATGGCTGTAACTATAACCCTACGTATTTCAAAAATCACAACCATGCAATAAAAATTAAATCTAAATACATAGATCAACTGAGTTTGATCTCGTGAGTGCAATGGTGTTCATCTTTTGGCTTAATTTCACCTGTACTGACAAACCCTAAAATAAAGCTTCAAACCCTAGCAATGGCAGTTATTCATACAAGCATCAAAACAAACAATTGATTATGCAAACATGTTCTAAATGATTATACAAACATGAATATGTAGTTAAAATTCATTTATTATGCGTTTATATTCAAAATCAAATTCAAGAAACTAAGGGCAAACCGTGGTTCTGTACGCGCGGTTTCTGAAGGTGTAGAGGCGTGGTAATGGTCCAAACAGCTTCCAAACGTGCCCAGGAATTTATTGCAAGTCTTAGAATGCTTTGAATCTCCTTGTGGAAAAAAATCCGATCACCACTTTCTTGTTAAAAATTTGAGTTTTGTTCTTCCAATTCACACGGCCAATCCTCCTCCTTTTGCTCTGGGAATGTTATGGACATATAATAAAACGAGTTAGGTCAACAAAAATAGATGCAATCTTGAAAAATTAAGGAAAAGAGATTTGATTTGCTATGGATATTTTTGATTTCTAAATTAGGCCAAATCATGATCTTTTCCAATCCAATTAGTCCTTGCACTAATTATATGATTTGCCAGCTGATTATAGACTCATAATGTGCTCATAAAATCCAATCTTTGATTTTATTTCATTATTCCATTATTTTAAATGATTTATTTTTATTTTAATGAATAAAAAATCAAAACAAATAATAAAAATAATAAAATAATAAATGGATAAGCTCAGGGGTCGTGGGTCATCTTAGGAACACACGAAAACATGGGCCCATTTGGAAAAAGATCAATTTTGATCAATGTTGACTTCATGCACATTTCCAAAATTTGGTCAACTTTAGCAACGCACATATTTCTCATTTTTGGCCCTAAGAGGGTGTTCTTGGACTTTTTAGAAATTTTAGGATGTCCTCTAAACAACCTTTTTGGTTTCATATCAATTGTATCTTCCATGTTCATGTAAGGAGCTTTGACCCAAAAGGTGTTTTTGTTGACTTTTTGAAATGACCTATAATATTTGAGCTTATATCTTCTAATTGAGGCATTTATTGACCTTGAGGGCTGAAGAGAAGCTGCAAGGAATTAGATTCTCTTCAAAATGATCCTTGGTTGGAAATCTTATGATAAAGTATGAGAAAGTTATGCCTGGTCAAAGTTTGGTTGACTTTTCCTATAGAAACCCTAAATTGCCATTTTTGACTTTTGATGAGTTAGGAGCATTTCTTGAGGAATCATGATCAACCCTTGATCAAATGATGGATATTAATTTAAAATGTTGATGTTGACTAAAAATCTTGAAGTTTGACTGTATTTGGGCCACAATTGACTTTTGACCTAGCACAATTAATTTTCAGGCATTTGAGCAGTTGACTGAGCAAACTTGTTGTGCAAGGTATGAAACTTGGCATGGATGATCTTGAGGACATATTAGGACAATGGATGCCATTTGGGACCCTTGGAACTCAACCATCTTTCTTGAAATTGAAACCCTAGTTTGAGGCTTATTGTCTTAAGAAGAGGATTTGTCTGGTCAATCCTTAGTCAACTTGAGCAATTAAGGACCTCTAGGAGCATGTCTTGTGTGGAAATGGGAGGGAAAATTTTGGGGTACAACAGCTGCCCCTGTTCAATCTTCTTAAACCCGAGGATTTAGATTGGCTTGTCCGCCTTTCGTGATCTGAGGGTGGAAGATGATTTAACACTAGAGTGCCCAGAAATTTGCACTCGGATGAAGTAATACTGATGATTGATGATGTCGGGAATGGGCTTAAAGATTCCATCCAGAGAATGTGACAGAGAGTCGTCGGAGATGGGCTTAGAGATACCATCCAAAACAATGATGATTTCGTGAGATATTCCTTCGTGGGAATTCCTGTTCCTGTTGTTAGGGAGGACTTCGCTAAGGAATGTTGGTCTCTGTCTTGGGGAATCGAGTCTAGGAGCTTCACTTGTTCGTTACTCTACTGGGGAGTCATCCCTTGATTGAAGAGACGGAAGTGAACTGCTATCTGGTCAGGATCCAAGCTTTACAGTGACTTGGCGAGGATGATAATGCTGACTGCTATCTGGTCGTATTCCAGGCTTCACATCGACTTACTGGGGAAACGAGATTAAACTGTTATCTGGTCAGGATCCGAGATTCACAGTATCTTGAATTGTTGATTGAATATTATCCGGCCAGTTTCTGACCTTCATAGCTTCTTTAACTGGAATAGAAACCTTAATATTGATTTGACTGAACCAGAGAAAGGTCTCAAGTTGTCTTCAATTGGGATAGAAATCTTAGTATCGATTTGAATAAACCTGGGAAAGGCCTTGAATTAACTTTGACTGGCATGGTAATAAGGAGAATCTTAGTAGCGATTCAACTGACCCAGACGAAAGTCTTGGAATCTCTTCCACCGACATAGTTAGCGGAGAGATCTTGGGATAACTTTGACTGGCATAGTAATCAAGAGAATCTTAGTAGCGATTCAACTGACCCAGACGAAAGTCTTGGAGTCTCTTCTACCGGCATAGTAAGTAGAGAGATCTAGGGTTAACTTTGACTGGCATATTAATCAGGAGAATCTTAGTAGCGATTCAACTGACCTAGACGAAAGTTTTGGTACATCTTCCACTGGCATAGTAATCGGAGAGATCTTAGTGTCGACCTATCTGACCCAGGGGAAAACTTAGGTTAACTTCGACTGGTATAGTAATCAGGAGAATCTTAGTAGCGATTCAACTGACCCAGAAGAAAGTCTTGGAATCTCTTCCACCGACATAGTAAGCAGAGAGATCTTGGGATAACTTTGACTGGCATAGTAATCAAGAGAATCTTAGTAGCGATACAACCGACCCAGACAAAAGTCTTGGAACCTCTTCTACCGGCATAGTAAGCATAGAGATCTTGGATTAACATTGACTGGCATAGTAATCAGGAGAATCTTAGTAGCGATCCAACTGACCCAGATGAAAGTCTTGGAACATCTTCCACTGGAATGGTAATCAGAGAGACCTTAGTGTTGACCTATATGACCCAGGGAAAATCTTGTGAGGACATCTTTCTGATGAAAAATCTTGGAATAGCCCTTGGTTAGACGTAGCTTGTTGATTTGGTCCTTTCCTGAAAGGTAAGGAGTTAGTTGTATGCAATGTCATGATGTATGAAATGCATTGTCATGATGTTCTCAAAATAAATGAGATTGTGTTGTATGTAATATGTACGCGCATGCCATGATGTATGAATATGAGATGCTATTGTGGTATTTTTTAGTCGGGGAAAATAAATCTCGGACTGTTGCTGGAGAGTATTGGGAAGCTGAATTCTTCATTTCTGCTGGGGATGGTGAACGAAGATGAATATGCTGTATTTACTCCTTTTTGTTTGCGAATATTCTGTCAGGGAGAAACTCTGCCTGATAATAACTCTGTGGGGAATAACTATGTTTGAGAGAGGAGATGCTTTGTTGGAATATTTTGCCGA
Source organism: Vicia faba (assembly GCA_948472305.1). NCBI lineage: Eukaryota > Viridiplantae > Streptophyta > Magnoliopsida > Fabales > Fabaceae > Vicia > Vicia faba. The sequence continues at coordinate 1,265,468,674 of OX451738.1, forward strand.
TTTGGAGAAATAAACTCCGCTGGGGGATGAACTTCCGTGGCTGGAGAAATGAACTCTGTTGGGGATTGAGCCTCCGCATTCATAGAAATAAACTCTGCTTAGAAGAAAACTTTATGAACCGCTTGCGATTATAAAATTCGGTTGGGGAATATAGACGTCGTCTCTCTGAAGGAACTTTGCTGGGGAGAGTAGCTCCTATTTGGGGAAGCCGATGTCAAAGCTTTTGGTTGTCTCTACTCTGTGGGGAGTGTAGATGTCACGGGGTCATAGGTAATGGTGACTTCGTTTCAAAGTTGTCTCTGCCCCTGTACCTGTTGGAAGGAGTAACTATCGGGATTGCGAATTGTCTTTTAGACTTTGCCTCGTTCCTTAAGTCACGAGCAACTATATTTATGTTTCTTAGGAAAATATTTGTGAATGGAAATCATATTCAAATGCATATGTCAAGAATAAATCATTGGACATTTTTGCAAAACAAAGCAAAAAAGAAAAACGAATAGTTTTGTGTAGAAATGACTTGTATTGATTTTGAAGTTGGCCTATAACAGACATTTTTGTACAAGGAGGCTGACGCTCTAGTAAGAGAACGCCTCAGTGAAAATGAAAGCTATACAATATTGTGTATAAAGAGAAGAAAACAACTATGTGTAATAACCCCATTGAGTTTTAATTCTTCTATTACCACTACGTCTTCGAGCATCTCATCACTTTACTGCTTGTCCGAAGCTGACTGGATTGATCGGTACCGTTTGAGCTTGATAGCTGATGCTGAAGTCTGGTCACAAGGTGATCCAATGGGACATAGTGATATGCTTCAAATACCTAACTTTTTCTTGGACCTCCCTTTCGGGTTTTTAGTCCACCGGGATACCCTTTTTTGCCCAAGCTGCCTTTTCAAGTTTTCGACTTGCCGGGTGTACAAATATTTTTGTTTTCATCCCTAATTTTTGCCCGAACCCTTTTGGTTCGCCGGGAAGCCTTATTTTTGCCTAGACCATTAAACCTAGCGGGTCTTATTTATGTGTAGTATCTTTTCATGATGTCCGCATTGACAGGGTGAGGAAGGTCGTCACCATCCATGGTGGTCAGAATCATGGCTCCACCAGAAAATATGTTTTTGATCACAAATGGCCCTTCATATGTGGGAGTCCATTTTCCCCTGGGATCACCTTGCGGCAGTATGATGTGCTTGATCACTAGATCCCCGACTTGATATACTTGGCGTCTGACCTTTTTGTTGAAAGCCTTGATCATCCATTTTTGATACATTTGACCATGACAGACAATAGTAAGTCTCTTTTCATCAATCAGATTAAGTTGATCAAGTCGAGTCTGGATCCAATCATCTTCATTTAGCCCTACATCCTTCATGGTTCTCAGAGAAGGGATCTGGACCTCAATAGGCAGGACAACCTCCATACCATATACCAGAGAGTAGGGCGTTGCCCCTGTTTATGTTCGTGCGGAGGTGAGATAACCATGTAGAGCAAATGGTAACATCTCGTGCCAATCTTTGTATGTCACTGTCATCTTCTGTACAATTTTCTTAATGTTCTTGTTAGCAGCTTTGACAGCGCCATTCATCTTCGGCCGGTAAGGAAAAAAATTATGATGATGTATCTTGAACTGTTTACAGAGTTCAATGATCATTGTATTGTTGAGATTCGTACCATTGTCAGTGATGATTCTCTCTAGCACTGTATCGACAAATTAGGTTATAATTTATAAACCACGCCACAACATTCTTGGTAACAATAGCAAAAGAGGAAGCTTCCACCCACTTCGTGAAGTAATCAATGGCCACCAGGATGAAGCGATGCCCATTAGAAGCGGCAGGTCTAATGTCTGATCATGTCAATGCCCCACATTGCAAAGGGCCAAGGAGCCGTCAAGACGTTCAAAGGAACCAGAGGTACATGCATCTTATCAGCATATATATGACATTTGTGACAAGTTCGGGAATGCTGATAGCAGTCTGCTTCCATAGTGGACCAATAATATCCTGCTCGTAGGATCTTTTTAGCCATGGTATGTCCACTCGAATGGGTTCCGAAGGTACCTTTGCGCAGATCCGTCATAATCCTCTCTGCTTCACTCTTGTCTACGCACCAAAGTAAAGTAGAATCGTGGTTGCGCTTGTAGAGGATTCCATTACCGAGGAATAAATTTACGGCGAACCTTCTCAGAAACTTCTTAGCATTGACATATGCCCCCTCGGGATACTCTTGAGCCTCAAGATATCTCTTCACTTCATAGAACCAAGGTTTATCTAATACTCCTTCAGTGTCGATCTCATAGAAATATGCCGGTTCATCCAACCTTTCAATAGTGATCCGATGGGCCTCATTATCCCACCTGACCTTGAACATAGATGACATGGTAGCTAGCGCGTCTGCTAACTGACTCTCCTCTCGTGGAAAATGTTCAAAGCTTACCTCTTCAAAGCGTGGAAGTAATGTCAGCACATTCTCTTTGTAAGGGATGAGATTCGGGTGCTTCGTATCCCACTCTCCTTTGATCTGACTTATCACCAAGGCTGAATCCCCGAAAATGCTCAAGAACTTGATCATCGGGTCAATAGAAGCTTTGAGACCCATGATGCATGCTTCATACTCCGCCATGTTGTTGGTACAGTTGAAGCATGATCAGGCAATGAAAGGAGTATGACAGCCCTCAGGGGATATGATTACAAAACCATGCCATTACCGAGTGCGTACGAGGCTCCGTCAAAAATCATAGTCTATCAGGATCCCTCTTGCAGTCCTTCATCCGGTCTAGGTTCTTCATAGTCAGTCACTAGCATAATATTCTCGTCCGGGAACTCAAAATTCATGGACTGGTAGTTATCTACGGCCTGATGAGCCAAATGATCAGCTAATACACTTCCCTTGATTGCTTTATGGGTCGTGTATTGGATATCGTATTCGGTTAAGATCATCTGCCATCTCGCTATTCTTCCGGAGAGACCGGGCTTCTCGAAGATGTACTTGATCGAATCCATCTTAGATATTTGCAAAGTAGTGTGGGTCAAAATATACTGCCTCAGTCGGAGAGCAGCCCATGCCAAAGTGCATCAAGTTTTCTCGAGCAGTGAGTATCTTGTCTAACACTATTAAGTACATTATCAAAGGTCTTCCTTCAATCGGAGGCATCAGAATTAGTGGTTCTTGAAGGTATTCCTTGATTCTTTCGAAGGCAGACTGGCATTCATCGTTCCATTTTACCACTTGATCTTTCTTCAGGAGTTTGAAGATTGGCTCACAAGTAGCAGTTAGATGGGAAATGAACCTGGCTATGTAATATAGTCGCCCAAAAAAGCCTCTGACCTCCTTCTCAGTGCGAGGAGCTGACATTTCTTGTATAGCCTTTACTTTTGCAGGGTCTACCTGAATTCCTTTGTCACTGACACTGAAACCTAGTAGTTTGCTAGACCTTACCCCGAAGGTGCACTTGTTCGGATTCAACCTCAGCTTGTATGTCTTCAACCTATCAAACAGATTTTGTAGATGATCAAGGTGCTCTTCCTTAGTTTGAGACCTGGCTATCATGTCATCCACATATACCTATATCTCATGGTGAATCATGTCATGAAATAAGGCGACCATGGCTCGCTGATAGGTTGCCCCAACATTCTTTAATCCAAATAACATCACTTTGTAGCAGAAAGTCCCCCATTACGTGACGAAGGTTGTCTTCTCCATATCTTAGGGTGCCATCTTGATCTGATTGTAACCAAAGAAACCATCCATGAAGGAAAAGATCTTGTGCTATGCGGTGTTGTCAACCAGGACGTCAATGTGGGGGAGCAGAAAATCATCTTTGGGGCTCGCCCTATTCAAATCTCTGTAGTCCACACACATTTGTACCTTACTATCTTTTTTAGGCAACAGCACTACGTTGGCAACCCATTGGGGATAAGAGGTGATAGCTAAGAACCCAATGTTGAACTGCTTCATAACCTCTGCTTTGATCTTCTCTGACATTTCAGGGCGCATGCGACAAACCTTCTACTTTACCGGAGGGCAATCTTCTTTAGTAGGCAGTCGGTGAACCACAATATCTGTATCCAGTCCTGGAATGTCTTCATATGACCAGGCAAAGATCTCGACATAGTCATGCAACATTTGTATCAACCGCTGTTTGATATTAAGCTCCATATTTGCACCGATCTTGACTTCTTTTCTGTCTACCTCTGTGCCCAAGTTTATTGTCTCAATTGGCTCTTCATGAGGCTGTATAGCCCTTTCTTCCTGCTGTAACAGTCTAGAAAGTTCTCTAGGTACTTCACAATCTTCCTCACATTCGTCCTCGGCTTAGTTGATCGAATTTTTAAAGTTATAACTGACAATAGCAGAACTGTTATCAATGGGATCCAGAGTGGATATGGATCTGCAGTGTGATACGTGAGTGTGTGTAAGAGCATAGCTGTATAGACAAAGTAAAAGTAGAAAAGAAAAATAGAGAGCACAAAATTTGTATGCATAAATGTCCAATGTTTTATTAATGCCATATGAAAGTGAAACATGATAACCCTCACAAATAAACTGATGTGCCCTGGGTAAGACACATGGACATAAAGTTATATTGTTTATTACTATCCAAAAAACAAGAAAGACAATTACTTCTGAACAAAAGTAATAGGTACAAAATCCTTTTCCGTCTAGTTACTAGGTCCACCGTTGGTAGTAGGGAAGATCCATCTATCCATGTCATTGTTATTGTCTCCGTCTTCTACAATTTTGACCCCGTGATTACTGATGCGTAGGGGAGATTTTCCAGCACGAGCACGTCAAACAGCCCTTTGAGCCCCTAAAGAGAAACCCAAACCAAATTTATCATTGTATGGAATATCAGGGAGTTGACCCAAGATGGTAAACCCACCTTCTTCAATGACAGCTCTTGCCTCCTTGAGAGAGGTCATCTTCAAGGGAGGTCTGGTGAACTTCGGCACATTGGTAACAATTTCAGTTGTAGCCAGAGTCTGAGGTACCTCTTCGAAATTTTGGCACAGAGTCTCGATGAACTCACCCTCCATTTCCACATATCTGAATGAATTCAGGTGACTGACCATGTATTCTTCTTCGCCGCGTACAGTGACAATTCTCCCTTTGATCAGGTATTTCATCATCTGATGTAGAGTGGATGTAACAACTCCAGCCCCATGTATCCAAGGGCGGCCCAACAAACAAGAATAAGATGGCCTGATATCCATCACGTAGAAGGTAGATCCGAAAGTCTGAGAACCAACCTTGATGGGGATGTCCACCTCCCCGTACACCATTCTCTTTGATCCTTCAAAAGCCCTCACTACAATATTGCTGGGCTTCAAAATCAAACCTTCACAATCTAGTCTATCCAGAGCATTCTTAGGCAGCAAATTTAACGACGAACCAGTATCTACAAGGACATGGGCCAAAGTGGTGCCCTTGCATTCGACAGAGACATGCAACGCATCATTGTGCTTCCTCCCTCTAGGGGTTAAATCAGCATCAGAAAAGCCCAAACCATTATCGACCGCCAAACTAGCCACACAATCTTCAAATTGGTCAACAGAAGTTTCCTGAGGCACATGGGCAGTTTTCAGAAACTTCACCAAAGCCTTCGCATGAGCTTCAGAGAACAACAACAAGGCTAACATAGAGATCTTTGAAGGGGTCTTCCCCATCTATTCGACCAAGTTGTAGTCGCTTTTCTTGATAATTTTCAGAATTTCTTTGATCTCCTTCTTGGAAGCCTCCGGGATAGATACTGACTGCACCTTCATCTGGACAGGCTCAATCAATATGTCTTTGCCCCGAGTCTCGGTCCACTCGGTGATAGGGGTGTCAACAGAAGTAATCAAAGGAATTGTAGTAGTAGTAGGAGCAGGAACAAAAGTAGGAATAATCATAGGACTGGTAACAACTTTTGGAGGAGAAATATCGGGGGAGAACACTCTTCCACTTCTTGTTATTTTGCTGGTTCCAACAATGTTGACAATGTCGAGATCAACATTCCCAGAGTCCTGGTCTTTATCAGCCAGCCAATCTTGCTTGACGTCGTGGTAGTAGACGTTGCCCCCATAGTTCCAAGGGACAATTTTATCAGAGGAGTACGGGATTGGCCCTGTCGCAGTGATTATTAGCAGGGTAATCTTCGGAACAGATGTAATCCTGATGGGTCTTTTGGTGGAGACCCTGGGAGGATTGGCGGAAATGGTTATTATTGAAATATCCTTGCACAGAATTGTTGGAATGGGAGTCTTCTCAAAAATAATCTCTCTAACATCCATCAGGCATTTAACACCCGCCTTCAACAAATGACAACCAATCGGTAGATATAAGCAGAAGTGGCAACCTTCGCCACAACCCGGAAATAAACCGGCCTTCAACAAATTCCACTTAATGGTCATAAGCAGAGTAACAAGCTCTTCAACAGTAGTAACAAACATATCATCTTCAATAGTGTTAACACCACGGCCGTGCTTGGGCATATGAGCAGTGATAACATTTGGCATCTTAGGGGCGTCAAACTCAATTTCCTTCCCCTCGAGAAGGTCTTGTACTTTGTTTTTCAAAGCCCAACAATCGTTTGTATCATGAAGTGGACTTTCTGAATGATAAGCACAACGAGCATTTGGGTTATAACGGGGAGAGGTAGTGTTGGGATTCTTCGGCGCTTCCTGCAAGGTTACCAGATTGGATCTCAACAAATGGCGAAAAACTTGGGCTAGAGTCATATTTATCCGGGTGAATTGTCTTACCGGCCTCTCTGCTGATTATCCCTCTGTGCAGGCTTAGGAATCACGACAACCCTTACTGTTGGAAGATATTCAGTTCTGTCCTGACTCTGCTGATGGTGCACAACACTAACCTCTTTCTTCCCAGCGAATGGTTTTCTCACGGCACTGGAGGATGTGTCTTTTTGGATCTTTTCGTTCTTAATTCCAGCTTCCACTCTCTCCCCTGTCAAGATTAGTTCAATGTAACCGGCCAAGGAGCTTCCAATTAGATGATTAAAGAACGGACTGGACAGGGTACCCAAAAACATGTCCACTAGCTCCTTATCAGACAGGGGAGGCTGGACTCTTCCTGCTAAGTCCATCCACTTCTGAGCGTAGTCTTTGAAACCCTCGCTCGAACCCATAGCCAAACTCTGGAGTTGAGTACGGGTGGGAGAAAGGTCTGCATTGTACTGATACTTCTTATAAAAAGCAGTGGCCAGGTCTTCCCAATTATGGATATTGGCCCTCTCCAGTTGATAGAACCAATCTAGCTGAGTTTCGGATAGACTATCCTGAAAGAAATGGACCCACAAGTCTCTGTCAGAGTGTGAGGCTGTATCTTCCTCACATAAGATCGGAGGTGCATCTTGGAACACAAAACCCCATCGTACTTAGCAAACACTGGTGACTTGAATTTTGGCGGGATAATAATCCCAGACACCAAACCCAGCTCTTCAAAGTCCATCCCAATCACTTTCTGAATCTCCATTGCACTCAGACGCTCTTCCAGTTGTTTGTACTTCTTATCAGCCGGAGGATACTGCTCTTCATTGTAATCAGTGTCATTATCAGATTCCTCTGGACTAGGGTCTTCCTCTCTTGTATCACCCTCTTGGTTCTCTCCTTCCTTGGATGAAGAGGTCAGATCAACCATTTGCTTTAAAGGTCCCTTGAATCTTCTTCCCAGATTTACCACACCAGCTGTCCTTCTTGGCTTCTTAGCCTTGTCTTTAACAATCAAGTATTTCAATTCCTCCTGCCATTTGGCTAGGGCCATGATCATCTGTTGGAATTGTGCGTTCTGAGTCTGTAAGTCTTTCACAGTTTGTTCGAGAGCCATTTCTTGCTGAAATAAACAGCGAAGAAGATGAGAAACCTATTATGAAACATGTTTATGAATTGATATGTATGACATGTGTATGCAATGATTTCAAGGACCTTATTGGATTCAAGCTCTTTTAAACAAAACAAAAAGCAAAACCTTTTATTAGCAAATTTTTAAAGAAACAAAAGATTACACAAGGATAAACATTGAAAGGAAATTCCTAAGTCTCCCATGGGCGCTTCCTCTTAGTGTTGAGGTAGGTGTTGATGTTCCTCTTGGTTTAGAATTGAGTCTCAAAAGTATCCCGTTCTTCCTTGAGCTGGATCCAAGACTTTTTCAACTCTTCAAATTTGGTTGGCATATCAGGATGGAGAATAATACGGGACTCGCCCCCATGAACAATAGGTTCTAAGATCACCGGTAAGATGGAATCGTATGGCATCATAAGACTTTGGGCTCAAGCTCTCACCCATTTGAGGTAAGGTTCCAAAAGGATAGAGTTCTTATGCCCCAAAGTCCTACTATCAGTCTTCTTAACAATGCCCCAAGAGCGGATGAACCTCTGACGATAATTATGCACATCATCTGAGTAGTTGAATATAATACCCTGGATGAGCATACCCGGTGGACCATCTCTCTGTGCATAGCCAAACTAACATAGTGCTAACAAAGGATTATAGGTGATGCGTCCCCTAATACCCAGGAGTGGCACATTAGGAAATTCTCCGTAGCGATCAATAAAAGAAATGTCTTCTTGAGAGCGAGGACACCAATGGATGTCAGAGTGAGAGAGAGAGAGAGAGAGACATTATTCTTTGACTCCACCTTAAGCCTAAATCATTTTTCATTATTGACCGAGGAAGGTGCGAAATAAACCACCTATATAGCAGAGGGGTGCAACACATGAGAGTTCCTCGCTTCTTCAGAGTACGAGTATGGAGAGAATGTAGGATATCCCCGAGAAATGTAAGAACCGGATTGTGAGCAAGAAAGATGTTGATGGCATTCACATCTATAAGTTGATATGAATTAGGAAACAGGGCCAACCCATAGATCAAGAGGGCTAACACATCTTCGAAGGCATGATAGCTCATGGCATCCAGGAAAATCTGAGCTTTCTTCATCAGGAAATTTGCAAGGAGACCCTTAACTCCACTTATTTTTTCCCAATTGGCCTCAATGTCAGATGGTTTCAAGTGTAACGCTACGACAACCTTTTTAGAAGCTAGGTCTTGTTCTAAACTAGTGAAAGGTACTCTCTCCAATATAGGTAAACCAAGTAACTTAGAGAATTCTTCCAGCGTAGGCACCAGTTGATAATCGGGGAATGTGAAGCAATGGTGCTTAGGGTCGAAGAACTGGAATAAGACACTCATCAAACCTTCTTCAAACCCGGTGGTAACCAAACTAAGCAAGTGACAAGGTCTTTTATGGAATGACGAGTCCTCGGGGAATTTTAAGATTAATTCCTTGAGCTTAGAAGGAACTTCTGTGAAGTGAATCCGAATGGTTTTTCTGCAACCTGAATTCATGTCCTACAAAACAACCAAAAGGTAAATCCAACAGGTCCTTGAAATGATTAGTATGTATGAATGTCATGATGTTTATGATGTCATGATTATGCTAAAAATCACAGATAAACACAAGCAAATCACACAATAGACCTTAGGTTCAAAGGCTTGCATGAGTTTTTAAGGTATGTACCCTCTTGAATGTTCAGTTGGCTCAAACTGTCGTATTAATAGTAACCGGGTTCTAAGGAGCCTCAATATCACTGGCCCTCCCTTTAGAAATTGTTTCAGCTCCGCACCGAAGTATTGCGGCCAAAAAATCCTGAAAGTCCAGCCTTGTGATACGGTGGCAAAACCGACTGTTATACTGGTTTGCGTTTTTTGTTCGCAAATGTCGCGGTAAGCAAGAGTCGCCACCGACTTTTATTTCATCCAACAAGGGAAAAGGAAAAAGAATAGAAAAAACCTTTTTTCGAGATATTTCTGAGTACGGGGGTAGATTATAGAAAGGGAAGGTGTTAGCACCCTTTCTATCCGTGGTTTTCCATAGGCTCTTAGGTACTTGCTCATTTTTAAAATTGCTTGTGTGTGCTTGTTTTGAAAAGTTTTGTTTACTTCGTGATAACCCTTGTATCAGTCCTCAAGAGTGTGACGAAGTTGTTTTGAAAACTATTTTTGAAAAGTGTTTGTGTGAAAAGTTTTTGTTTTGAACAAGTACTTAAGATTTCTACCTACTCGAAAAAAGTCTGTTTGTTTTCGTTTCCTTTAGACAACGCTATCCTACTATTAAGGAGTAGGTAGCTCCGTTGTTGGATTTGTAAAGGGACGTTCGAAGGGACGAAATGGTCTATGAAGGCAACAAGTAAAGATACCTTAGCATTTCGAAGGGACTGTCGTCATAAGATCAATTCGTAAGCAACTCGAGGGACAAATAGGGACTATGATCTTTATGAAGATTTTGAATCGCGGGTCATTGCTAAGGTATCCCTACGTTCGAGGGATACAACCTTTATTTCTGAGGCAACCAAGCGGGGCAAATCCTAGGAGTGAACATGTGCAAGTGTTTTTTTTTCCCAGTTAATTATCTTTGCACAATTAGGGTTTTCTATTGTTTTAAATTGATTTATCTTTCTCATACAATCCTAATGTCCATACATCTAGCAGTTTAATAGTTGCGGAAATTAAAAGCGAGAAATTAAAACCCTGGCTATATTACAAGGCTTTGGGGAGGGGATTACATAATTAAAAACCGGGGAAAATGATAAATGCGAAATAGTAAACCTAATTAACTATTACACACTCGGAACAATTACAATAGTTAATAAAAATAGTGAAAGTAAAGACGCGTGCGAAAGTTAACGGGAACAAATTAGGACCTAAGAAATCTAATTAATTAAAAATGTTTTTGTATTTTTTTTATTGAGAAAAAAAATAATTAGAAATTGCAAATCCTAATTTACTAATTAATTTTATTTATGGAAGGAAAAAAAGTAATTAAATTAACCTAATTTCTATTAAATTTTAATTACAAAAAATGTTTAAGTTAATCTAATTAAATTAATTAATTAAATGCAAATAAATATTTTATGAAAAAAGACTAAACCTAATATTTTTTGTAGTTTTTCTGATTTTATGATTTAATAATAAAAATGATTTTGTAAAAAAAAAACAATTAAAACAAATGATAAAATAAAAGAAATGAAAAAAAAAAGAAAAAGATTTGGGCCTGATTGTGAGAAACAAATTAAGGGGTATGAACTGGAATTTTCAAGCCCAGATTTCCTTGCAAGCCCATCCTGCGTTTGGATCCAGTTCTGGCCATGTTTGAGGGTGCATCATGGACTTCTCTCCACTGGACGTTAGATCCGGATCTGAGGATGATCCACTGGATGGATTTGGAAGGTGTATGGTAGACACGCTGGAGTCTAAGGCACAAGATCTGCAAGCAAATATTATGGAAAATAAAATGTAGGAGGCAGGGATCGAACCCCTGACCTCCTACACATGAACGCCTTAAGACCATTCTCTTGTACCAACTGAGCTAGCTTTCTATTTGTTAACATAAACACACAATAAACAATATATTGAATGATGATTAGTAATTGTAACCAAAACGCGCGAAAGTTCAAATTGCCCACTCAGGCTTTGACACGCAGTCGTCTTCTCTAGGGGACTGTCTACTTAGGTCCATAAAATTTACCCACGAACATTGGCCATAGCTACAAGCCTGCAATCCTCAAAATCATATCCAGGAACCATAAATCAAATTCAATTGCACAGATCAATTAGGCTCGATCTCCTGGATGCAATGGTATCCATCACTGGCCTTGATTTCTCCTGAAACGAAAAGCCCCAAAAGGAGGCTCTAAACCCTAACAATGGCATATGTCTATACAAGCATCAAAACTCATAATTAATTATACAGACAGCTTCTAAATGACAATACAAACATGAATGGATGTCTTGAAATCATTTATAACGCGTAAATATCCAAAATCAAATTCAAGAATGCAGGATAAATCGTGATACCGTTATGGAGCGTTTTGAAGGTATTGATGCATGCAAGTGATGCTATTAGCTTCAAGAGGTTTCCAGGAATGTGGTTTGATCCTTAGAATTCTCTGAACTGGCCTGTGGAGGAAGAACCGGTCTATACATTTTGACAAAAAAATTGAGTTTTGTTTCTTGCTTTGGAGGCAGGTTGCGCGTGAAAAATCTCCTTTTAGGGTTCACCAAACTTCAGTATATGTATTGAATCCAATTAGGTCAATATTTTTGGCAAAAATCCAAAGAATAATGGTCTTGAAGTTTTGATTCCAAACTTTCCAAAATTGGAGATTTCCTCTTGTTTATGGCTTGGCACGATTTGCTTGAGGTTATACAGCTTCCATGATCTTCAATTCAATGCAAAAAAAATCTCATTCCATAAGTTTGATTTGTTTTGATTTAATTTGAATTTATTTGAATTTATTTGATTTTAAAATGAATAAAAATCAAAATAAATTAAATAAATGAGTGAATAACGCATGGGGGGTCCCATAGGTCGGGGACCATGCTAGGATTGAGATTCAATCTTGAAAAGATGGGCCCATGTGAAAAAAAAAGCAATTTTGAGCATTGTTGACTTTGAGCAAATTTCCAAGAATGGCCAACTTTGACAATGCATATCTCTCTTAATTTTGACCCTAAAAGGATGTTCTTGGACTTTTTAGAAAGCTTAGGATGTCCCCTAAACAACCCTTTTGGTTTAATCCCAGTTGGATCTTCCATGTTCATGTAAAAAGCTTTTACCCACAAGGTGTTTTTGTTGACTTTTTGGAATGACCTATAATGTCTGAATTCATATCTTTCCATGAGTGCATTTCTTGAACTTGAGGGATGAATATGAGTTGTAGGGAATTGAATTATCTTCAAAATGAGCCTTGGATGAGAAATTTATGATAAAGTCTGAGAGAGTTATGACTGGTCAAAGTTTGGTTGACTTTTCCTAAGAAACCCTAATTTAGCAATTTTTGAGTTTTGATGAATTAGGAGCATTTCTTGAGGAATCATGATCAAGCCTTGATAAAATGATGGATATCACTTCAAAATGTTGATGTTGACCAAAAATCTTAGAGTTTGACTGTATGTGGGCCCCAGTTGACTTTTGACCGGGTACAGTTGATTTTCAAGTATCTGAGCAGTTGATTGGGCAAACTTCTTGTACAAGGCATGAAATTTGGCATGAATGGTCTTAAGAATATATTAGGACTATGGAGAGAATATGAGGCCTTTGGGACTCTCCCATCTTGATAAAAATGGAAACCCTAGTTGGAGGTTCATTGCTTTTAGGAGAGAGTTTGTCCGATCAACTCTTGGGCATCATTGAGCAAGTTGAGTATCTTAATGAATATATGTTGAGTAAAATAGGAGGGCAAATTTTGGGGTACAACATCTGCCCCTGTTCAATCTTCCTAAGCCTGAGGGTGTAAATTGGTTGGTCTGCCTTTCGTGATCTGAAGGTGGAAGATGATTGGACACTAGAGTGCCCAGAAATTTGCACTCGCATGAAGTAACACTGATCAGTGATATTGGGAATGGGCTTACAGATGCCATTTGGAAGTCGATAGAGAATCGTTGGAGATGGGCTTAAATATGCCATCTAGAAAAGATATCAGTTGCATAGAAGATTCCTTTGCGAGAATTCCTGTACATGCCATTGAGGAGGACTTCGCCGGGGAATGTTGATTTATGCCTCAGAAAATAGAGTATAGGAGCTTTGGTTGTCCATTACTCTACTAGGAAGTTAACTCCTAATTGAGGAGGTGGAAGTGAACTGCATATCTGGTCAGAGTCTAGGCTGCACATTGGCTTACTGGGGAATTGTGAAATTGACCATGTCTGGTCGGGTCCAGGTCTTACAGTGTTGTAAACTGTTGTCTGGAGATAAAAGAGAAGGAACCTGGATAGTAGGGTTACTTCGAAATGAAATCCTGGATAGTAGGGCTATGAGAAGGAACCTGGATAGTAGGGTTACTTCGAAATGAAAGCCTAGATAGTAAGGCTATGATAAGGAACCTGGATAGTAGGGTTACTTCGAAATGAAAGCTTGGATAGTAGGGCTATGAGAAGGAACCTGGATAGTAGGGTTACTTCGAAATGAAAACCTGGATAGTAGGGCTATAAGAAGGAACCTGGGTCGTAGGGTTACTTCGGGATGAGAGCCTGGATAGTAGGGCTATAAGAAGGAACCTGGGTCGTAGGTTTACTTCGGGATGAGAGCCTGGATAGTAGGGATATGAGAAGGTGAAAGCCTGGATAGTAGGGCTGCGAGAAGGAACCTGGATCGTAGGGTTACTTCGAGGTGAAAGCCTGGATAGTAGGGCTGCGAGAAGGAACCTAGATCATAGGGTTACTTCGAGGTGAAAGCCTGGATAGTAGGGCCACGAGAAGGAACCTGGATCATAGGGTTACTTCGAGGTGAAAGCCTGGATAGTAGGGCTGCAAGAAGGAACCTAGATCGTAGAGTTACTTCGAGGTGAAAGCCTGAATAGTAGGGCTATGAGAAGGAACCTAGGTCGTAGGGTTACTTCGAGGTGAAAGCCTGGATAGTAGGGCTATGATAAGGAACCTGGGTCGTAGGGTTACTTCGGGATGAGAGCCTAGATAGTAGGGCTATGAGAAGGAACCTGGATAGTAGGGTTTCTTCATTTGGTTATGAAGATTAGTTGACCCGTTTGATCTTCGGGAACTGATTTTCCATTAGCTGTCTGTAGATATGACTTGTATAACTGCTGGAATTGTTGGTGATAATTGTCTTTCCTGAAAAGATAACAAGGGTTAATTATATGTGTGATGCATGAAATGCCTTCTGAGATGATGTTCTCAAAATAAATGAGATTATGATGTATGTGATATGTATGTGCATTTCATGGTGTATGTACATGAAATGCTATTGGGGACATGTCCGAGTCTGGGAAAATAAATCCCTGGCTGCTGCTGGAGAGTATAACATTCCTGACTGTTGTAGAGAATTATGGTTCTTCTACTTCCGATGGGGATGGTGAATGGAAATGATTGTGCTGAAGATTTACTCTTTGTTGTTTGTGAATATTCCGCCGGGGAGAGACTCTTCTTGAGAATGACTCTGCAGGGAATAATTCTGTTTAAGAGAGGAAATGCTTTGCTGAAAGATTTTGCTGACTCGGAGAACTAAACTCCGCTTGGGGATGAACTTCCGTAGCTAGAGGGATAAACTCTGTTAGGGATTGAGCTTATGTATTCATAGAAATAAACTCTGCTCGGGGAGATAAAAATTATGATGATCCGCTCGCGATTATGAAATTCGGATGGGGGGTATAGCTGTCAGGTTTCTGAAAGACCCTGGCTGGGGGGATTACTTCCTGTTTTGGGAAAGCTGACATCAAATGCCTTGATTGCTTTTACTTTGTGGGGAGCATAGATGCTACGAAGTTGTATTCACTGATGATTATATTTCAATGTTGTTTATGCCTCGGTACCTGCTGGACAGAGTAACTTACGGGTTTGACATTTCTTATTTTTGCCCCTGTTTCTTAAGTTACGAGCAATTGTCCTTTCATTTCTTATGTGAATGTTTATGAGCTGCAATCATATTCAAATGCATATGTCAAGAATAAACCATTGGACATTCTTGCAAAACAAAACAGAAAAGAAAAGCACATAGATTTGTAAAGATGATTTGTATTGATTTTCAAAGTTGGCCTGTAATAGGCGTTTTTGTACAAGGAGTCTGACGCTCTAGTAAGAGAACTCCGCCGTAAAAAAGAAAACATCTATGTGCAACAACCCAATTGGGTTCCAACTCGGCTATTGCCCCTATGTCTTCGAGCGTCTCACCCCTTCGCTGCTTGTCCAAAGCTGATTAGATTGATCGGTGCCATTCGAGCTTGATAATTGATTCTGAGGTCTGGTCGCAAGATGATCCAATGGGACATAATGATACGCTTTACATCCCTTACTTTTTTCTGGACTGCCCTTTCGGGTTTTTGGTCCACCGGGATACCCTTTGATGCCCAAGCCGCCTTTTCAGGTTTCCGACATGCCAGGTGTACAGATTTTTTCATTTTCATCCCTTATTTTTGCCCGAACCCTTTTGGTTCGCCGAGAAGCCCTTATTTTTGTCTAGGCCAGTCAACCTAGCGGGTCCTTTATTATGCGTAGTATATTTTCACTATGTCTGCATTGACAGGGTGAGGAAGGTCGTCACCGTCCATGGTGGTTAGAATCATGGCTCCACCAGAGAAAATGTTTTTAATCACAAATGGCCCTTCGTACGTGGGAGTCCATTTTCCCCTGGGATCACCTTGCGGCAGTATGATGCGCTTGATTACTAGATCTCTGACTTGATATTCTTGACGCCTGACTTTCTTGTTAAAAGCCTTGATCATTCGCTTTTGATACGTCTGACCATGAAAAATAGCAACGAGTCTCTTTTCGTCAATCAGATTTAGCTGATCAAGTCGGGTCTGGATCCAGTCGTCTTCATTCAAACCCACAACTTTCATAATCCTTAAAGAAGGAATCTGGACGTCGATGGGTAGGACTGCCTCCATGCCATATACCAGAGAGTAGGGTGTTTCCCCTGTCGATGTCCATGCTGAGGTAGGTACCAATGAAGAGCAAATGGTAACATCTCATGCCAGTCTTTGTAGGTCACCTTCATCTTCTGTATAATCTTCTTGATGTTCTTGTTAGCCGCTTCAACAACGCCATTCATCTTCAGACGGTAGGGAGAAGAGTTATGAGGTTGTACCTTGAATTATTTACAGAGCTCGGTGATCATTGTGTTGTTGAGATTTGTACCATTATCAGTAATAATTCTCTCTGGCACACCGTACCGACAAATCAGATTATGTCGGATAAACGGCGCCACAACGTTCTTGGTCACAATAGCAAAAGAGGCCACCTCGACCCATTTTGTGAAGTAATCTATGGCCACCAGGATGAAGCGATGTCCGTTGGAAGAAGTAGGCCGGATTTCTCCGATCATATCAATGCCCCACATTGTAAAAGGCCACGGAGTTGTCAAGATGTTCAAAGGAACCGGAGGCACATGCACCTTATCAGTGTAGATTTGGCACTTATGACAAGTTCGAGAGTTCTGATAAAATTTCGCTTCTATAGTGGACCAGTAGTATCCTTCCCGTAGGATCTTCTTAGCCATGGTATGTCCACTGGAATGGGTTCCGAAGGCACCTTCATGTAGATTTGTCATAATCCTCCCTGCTTCGCTCTTGTCTACACACAGTAGTAAGGTAGAGTCATGATTGCGCTTGTAGAGGATTCCATTATTGAGGAAGAATTTCGCAGCGAACCTTCTCAGAAACTTCTTATCGTTGATAGATGCCCCTTCAGGATACTCTTGAGTCTCGAGGTACTTCTTCACTTCATGAAACCAGGGTTAGTCTTCCACCTCTTCGGTATCAATCTCATAACAGTGCACTGGTTCATCCAACCTTTCAATGGTGATTCGGGGAGCTTCGTTGTCCCACCTGACTTTGAACATAAAAGACATGGTAGCTAGCGGGTCCGCTAACTGATTCTCCTCTCGTGGGAAATGTTCAAAGGTTACCTCCCCAAAGTGTGGGAGAATCGTCAACACGTGTTCTTTGTACGGGATGAGATTCGGATGCTTCGTATCCCACTCGCCTTTGATCTGGATTATCACCAAGGCTGAATCCTCGAAGACATTTAAGAACTTGATCCTGAGGTCGATAGCGGCTTTGAGACCCACGATGCAGGCTTTATACTCCACCATGTTGTTAGTGCAGTTGAATCATAGTCAGACAGTGAAAGGAGTATGACAGCCCTCAGGAGATATGATTATGGCTCCAATGCCATTACCAAGTGCGTTTGAAGCTCCGTCAAAAACCATGGTCCATCAGGATCCATCCTCAGGTCCTTCATCCAGTCAAGGTTCTTCGTAATCAGTCACCAGCTGTTGTACCCCAAAATTTGCCCTCCCATATTTCTCAAAACATTTCAAGAAAAATTCACAAGTCCAACCCGGCGCGTCATATTCAGGTGTTCTTTCCCCAAGATATCTCTGATAACGTATTCTCAAATTCAGGTTCGGCTCAAGAGATAATTCTTTAAAGAAGGTATCCGAATGTGTAAGTTTTCTTGAAGAAATATGGTGAAAAAGTGTGCTGAAAGTGCAGTTTTTACGCGCTAAAAAATTCATAACTTGAAGATCGTGAAACGTTTTAAACCCGTCCCGGTGGCCAAAATTCCGTCTTGACATTATCTACGTTTTCATCTCTCACGGCTGGAAGCCAATTTCGATCAGAAGGTCTTCAAAAATGTGGATTTATCAAGTATTTACATACAGAAAATTTGTGACAGAAGTTTATTTGCGTCATGTTCAGAAAATCATAACTTGGTCGATTTTCATCGTATCGAGCTGGTTCTGGTTCCAAAATTTCAAAAATTGAGTTGGCTACATTTTCACAGAAGGTATTGAGTTCAAAAGGTATTCAAAAGGCCTTCGTTTTTTGCTCAGAGTGCGTGACACGCTGAAAATCCTGATTGCTGAATATTATTTCATCTGAGCCGAAACTTCGAAAATTCATAACTCGGTCAATTTTTATCGGATTGGACTCATATTTTTACACAAGGTCCCTGACTCATAGATCTACAACTTTGCTTCAAAAGTCGAGACCGGATTATGCTCCGATCAATACCAGTTTTTTATTGAAGAACGTGTCAGAGTCGACACTGGAGCCCAAAATAAGTTTGTCTGAGCTGAAACTTCGAAAATTCATAACTAATTCACCGTTTATCTGATTGAGCCGATTTTCGGACAGGAGTTAGTTATCAATGCCGGATACATTTTGTTTTCACATTTCAACTTCAAAAATTGCACTTAAGTCCCTGCGATTTAGCCTGGAAAGTGACGAACTCAAGTGAACATTGGGGGCCCAATTGCACATTCAAAGCCCATTTTCTTTATCCTAATTTCCATTATATAATCACCTTCTTTTCACACAAACCAGAGAGGATAAAAAAGAGAAAAAAACTTTACCACAACACTGTTAGAATATCAAATTCTTTCAAGAACCCTAAAACCTTGAAATCCTTATTACAAATCCCTCTCTCACTACAAACAAGCCATCACAGTTACAAACCAACACCTCACTACTTCTTCAGTAAGGGTAAGGCTGACTTGATCTCCATGATCCAAAAGGCATAAAAGCATTCATGTCACTAATTTTCCAGTGAGGGTAAGATTGATCTGATCTCCATGATTAAAAGGGTATAATCATTCATACATGTCATATTGTGCCTAAACATTAAATTTCTTCATATATTGGCTTTATTTGCATTTTATGATTTTATTTAATATGTTCATGAGATTCAACACTGCAGATTTAGACAGGATCCCATGCAGGTTCATTAAGGAACGTTGAGGCCAAAAGCCAAATGGCCAAAAGCCAAAAGCCAAATGGCCAAAAGCGAAAAGCCAAAAGCCAAAAGCCAAATGGCCAAAAGAACAACTTATGCATGACACCAATACATGGCGAGACAGACATCCTGAGAAGATTAAGGAACGTTGAGGCCAGAACACAAATGGCCAACAGCCAGAACACAAATGACCGTGAAACCCAATCCAATGGCCAAAGAATGCAGACCGTTCAAAAAAACCTCCCGTTGGGCCTGAAACCCCCCTTGGTTTGCATCCTTTTTAATTTTATTTTCTTTTCTTTTCTAATTCTTTTTTTAATTGTTTTAATTGTTTTTTTCACCATAAAATAATTTTCTATAATAAAACCATAAAAACAAAAATACAAATATCTTTAATTATTATTAATTTCATCACTAACCTATTTTTTTTGTAAATAAACTCTAACAATTAACTTAGTTTAATTTAGGTTTTTAAACTTTAATCTTTTTCTTAATAAGTAAAAAGTATCTAGAATTAGGTTTTTTTGACATTTTCATCTTTTTCTTAAATAAATTATTAATCATCATTATTTATCATTATTATTAATTATCATTAATTTTGTAAATAAACATATAAATAAATTAATTAACTAGTAAATTAGGTTAACTTTAATATTTTCATTCATAATTAAAATAATCTAGATTTAGGGTTTCCTTTTAATTCTTTTTCTTTATTTTTCATAAATACAAAAAACACTAAAACACTTTCTTTTCTTTAATTAAATAATTAATTGGACTTTAATTTAATTTAATTTCATGCAAAGGGTCAAAACCCTCGGACGTCCTAATTTTAATTATTTTCACGCATTATTTCTTTCGATCATTATGTAACTGTTTCTCAGATGTAATAGTAATTAGGTTTATCTTTCCGTCTTTACTTTCCGCATCTTTATCAAAAAACGGGTCTGTGTAATTTGGCGATGTATAGACCCGCGCCTTGTAATAGCGTAGGATTTTACTTTCCGCATTTAAATTTCCACACTCTTAAAACTGCTAAACTTTGCATGAAAGAATGTATGGCCTAAATTAAAAACAAGCGTAGATCACCACGATACATGTACAAGATAAAACATAACTGAAAATAACACACAAATTCACACACCACTCCTAGGGTACGCCTCACTATTGCCTTGCCCTTGAAACGTGGTCGTCGAGTATAGGACGTTTTAGTAAGTCCTTATGTCCGTTGATCCATATGCCTCAAAACAAGTTGCCTCGGAAAAGTTGCCTCGAATTAAAAAAGGATCAATGGCATAAGGGTAGCTTCTAAGGTGTCCTACTGTTGCTCTGGTGACCACACTGTCCCTAACAAACGAATTGACCCGAACACCTCCAACGGTGGTGCTACCTACCTCTCAATGGTGGGATGGCACTACCTTAAGGACATTTACACAACCTAATTCCTTAGGGTAGGTAGATGACTCATAGATACTTGCTCTAATTCAAAACAAATCAAAACTTCTTTTCACACCGACACTTTCCCAAAAGCTTTCAAAACAATTTTTCAAACACTCTTGAGGACTGATACAAGAGTCGATCTGAAATCTTTAAACGAAACTTTTTCAAACTCACTCACAATTGAAAAGCAAACAAACATTTTGAAAACACAATGAGCAAGTATCTAAGAGCCCATGGATAACCATGGATAGAAAGGGTGCTAACACCTTCCCTTTCTATAAATCTACCTCCCGAACCGAGAAACTATCTCATAAGGAATTTTGCTGTGCTTTTGTCCTGTCCATGTTGGAGAAAATAAAAGACGGTGGCGACTCTTGCTTCCGCGATATTTCGCGAACCAGCGTTAAACAGTTAGTTCCAGATCCACCGATCACAGAACTGGCGACTCTGCTGGGGACACCATAAAAGTGAGGTGTACCTTAGGACTAAGATCACTTGTGTTTTCAATTGTCTGAATTGCTTGCTTTATTATTGTGGGTACTGTCTTGGGAGTTCTATAGATCCTAACCCGGATCTGGGGGATACCTTCTTAGAAAGTAGCAACAAGACTGTGAGGGAACTGTGCGGGGTATACCGACATGGTTGAAGCAGTCTTCCAGTTCAGTGGCTAAATCGAAACGATGAACAATGAAAGCAATCCAATGATATTGGGACCCTTAGAACCCGGTTACTTCTGATAGGACAGGTTTTGAGCCCACCAACTTCAAGAGGGTAGTACCCCAAACTTCATGCTGGCCTAAACTCTAAGGGCTCTTTGTGTGACTTGTGTGCTTTCAAACTTGACTACTTGCATACTTGTTATCTGGTACTTGAGTTTCTTGCAGGTTTTGTTTACAGTCCTTAATCTGGACTTATAACAGGGTTTACCTACATTACTCCATGCATAGCATAACATCATACCATTGCATGCATCCTACATAAGGACTAACCCATTTCAAGGATCTCAAGGGCTTGTGATGCAGGTTATGATGAACCAACTGTCCAGCAAGGGGCAAAGGGGATTTATTTTCCTCTAGACAAGGTTGTCAGGGGCTATGACCCACTCGATATGGTGAGCCTTGACTCTTGAAGAAGGCCTCTCAACAATACGCAGTGCCTTTCATCAAGCTACAAAATGTAGATTCTAACAAAGTTTCTTGTTTATCCCGCGAGGTCCTTGAAAACATTGTATGCATATCATACATGTCATTGCATAACAGGTACCCTTTTGACATGTCACTTACCTTCTTCGCTGTTTATTTCAGCAATGGCTTCCCAACAAGATAACCAGGGTCTTCATGCTCAAGAGACTCAGTTCAGGGAGATCTTCCTAAGCCTATCCAAGGGGCAGGAAGAGCTGAGGGCACTCCTCGTGGGGAATTTGGCCAAGAAAAGTCCCGAAGATGACAAGGACAAACGGCTGAAACATCTACAAGCTGAGGTGGATGCAATGAGAACCCAAATGCTGGGGAAAATGGCTCTCATCCAAGGCTTAGCTCGGGAGCAAGAAGAGTTGAGGACCATGATCAGTCAGCTTCATCAAGACATGAAGCAACCAGTCCAAGTCAGGGACCAAGTCATTAATCAGCCTCCAAGAAGTCAAAGGTTTGGTTCAATAAATAGATCTCTCCAAGCTGCTACTACTTCACAGGTCCAACCACAACCCCGCCCAGAGCAACAGGTTGATCAGAGTAAGCCAAGCAGGTCCAAGAGGCAATTCACCCAGCTTAACATGCCGCTGTTTCAAGCCTTGCAACACCTGTTGAGGTTAAATCTGATTACACTAAGGGCTCCTCCCCGGAACCCCAACATCTCTGCTCCTAACTATCATCCCGACAGAAGATGTGCATACCACTCTGATAGTCCTGGACATGACACTGCTGACTGTTGGGCTCTGAAGAACAAAGTCCAGGATCTGATTAATGAAGGAGCAGTGGATTTCACCCAAGTGGGTCAGGCTGAATGTTTCTACCATCCCTACCGGATTCACCATTTGAAGTAACAAGCCCTGAGATGAGAAGACTTTTGTTTATCAGAATTTTCAAGTTGTAACTTTCTTTTGACTGTTCAAACATTTATTCATGTTAAACTTTGTTATTTCATTAATGCATCGCATATGTCTGTTTTGAAGCAATATATTCGCATTCGCTATATTCAAACTGATTTCATATTTTTTGATGATCAACTCTTGATTAAGAAATTCTAAGCCTCTTGAGGGAGGATGACGAAAACGATACCACGATCCTTACAGTATGCTTTTGAACAGACCCCACTGATGAGGTACAGGAATTGTTTCAATCCCTAAACACTGGAGTTATAAGGAAGATAATCCCTCGTCAACCCCTCTGAGCCAAAGAAGTAGGAGTTTTTCTTTTCGAAAATTAAAACCCTTTATCATAACCTGGGGCAGGGTAGTTCTCTCAGTTGATCCAAGTGCATAACAAATGAAACCAAAGAGGTCCTTACAAAAAAAAAGAAGACAGTGATGATTCCGAATAATCATAAGGATAGGCAGTCATTATATCTCAAAAATAAAAACCCAATAAGTCAAAACCTATGAAGGAGACTTACAAAACTGGGGCATCCCGCTGACTGTAATCACAAAAGAAACAGTTCAGGCAAAATTTAGGGATAGCGAAATCAAAAAGAAAGAGGTCATACAAACCCTCAACAAAAACAAAAAATGACTGCTTATTCAGAATAAATCATCAATATCTGAACCATCATTGGAACATCAGGACAAAGACTCAAACAAGGTCTAACGCACGATCAACTGAGCTTAGGTTTGAAGAACATCACGAAGAACGGGTGGGTACAAATAATTTGAGCCTTTATCCTTTGTTTCTTAAACCGTGAACCAGACCACGTTATAACCCTTAAAAAGTCCTAGCTGAAGCATGGGTTAGTTCGAAAGCATACTGTTACAAAAGGTATCCTGACTCCTTAAGGCTTGCGGTAAAATAACGAGTTGACATCGCAGTTTACAAAATTCACTTGTTTTTACTAAAAAATGCATTTTCAAAAAACTTCAAGACAGACATAAGCTTTGCATTTCTAATATAACATTGTTTGCATATGACTAGTTGTTTGAACAACAGAGAAATTCGCATGACGAAAGTCTAATGAACAAGAGTATCTCCAATCAAGGGGCACGGCATGATCATGGTCTACCATCTGGGGCAGTTAAGTCAAGATCCAGAGAATCTCTCAACGATGCCAAGCAGCTAGGGACAACTCTCCATCTGAGACACTTGGGGCATTGGACAGGAATTCCAGCAACAAATCTTGCACGATCAAACAAAGATCTTCTGGTGGCATGACAACATAACAACAGGGGCACCTCCCTACACTCTGAGAGCGTGGACATAGTTGAAAAAATACTGCGCACAATCAAAGACCCGCTAGGTTTATACACCTAGGCAAAAATAAGGGATGAAATGAAAAAAATATGTACACCCGGCAAGTCGAAAACCTGAAAAGGCGGCTTGGGCAAAAATGGGTATCCCGGTGGACTGAAAACCCGAAAGGGCGGTCCAGGCAAAAATTAGGGATCGAAGCGTACGACTATGTCCCGGTATCTCGTCACTTGCCTACCAGAAGAAGATTTGTCAAACGGCAGTCATCAAACACCTTCACAGGTACCTTCTTCTCCAACAGAAACTGGGGCAATAATGAGTTGTCTAAATGATCCGGTTGCCCTGTCCACCGAAGTGCCAAGGTAAGTTCAGCTGAAGAATGCGACCAAGATACCTTCACTCCATGCAGAGCGAATGCGTTTCCCCGGTTTTATTCAAAGGTTATTTCTCCACCAGATCTTATAACTGGGTTATCCTCAGCCAAAAGCCACCGAAAGATCGTCCTCGGCAAAGTTCTTCTTATTCCCCAGCGGAGTTCATCAAAACTTCCAACAGAGCACAACAACGGTATCTCCAGCGGAGTTATCCTCATCAACCTCGGCAAAGCACCTCTCTTTCCCCACAGAGTTACCTCCCCGCAGAGTAATCTATTCGCCAAGTTTATTCCCCAACAGAGTCATCTTCTCCTACCGGTATTCTTGCAATCATCATCCCCAACGGAAACGAAGAATCTCACTCTTCAACATCAACCCAGGATTTGACTTCCCGGCATCCGTCAAGGATCTATTTTCCCAGACGAAGATACATTCATAAACATCACATTGTTATACATCATGATACATGCATATACGCATCATATCATACAATCTCATGTGTTGAGAACATCATTGCTTGATTCATATCATGCATTGCATATGACTGACCTTTACCTTTCAAGAAGGATACAGTTAAATGATCAGCTATGTAGACGAATACAGTCAAAAGAGACCAACACAGTCAAAGAATACAAATCCAGTTAAATCAATGCCTAAAGATTTCTCTGATACAACCCGTCGTTATAGACACTCGTCGTTATAGACACTCGTCGTTATAGACACTCGTCGTTATAGACACTCGTCGTCATAGACACTCGTCGTTATAGACACTCGTCGTTATAGACACTCGTCGTTATAGACACTCGTCGTTATAGACACTCATCGTCATAGACACTCGTCGTCATAGACACTTGTCGTTATAGACACTCGTCGTCATAGACACTCGTCGTCATAGACACTCGTCGTCATAGACACTCGTCGTTATAGACACTCGTCGTCATAGACACTCGTCGTTATAGACACTCGTCGTCATAGACACTCGTCGTTATAGACACTCGTCGTCATAGACACTCGTTGTTATAGACACTCGTCGTCATAGACACTCGTCGTCATAGACACTCGTCGTCATAGACACTCGTCGTTATAGACACTCGTCGTTATAGACACTCGTCGTTATAGACACTCGTCGTTATAGACACTCGTCGTTATAGACACTCGTCGTTATAGACACTCGTCGTTATAGACACTCGTCGTTATAGACACTCGTCGTTATAGACACTCGTTGTTATAGACACTCGTCGTTAAAGACCACTCGTCCATGAGGATAACCTGTTAGTAGAGACAACTCACCAACCTTTCTGAATTCCAGACTCGATTCCTGTATCTTGCCAGGGCACGTCTGAAGAGTTCGAAGATCCGATTCCTGTATCTTGCCATGGTGTATCTGTTGACGACTAACATTACCAGACTCGATTCCTGTATCTTGCCAGGGCACGTCTGAAGAGTTCAAAGATCCGATTCCTGTATCTCGCCAGGGTGTATCTGTTGACGACTAATTCTAGACTCGATTCCTGTATCTTGCCAGGGCACGTCTGAAGAGTTCGAAGATCCGATTCCTATATCTTGCCAGGGTGTATCTGTTGATGACTATATTCTCCGGACTCGATTCCTGTATCTTGCCAGGGTACGTCTGAAGAGTTTAAAGATTCAATTCCTGTATCCAGCCAGGGCACATCTACATAAAGAGTTTGAAGATCAACTCCTGTAACAGGCCAGGTAATTATTTTTCTTTCTCAGGTACGCAAGTTCTCGCTAAGGAATCTCTTACGCGATCGACAACCTCCCGATGGCATCTGTAAGCCCATCCACATACCAACAGTTCCAGATGGCATCTATAAGCCCATTTCCGACAAGGTACTGTCACACTTCCAGATGGCATCTATAAGCCCATCCTCCTATCCATCAGTTTCCAAATGGCATCTGTAAGCCCATTCCCGCCATCACGTTGCTGATACTCTACTATGCGAGTGCAAATTTCTGGGCACTCTAGTGTTCAATCATCTTCCACATTCGGATCACGAAAGGCACGCAAGTCAATCTATATCCTCAGGTTTAAGAAGATTGAACAGGGGCAACTGTTGTACCCCAAAATTTGCCCTCCCATATTTCTCAAAACATTTCAAGAAAAATTCACAAGTCCAACCCGGCGCGTCATATTCAGGTGTTCTTTCCCCAAGATATCTCTGATAACGTATTCTCAAATTCAGGTTCGGCTCAAGAGATAATTCTTTAAAGAAGGTATCCGAATGTGTAAGTTTTCTTGAAGAAATATGGTGAAAAAGTATGCTGAAAGTGCAGTTTTTACGCGCTAAAAAATTCATAACTTGAAGATCGTGACTCGTTTTGAACCCGTCCCGGTGGCCAAAATTTCGTCTTGACATTATCTACGTTTTCATCTCTCATGGATGGAAGCCAATTTCGATCAGAAGGTCTTCAAAAATGTGGATTTATCAAGTATTTTCATACAGAAAATTTGTGACAGAAGTTTATTTGCGTCATGTTCAGAAAATCATAACTTGGTCGATTTTCATCGTATCGAGCTGGTTCTGGTGCCAAAATTTCAAAAATTGAGTTGGCTACATTTTCACAGAAGGTATTGAGTTCAAACGGTATTTAAAAGGCCTTCGTTTTTTGCTCAGAGTGCGTGACACGCTGAAAATCCTGAATGCTGAATATTATTTCATCTGAGCCGAAACTTCGAAAATTCATAACTCGGTCAATTTTTATCGGATTGGACTCATATTTTTACACAAGGTCCCTGACTCATAGAACTACAACTTTGCTTCAAAAGTCGAGATCGGATTATGCTCCGATCAATACCAGTTTTTTATTGAAGAACGTGTCAGAGTCGACACTGGAGCCCAAAATAAGTTTGTCTGAGCTGAAACTTCAAAAATTCATAACTAATTCACCGTTTATCCGATTGAGCCGATTTTCGGACAGGAGTTAGTTATCGATGCTGGCTACATTTTGTTTTCACATTTCAACTTCAAAAATTGCACTTAAGTCCCTGCGATTTAGCCTGGAAAGTGACGAACTCAAGTGAACATTGGAGACCCAATTGCACATTCAAAGCCCATTTTCTTTACCCTAATTTCCATTATATAATCACCTTCTTTTCACACAAACCAGAGAGGAGAAAAAAGAGAAAAAAACTTTGCCACAACACTGTTAGAATATCAAATTCTTTCAAGAACCCTAAAACCTTAAATCCTTATTACAAATCCCTCTCTCACTACAAACAAGCCATCACAATTACAAACCAACACCTCACTACTTCTTCAGTAAGGGTAAAGCTGGCTTGATCTCCATGATCCAAAAGACATAAAAGCATTCATGTCACTAATTTTCTAGTGAGGGTAAGATTGATCTGATCTCCATGATCAAAAGGGTATAATCATTCATACATGCCATATTGTGCCTAAACATTAATTTTTTTCATATATTGGCTTTATTTGCATTTTATGATTTTATTTAATGTGTTCATGAGATTCAACACTACAGATTTAGACAGGATCCCATGCAGGTTCATTAAGGAACGTTGAGGGCAAAAGCCAAATAGCCAAAAGAACAACTTATGCATGACACCAATACATGGCGAGACAGACATCCTGAGAAGATTAAGGAACGTTGAGGCCAGAAAACAAATGGCCAACAGCCATAACACAAATGGCCATGAAACCCAATCCAATGGCCAAAGAATGCAGACCGTTCAAAAAAACCTCCCCTTGGGCCTGAGACCCCCCTTGGTTTGCATCCTTTTTAATTTTATTTTCTTTTATTTTCTAATTCTTTTTTTAATTGTTTTAATTGTTTTTTTCACCATAAAATAATTTTCTATAATAAAAACAAAAAAATCAAAAATACAAATATCTTTAATTATTATTAATTTCATCACTAACCTATTTTTTTTGTAAATAAACTCTAACAATTAACTTAGTTTAATTTAGGTTTTTAAACTTTAATCTTTTTCTTAATAAGTAAAAAGTATCTAGAATTAGGTTTTTTTGACATTTTCATCTTTTTCTTAAATAAATTATTAATCATCATTATTTATCATTATTATTAATTATCATTAATTTTGTAAATAAACATGTAAATAAATTAATTAACTAGTAAATTAGGTTAACATTAATATTTTCATTCATAATTAAAATAATCTAGATTTAGGGTTTCCTTTTAATTCTTTTTCTTTATTTTTCATAAATACAAAAAACACTAAAACACTTTCTTTTCTTTAATTAAATAATTAATTGGACTTTAATTTAATTTAATTTCATGCAAAGGGTCAAAACCCTCGGACGTCCTAATTTTAATTCTTTTCACGCATTATTTCTTTCGATCATTATGTAACTGTTTCTCAGATGTAATAGTAATTAGATTTATCTTTCCGTCTTTACTTTCCGCATCTTTATCAAAAAACGGGTCTGTGTAATTTGGCGATGTATAGACCCGCGCCTTGTAATAGCGTAGGATTTTACTTTCCACATTTAAATTTCCGCACTCTTAAAACTGCTAAACTTTGCATGAAAGAATGTATGGCCTAAATTAAAAACAAGCGTAGATCACCACGATACATGTACAAGATAAAACATAACTGAAAATAACACACAAATTCACACACCACTCCTAGGGTACGCCTCACTGTTGCCTTGCCCTCGAAACGTGGTCGTCGAGTATAGGACGTTTTAGTAAGTCCTTATGTCCGTTGATCCATATGCCTCAAAACAAGTTGCCTCGGAAAAGTTGCCTCGAATTAAAAAAGGATCAATGGCATAAGGGTAGCTTCTAAGGTGTCCTACTGTTGCTCTGGTGACCACACTGTCCCTAACAAACGAATTGACCCGAACACCTCCAACGATGGTGCTACCTACCTCTCAATGGTGGGATGGCACTACCTTAAGGACATTTACACAGCCTAATTCCTTAGGGTAGGTAGATGACTCATAGATACTTGCTCTAATTCAAAACAAATCAAAACTTCTTTTCACACCGACACTTTCCCAAAAGCTTTCAAAACAATTTTTCAAACACTCTTGAGGACTGATACAAGAGTCGATCTGAAATCTTTAAACGAAACTTTTTCAAACTCACTCACAATTGAAAAGCAAACAAACATTTTGAAAACACAATGAGCAAGTATCTAAGAGCCCATGGATAACCATGGATAGAAAGGGTGCTAACACCTTCCCTTTCTATAAATCTACCTCCCGAACCGAGAAACTATCTCATAAGGAATTTTGCTGTGCTTTTGTCCTGTCCATGTTGGAGAAAATAAAAGACGGTGGCGACTCTTGCTTCCGCGATATTTCGCGAACCAGCGTTAAACAGTCAGTTCCAGATCCACCGATCACACCAGCATGATATTCTCGTCCGGGAACTCAAAATTCATGGACTGGTAGTCATCCACGGCCTAATGAGCCAGATTCTCAGCCAATATACTTCCCTTGATTGCTTTCTAGGTTGTATCTTGTATATCGTATTCAGTTAAGATCATCTACCATATCGCTATTCTTCCAAAGAGTGCGGGCTTCTCGAAGATGTATTTGATTGGATCCATCTTAGATATCAACAAAGTAGTGTGGGTCAACATATACTGTCTTAGTCGACGAGCAGCCCATGCCAAAGCACAACAAGTTTTCTCAAGCAATGAGTATCTTGTCTCACAGTCGGTAAACTTTTTGCTAAGGTAGTATATTGTGTGCTCCTTTCAACCAGACTCGTCATGCTGCCCCAACACACACCCCATTGAATTGTCTAGCACTGTTAAGTATAATATTAAAGGTCTTCCTTTAACCGGAGGCATCAGAATCGGCGGTTCTTGAAGGTATTCCTTGATTCTTTAGAAAGCTGTCTGAAATTCGTCATTCCACTTTACCACTTGATCTTTCTTCAGAAGCTTGAGGATGGGCTCACAAGTAGCAGGCAAATGTGAAATGAACCTGGAGATATAATTCAGGCGTCCCAAGAAACCTCTAACTTCTTTCTCTGTACGGGGATCCGACATCTCTTGTATGGCCTTTACCTTTGCAGGGTCTACCTGAATACCTTTGTCACTAACGATGAAACCTAAAAGCTTTCCAGACCTTACTCCGAAGGTGCACTTGTTCGGATTCAACCTCGGCTTGTATGTCTTCAACCTGTCGAACAACTTTTGTATATGGTCAATGTATTCCTCTTTAGTTTAGGACCTGACTATCACTTCATCAACATATACCTCGATCTTATGGTGAATCATATCGTGGAACAAAGCGACCATGGCTCGCTGATAAGTTTCCCCAACATTCTTCAACCCAAAAGGCATCACCTTGTAACAGAAGGTGCCCCACTGTGTGATGAAGGTTGTCTTCTCCATGTCTTCAGGAGATATTTTGATCTGGTTGTAGCCAAAGAAACCATCCATGAAGGAGAATATTTTGTGCTGAGCGGCGTTGTCAACCAGAACATCAATGTAGGTAAGCGGGAAGTCATCTTTGGGGCTCGCTCTGTTCAGGTCTCCGTAGTCCACACATATCCGTACCTTGCCATCCTTCTTTGGCACCAGAGCAACATTAGCAACCCACTATGGATAGGAGGTGACAGCTAAGAACCCTGTGTCGAGCTGTTTCATGACCTCTGCCTTAATCTTATCTGAAATTTCAGGGCGCATACGGCAGACCTTCTGTTTAACCAGAGGACAGTCTTCCTTGGTCGGCAGACGATGTACCATAATATCAGTGTCTAAACCAGGCATGTCTTCATATGACCAGGCGAAGATCTCAACATAGTCGTGCAACATCTGTATCAACTGCTGTTTTATCTTAGCTTCCAGATTTGCACCGATCTTGACTTCTTTTCTGTCTACCTCCGTGCCTAAGTTTATCATCTCAACTGGCTCTTGATGAGGCTGTATAGCCCTCACTTCCTGCTGTAACAGTCTAGAAAGTTCTCTAGGCACCTCACAATCTTCCTCACCTTTGTCCTCGGCTTGGTTGATCGGATTTTCAAAGTCATAACCGGCAGTAGCAAAACTGTTATCAATGGGATCCAGAGTGGATATGGATCTACAATATGATACGTGAGTGTGTGTAAGAGCATAGCTGTTTTGATAAAGTGAAAGCAAAAAAGAAAAATAGAGAGCACAAAATTTGTATGCAAGGAACGTCCAATGTTTTATTGATGATATATGAAATGACACATAATAACCCTCACAAACAAAACCAATGTGCCTCAGGAAAGACACAAGGTTGTAGAGTTTAAATTGTTTATTACAAATTCCGAAAACAAGTAAGACAATTACTGCAGAATAAAAGAAACTGTTATAAAATCCCTGGCTGTCCAATTGCTCGGTCTAACACTGGTAGTTGGGTATATCCAACTATCAATGTCAGAGTCTTCCTCACTGTCTTCAACGACATTAATTCCCCGATTGCTGATGCATAGGGGAGGTCCTCCAGCTCGAGCGCGTCGAACAACCCTTTGAGCTCCTGAAGTAAAGCCCAAACCAAACTTGTCAGTTTTGTGAGTAAAGTCAGGGAGTTGTCCCAAATTGGTATACCCACCTTCTTGAACCACTGCTCTTGCGTCTTTGAGAGAAGCCATCTTCAGAGGAGGTTTGTTGATGGTAGTAGTCTCAGTCGACGCCAAAATCTGGGGAACCTCTTTAAAGTTCTGACAAGGAGTCTCTATGAACTCCCCGTCCATCTCTACATACCTGAAGGAGTTCAGGTGGCTCACCATATACTCCTCTTCGCCACATACAGTGACAATCTTTCCCTTCACCGGATACTTCAGCATTTGGTGCAGTGTAGAAGTAACAACCCCAACTTCATGGATCCAAGGGCGACCCAACAAACAAGAATATGACGGCCTGATGTCCATCACATAGAAGGCAGACTCAAAGGTTTAATAGCCTACATTGACAGGGATGTACACCTCCCGATGCACTATTATCTTCGACCCGTCAAAAGCCCTTACCACAATGTTACTAGGCTTTAAGGTCAAGCCTTCACAATCCAACCGATCGAGAGACTTTTTAGGCAGAACATTCAGCGAAGACCCAGTATCCACCAGCACATGAGCCATAGTGGTGCCCCTGCATTCGATCGAGACATGCAGAGCATCATTATGATTCCTTCCTTTCGGTGTCAAGTCGGCATCTGAAAAACCCAGCCCATTGTCAGCAGTCAAGCTGGATACACAGTCTTTGAGTTGATCAGCCGAGGTCTCTTGTGGCACATACGCAGTCTTGAGGAATGCGATCAAAGCTTTCGCATGGACCTCGAAACACAAAAACAGAGACAACATGGATATCTTCGAGGGGGTCTACCCCAGTTGCTCGACCATATTGTAGTCGCTCTTTTTAATTATTTTTAATATTTCCTCTATCTCTTGCTTAGAGGCTTCTACGACAATTTTTCTAGGTGCCACTGTCCGGGCAGGCTCACCTATAGCTTCTTTGCCTCGGATCCCAGATGACTCGACGACAGGAGTGACAATTGGAGTAAGCACAAGAGTAGTAGTTGAAGTACTGGTAGGAATAGCAGGTAAAATAACAACAGGCTTATTGACAGTCTTTTGGGAAATCTCGGAAGAAAAAACCCTTCCACTTCTGGTAATCTTACTGGTCCCGACAATGTTACTGACATCAGGATCAACTTCTTCATTCCTCAGATCTTGTTTAACGCCATGATAGTAAACATCGGTGCCATAATGCCAAGGGACAACTTTGTCCGAGGCGTACGGGACAGGACCGAGAAAGGTGATTATTAATGGAGCAACTCTTGGAGTGAGTGTAGTCCTAACAGGTGTTCTCGAGGAGACCTTGGAAGGATTGGCGGAAATGGTTATAATAGCAACATCTTCGAATGGAACAAATGGAACCAAAGTTTTCTCGAACAAAATTTCTCTGCTGTCCATCAGGCATTGGACATCTGTCTTCAGCAGATGGCAACCAGAAGGAAGAGATGAACACACGTGGCAACCTTCGCCACAACCCTTAAATAAACCGGCCAACAAAAAATTCTTCTTAATAGTTATAAGAGGGGTAGAAACTTCGTCAACTGAGGTCACAAATAGATCGGTATCAACAACATTAACTCCACAATTAAGCTTAGGTATGGGAGCAATTATGACATTGGGCTTCTCCGGAGCATCAAACTAAATCTCTTTGGCTTCAATAAGATCTGGTATCTTATTTCTCAGAGCCCAGCAATCATTTGTATCGTGGCCAGGACTCTCAGAATTGTAGGCACGCCGAGCGTTCGGATTGTACCGAGGAGATGTGGTATTTGGATTTTTGGGAGCCTCTTTCAAGGTTGCCAAGTTAGATCTTAGTAGATGGGGAAGAACCTCTGTCAATGTCATGTTAATCCGGGTAAACTGCCTTTGTGGTCTTTCTACCATTTGTTCATTGTTGCGTTGTGGAGCAGCCGCATGCCTAGGTATCATTATAGCACTTACCGTCAGACGGTGTTCAGCTCTACTTTGGCCTCTCAGGCTATAGATGGCACTGGCTTCCTTCTTACCATTGAAAGGCTTCTTTACCGAACTCGAAGAGATGTCTTTCTGTATCTTACCGCTCCGAATCCCAACTTCTACCCTTTCTCCAGTTAATATCAGCTCAGTGAAACTAGCTGACGAGCTGCCAATCAAATGATTAAAGAATGGACCAGACAGCGTCCCGAAAAACATGTCAACCAACTCCCTGTCAGATAAGGGGGGTTGGACTCTTCCAGCCAAGTCTCTCCTTTTCTGCACGTAGTCTTTAAAGCCTTCACCTACACCCATTGACATACTCTGGAGTTGAGTACGAGTGGGGGCAAGGTCGGCGTTGTATTGATACTGCTTATAAAAAGCAGCAGCCAAATCCTCCCAGTTTCGGACATTGGTTCTCTCCAGTTGGTAGAACCATTCAAGCTGAGTCCCTGACAAACTGTCTTGAAAGAAGTGAACCCACAAGTTTCTATCAGCGGTGTGGGGCTGGATCTTCCTTACACAGGAACAGAGATGGAGCTTTGGGCAAGACACCCCATCATACTTTGCAAAAATTGGAGCCTTAAATTTCTGCGGGATGACCACTCCCGACACCAATCCCAGTTCTTCGAAATCCAACCCAGGTATCCTCTGGACTTCCATAGAACTCAAACGATCTTCCAACTACTTGTATCTATCCTCAGTGGGAGGATACTGCTCATCATTGTAGTCCGTATCATTTTCAGAAACTTCAGGACTGGTGTCCTTCTCCCTTGTCTCCCTTTCTTGATTCTCCCCTTCCCTGGATAAGGAGGTTAGATCGACTGGTTGCTTTAATGGCCCCATGAACCTTCTGCCTATATTCAGAATACCAGATACCTTCTTCTTTTTCTTCTTTTCCTTCAGGATGAGGGCTTTCAGATCCTCCCGCCCTTTCTCCAGAGTTATGAACATCTGTTGAAATTAGGCATTTTGTGCCTGAAGATCTTTGATGCTTTGTTCAGAAGACATTTTTGCTGAAATAAACAGCGAAGAAGATGAGAATCCTATAATGGTACCTGTATATGCAGTGTTTATGCATTGGATGCGTATGTAATGATTTCAAGGACTTTGGGAAATTTAAATTTGCGAACCAAAATGAAACAAAGATTTTATTAGTAGAATTCAAAGTACAATTGCCTTTTAGGCGTTACAATTTAAAATTCTAAAAACTAAAAAAAATCAAATTTCCCATGGATGCTTCCTCTTCGTGCCGAGATAGACATTAAGTCTTATTTCCTCATGAAGCTGCTTTGTGAGCTCTAAAACCTTCCTCTCTTGGGCATAGAACCGGTCCCTATAAGCATCCCGCTCTTTCTTCAACTGGATCCAAGACCTCTGTAGTTCTTCAAGATCAGTGGGCATATCAGGATGGAGAACCGTGTAAGGAATACCCCCTTCAGTAATGGGTTCCACAATCACGGGTAAGACGGCTATTAGGGCATCATAAGTTTCTGAGCGCGAGCTCGTACCCATTGGAGATAAAGTTCCATAGGAATGAAATTCTTTGTCCCCAAAGTCTTGGCGATAGATCTGTTTACCATGCCCCAAGCTCGTATGAACCTCTGGCCATACCCTTGAACATCATCCTCATAGTTAAATACAATGCCCTGGATAAGTAACTCATGAGGACCATCCCTTCGAGCGTAACCAAATTGTCACAAAGCCAAACAAGGATTGTAAGTTATGCCTCCCCTAATGCCAAGTAGTGGGACATTAGAGAACTCTACACAGCAGTCAATAATAGCAATATCTCCCATAGCTCGGGAATACCAGAGAATATCCGTGCGAGCAAGTGACATTATCCTTTGCGACCAACCCAAACCTTCTTCGTTCTTCAGTACTGACTTAGGGAGGTGAGAAATAAACCACCTCGACAGTAATGGCATGCAGCACATGAGGACCCCCCTCCTCTTCATGGTAGGAGTATGGAGAGCGTGCAAGATATCTCCGAGCAAGGTAGGCACGGGGTTATGAGAGAGGAAGATCTTGATAGCATTCACATCTATGAGCAAGTCTGGATTAGGGAACAATACTAACCCATAGATTAGAAGGGCCAAGACCTCCTCAAAATCCTGAAAGTCCAAATCATCCCAAAATAGATGGGCTTTATCTATTAAGAACTTGGCCAGAAAACCCTTGACTCCGCTTTTTATATCCCAATTGGATACCACGTCGGCCTATTTCAGATGCAAGGCTGAGGCAATGACTTCTGGCTTAGGAACCTCCTCTAAACCTGTGAAAGGCAACTGTACAAGAATGGGTAGATTTAACAACTGAGAGAACTCTTCCATGGTAGGCACCAACTGATAGTCTGGAAAGGTGAAACAATGGTGCTTGGGATCAAAGAACTGAAAGAGTACACCCATCATCTTTTCATCAAAGCTTGAAGTAACCAGGTTGAGAAGTCGACCATGTCTATTAGTGAATGCAGAAGTTTCAGGAACCCTTGATACTAGTTCTTTGAGTTGGAGAGGTATCCTCACAAAGCTGATTCAGATAGTGTTTCTACGAGCGGAAGCCATGATCTGCAAAATAGAACAAAGATAAATTCCCTTGGTCCTTGAAATGGTTAGTGTAATGAGAATCAATACTATGTTATGATGCATGATGTTATGTTCAAACAAGGTAAATCACACACAAGCAAATCACACAATAGACCTTAGGTTTAAAGGCTTGCATGAGGTTAAAGGTAGATACCCTCTTGAAGTTTAGTTGGTTTCAAACCTGTCTTAGAAAAGTAACCGGGTTCTAAAGATTCTCAATATCACTGATCATCCTTTATCGGGCGTTGTTTCAGCTTATGCAATCTTCTCTTGCGGCCGAAATATCCCGAAAGTATGATCTCAATGAGTGTAGCGTCGAGTATCAACCAATTCTCAGCTTTATACTGAGGCCGGCTATCTCATTACTTTCTAATGGCTAGGTTTGTTCAACTAAGGTTCTAAAGTCCGTTAGTGCTTTACGACACCACGCACCCCGTATTATCCTCGTTTCAACACGAAGGATACCGGTACCAACCAAAGTGTCACACCAACACATCCATCGCTTAAACCATATCGGTCTATGTCGTACAGTCTCTACGATCTATTGTTGTTTCCCTAAAGAGTGTCCCCAGATCCGGGTGTAGGATCTTCAATAATACCAAAGCAAAAAACCTTAAAGATAAAGCAGGAAAAGCATACAAGAAAGCAATTAAAATGACCTAGATCCTAAGGTGTACCCCACTTATTATTATTCCCCAGCAGAGTCGCCAGTTCTGTGATACGGTGGCAAAACCGACTGTTATACTGGTTTGCGTTTTTTGTTCGCAAATGTCGCGGTAAGCAAGAGTCGTCACCGACTTTTATTTCATCCAACAAGGGAAAAGGAAAAAGAACAGAAAAAACCTTTTTTCGAGATATTTCTGAGTACGGGGGGTAGATTATAGAAAGGGAAGGTGTTAGCACCCTTTCGATCCGTGGTTTTCCACGGGCTCTTAGGTACTTGCTCATTTTTAAAATTGCTTGTGCGTGCTTGTTTTGAAAACTTTTGTTTACTTCGTGATAACCCTTGTATCGGTCCTCAAGAGTGATGAATTTGTTTTGAAAACTGTTTTTGAAAAGTGTTTGTGTGAAAAGTTTTTGTTTTGAGCAAATACTTAAGATTTCTACCTACTCGAAAAAGTCTGTTCATTTTTGTTTCCTTTAGACAATGCTATCCTACTATTAAGGAGTAGGTAGCTCTGTCGTTGGATTTCTAAAGGGACGTTCGAAGGGACGAAATGGTCTATGAAGGCAAAAAGTAAAGATACCTTAGCATTTCGAAGGGACTATCTTCATAAGATCAATTCGTAAGCAACTCGAAGGACAAATAGGGACTATGATCTTTATGACGATTTTGAATCGCGGGTCATTGCTAAGGTATCCCTATGTTCGAGGGACACAACCATTATTTCCGAGGCAACCAAGTGGGGCAAACCCTAGGAGTGAACATGTGCAAGTGTGTTTTTTTCCAGTTAATTATCTTTGCATAATTAGGGTTTTCTACTGTTTTAAATTGATTTATCTTTTGCATACAATCCTAATGTCCATACATCTAGCAGTTTAATAGTTGCGGAAATTAAAAGCGAGAAATTAAAACCCTAGCTATTACAAGGCTTCGGGGAGGGGATTACATAATTAAAAACCAGGGAAAAATGATAAATGCGAAATAGTAAACCTAATTAACTATTACACACTCGGAACAGTTACAATAGTTAATAAAAATAGTGAAAGTAAAGACGTGCGCGAAAGTTAAAACGGGAACAAATTAGGACCTAAGAAATCTAATTAATTAAAAATGTTTTTGTATTTTTTTATTGAGAAAAAAAGTAATTACAAATTGCAAAACCTAATTTACTAATTAATTTTATTTATGGAAGGAAAAAAAGTAACTAAATTAACCTAATTTCTATTAAATTTTAATTACAAAAAATGTTTAAGTTAATCTAATTAAATTAATTAATTAAATGCTAAAATATATTTTATGAAAAAAGACTAAACCTAATATTTTTTGTAGTTTTCTGATTTTATGATTTAATAATAAAAATGATTTTGTAAAAAAAAAAAATTAAAACAAATAAAAAAATAAACGAAATGAAAAAAAAAACAGAAAAAGATTTGGGCCTGATTGTGAGAAACAAATTAGGGGGTATGAACTGGAATTTTCAAGCCCAAATTTCCTTGAAAGCCCATCCTGCGTTTGGATCCAGTGCTGGCCATGTTTGAGGGTGCATCATGGACTTCTCTCCACTGGACGTTAGATCCAGATCTGAGGATGATCCACTGGCTGGATTTGGAAGGTGTATGGTAGACACGCTGGAGTCTAATATACAGGATCTGCAAGCAAATATTATGGAAAATAAAATGTAGGAGGCAGGGATCGAACCCCTGACCTCCTACACATGAACGCCTTAAGACCATTTGCTTGTACCAACTGAGCTAGCTTTCTATTTGTTAACATAAACACACAATACATAATAAATTGAATGATGATTAATAATTGTAACCAAAACGCGCGCAAAGTTCAACCTGCCCACTCAGGCTTTGACACGCATTCGTCTTCTCCAGAGGACTGTCGTCTTAGGTCCGGAACTTTTACCCACGGACATTGGCCATAGCTACAATGATGCTATTAGCTTCAGGAGGTTGCCAGGAAAGTGGTTTGATCCTTAGAATGCTCTGAACTGGCCTGTGGAGGAAGATTCGGTCTCTACTTTTTGACCAAAAAATTGAGTTTTATTTCTTGCTTCGGAGGCAGGCTGCGCGTGAAAAATCTCCTTTTTAGGGTTCACCAAACTTCAGTATATGTATTGAATCCAATTAGGTCAATATTTTTGGCAAGAATCCAAAGAATAATGGTCTTGAAGTTGTGATTCCAAACTTTCCAAAATTGGAGATTTCCTCTTGTTTATGGATTGGCACGATTTGCTTGAGGTTATATAGCTTGCATGATCTTCAATTCAATGCAAAATAAGTCTCATTCCATAAGTTTGATTTGTTTTGATTTAATTTGATTTAATTTGAATTTATTTGATTTTAAAAATGAATAAAAATTAAAATAAATTAAATAAATGAGTGAATATTGCATGGGGGGTCCCATAGGTCGTGGAGCATTCTAGGATTGAGATTCAATCTTGAAAATATGGGCCCATGTGAAAAAATATGCAATTTTGAGCATTGTTGACTTTGGGCAAATTTCCAAAAATGGCCAACTTTGACGATGCATATCTCTCTCAATTTTGACCCTAAAAGGATGTTCTTGGACTTTTTAGAAACCTTAGAATGTCCCCTAAACAAACTTTTCGCTTTAATCCAAATTGTATCTTCCATGTTCATGTAAGAAGCTTTGACCCAAAAGGTATTTTTGTTGACTTTTTGGAATGACCTATAATGTCTGAATTCATATATTTCCATGAGTGCATTTCTTGAACTTGAGGGCTGAAGATGAGTTGTAGGGAATTGGGTTCTCTTCAAAATGATCCTTAGATGAGAAATTTATGATAAAGTATGAGAGAGTTATGCCTGGTCAAAGTTTGGTTGACTTTTCCTAAGAAACCATAATTTAGCAATTTTTGGGTTTTGATGAATTAAGAGCATTTCTTGAGGAATCATGATCAACCCTTGATCAAATGATGGATATCACTTCAAAATGTTGATGTTGAATAAAAATCTTGGAGTTTGACTATATGTGGGCCCCAGTTGACTTTTGACCTGATATAGTTGATTTTCAAGCATCTGAGCAGTTGACTGGGCAAACTTCTTGTACAAGGAAAGAAATTTGGCATGAATGGTCTTAAGAACATATTAGGACTATGGAGAGCATATGAGGCCTTTGGGACTCTCCCATCTTGATGAAAATGGAAACCCTAGTTGGAGGTTCATTGCTTTTAGGAGAGAGTTTCTCTGGTCAACTCTTTGACATCCTTGAGCAAATTGAGTATCTTAATGAATATATGTTGAGTAAAATGGGAGGGAAAATTTTGGGGTACAACAAGCCTCAATGAGTGTAGTATCGAGTATACCAAATTTCGTCGGAACCAAAGTCGGTTATCTCACTGCTTCCTAATGGCTAGGATAAGTCAATTTAAAGGTTCTAAAGGTCAGTTAGCGCTTAGTGACACTATGAGGAAGCCTAATGTTATCCTTAACTTACTCAAGGAACATTAGTACAATCCAAATCATAGCACTAACGTAGCCACCACTTCGTTCGTATTAGTCTACATCGTATAACCTCCATGGTTTATTTCTACTTACCTAATAAGGTGCCCCAGATCCGGGTATAGGATCTTTACAAGAATCCCCAACAAAACCCTCAAAGATAAAACAGTCAAAGTGAAACAAAGAAAGCAATTTAAAATGATCTAGACCCTAAGGTAAACCCCACTTTATAATTCTCCCCAGCAGAGTTGCCAATTCTGTGATATGGTGGCAGAACCGACTTTTTAATACTGGTTTTGCATTTTTTGTTTGCAAATGTTGCGGTAAGCAAGATTCACCACCGACTTTTATTTTATCCAACAAAGGAAAAGGTGAAAAGAACATAAAAAGACCTTTTTTCGATATTTCTGAGTACGGGGGGTAGATTATGGAAAGGGATGGATTTAACACCCTTTCCATCCATGGTTTTCCATGGGCTCTTAGGTACTTGCTCATTTTTGAAAATTGATTGTGTTTGTGTGTTTTGAAAAGCTTTGAAAAATGCCTTAGTGCGACGATTCACTTTATGGCAACTCTTGCATCATTCCTCAAGAGTGTGATAAAGCATTTTTTGAAAACTTTTGTTTGAAAAGTATGCTTAAAAGTGTGTTGTAAAAATTTATTTGAGAAAATACCTAACAGTTATCTACCTACTCGAAAAGAAAGCGTTCTTTTCCTCTTATCCTTTAGACCGTGTTATCCTACTATTAGTGAGTAGGTAACCCTAGTTGTTGGATGTTTGAGGGACTATCGAAAGGAGCGTACGGTCACTAAGGCAACTGGTCAAGAACTCTTAGTAACTGTCCTAAAGTCCTAAGATCACTTTTATACCGAGGCAACATTCGAGAGAGTCATAGAGGGACTAGTGATCTCTTTAGACTTGAGGACAACCACTAAGAATTCTCACGATTCGAGAATTGTGACCGTTATTTTCCGATGCAACCAAGTGAGGTATACCCTAAGGGTGCAAGTGTGAAACAGTGCTTTTTTCAGATATATTATCTTGAAGTTAGTGGTCTAATGGTTAATTGATTTATCTTGTCATGCACGCCTAAGTTACTAACAGTTATATATACAAGCATATACAGAATATAAAAGCGAGAAATAAAGGGTCCTACGCTATTACAGGGCTTTGGTGTAGATACATTAATAATGAACGAAAAATAAGATGCGAAAATTGTAAACCCTAATTAAGCTATTACAAACCGGGCGCAGTTACATTAGTAATAAAAAAGGTAATCGTACGGAAAAATAATAACGCGCGAGAATTGACTGGAAAAAAGTTTTAAACCCTAAAAATCTAATTTTCTCATTGAAAATATTTTGGGATTTTTTTATGAAAAGGTTTGAAATTTAACCTAATTTTTCTAATTAATTTTAATTAATGAAACAAGTTAAAGTTGATGAAATTAATTAATTTGTAAAAATTAATTTATTAAAAAAACTAAGTCCTATTTTTGTGATGATTTTCAGATTTTATAATTAAAAAAAAAGAATAAACAAATAAAATATAAATTAAATAAAAAGAATAAAAAACTTAGAAAAATGGGCCTGAGGGAGGGGGGGGGGTGAAAACCCAATTTGGAGGGTTGCATGCTGAATTTGTCAAGGCCCAAGATCCTGTAAGCCCAATGCAAACGTGAGATCCACTGTGGAACAAGTTGGGAGGTCCATCACGTGGATGCTTCCCCAAGGTGTTAGATTTGGCACTGCTTGATATGATGGTGATGAATTTGAGGCCTATGATGAGCGCGTTGGGAATGGAAGTATTAGATCTGCAAGAAAATTATGAGAAAAGTAATATGCAGGAGGCAGGGGTCGAACCCCTGACCTCCCACACGCGCGCACCTTAAGCCCTTCCTGTTGTACCCCAAAATTTTCCCTCCCATATTTCTCAAAAACATTTCAAGAAGGATCCACAAGTTGCTCAAAGAAGTCCAAGGGTTGACCAGACAAACTCTCTCCTAAGGCAGTCTACCTCAAATTAGGGTTTCATGTTGCATCAAGATACTTGAGTCCAAGGGATCCCAAATTCTAACCATTGTCCTAATATATTCTCAAGATCATCCATGTCAAGTTTCAAGCCTTGCAGAGGAAGTTTGCTCAAGTCAATTGCTCAAAGGCCTAAAAATCGACTATGCTAGGGCAAAAGTCAACTGTGGTCCCCATACAGTCAAATTTCAAGATTTTTGGTCAACATCCTAATTTTGAAGTATCATTCATCATTTAATCAAGGGTTGATCATGATTCATCAATGATTGCTCACAATTCATCAAAACCCAAAAGTTGCTAAATTAGGGTTTTACAGGAAAAGTCAACTCAACTTTGACCAAGCATAACTTCCTCATACTTCATGATAAATGACCCATCCAAATCTCATTTTGAAGATGATTAAATTCCATACAATCCATATTCAGCTTCCAAGTTCAAAATTTGCACTCACAAGAAGTTATGAATTTGGACATTATAGGTCATTTTGAAAAGTCAACAAAAACACTTTTTTTGTCAAAGCATCATACATGAAAATGGAAACCTCAATTGAGATGAGACCAAAAGGGTTGCTTAGAGGACATCTCAAGCTTTCTAAAAAGTCCCAGAACACCTTCAAAAAGTCAAAATTGAGGAAGTTATGCATTGGTGAATTTGACCTTTTTTGCAAAATTGCCAAAAGTCAAAAGTGCCTCAAATTGCAATTTTTGTCAAATGGGCCTAACTTTTTGCACTTGTTTTGAGTTGGTAGCATGG
The DNA here is from genome assembly GCA_948472305.1 of Vicia faba. Taxonomy (NCBI): domain Eukaryota; kingdom Viridiplantae; phylum Streptophyta; class Magnoliopsida; order Fabales; family Fabaceae; genus Vicia; species Vicia faba. Next base: position 1,265,512,079 of record OX451738.1, read on the forward strand.
TCCACGAGCCCTTGATCTTTCCACTTGTCTTTATCTTATTTTTTCTATTTATTTTGATTTTTATTTCAATTAAATCAATTTAAATCGAAATAAATCTTGAAAATATCCAAACCATTCAAACCTTTAGATTTTGTACACATTTCAGGTCCCATATATAGCTAGCAAGTGAATCAAATCGTGCAAGGCATAAGTGTGCATAAAAAGATTGATTTAGGCATATTTTGGAAGGATTTTCAAGTGAATCAAATCAAGATCAAAAGCCATAATTGATAAAGATTGAGAGCACAATTGTAACCCTAATTCAATCAGTGGTATATAGTGGATGATTGTAGACAAGAAGCACAGGGTTTGGAGGCGTGGAGAGGCAGAACCAAACTTGAAAAAAATTCAAAGAAAGTGGTGATCTGACTTGATACTTCCTGGCGTTTTCAAGATTCCCTAGCCATATCATTCGCTTCTTGGGTATACAAGGAAGCTATACCAATCAAGAACAAGCCTCTTCGTGCCCATAATCTGGTTCCAAGACCCCCGCTGTTTGTCTCTATTTTCAGAATCGAATCTCTCTATCCTTGCATCCTTATCATGTTTCGATAGCATATTTGTGATCCTTATCATGTTTGCAAGCTGACAGTACCATTCAATTGCATTATTGTTAGCTGTATTAAAATCCACCATTGTTAGGGTTTTGTTGCGCGTTTTGGGATCTTTTGATACAAGTGAAATTGGTCCACAAGAAGGGCACCATAATACTCAGCAGGCCAAGGCGATTTGATCTGTAGCATTGGATTCCATTTATTATGCCTGGGTGAGATTTTGAAACAAGCAGGGTTTGTAGTGACGGACGTTTGTCCGTAGGTAAAAGTCTCTGACTTTTACCAACGGAGAGAGGTTGGGGACGAAGGCGTGGCACCTTCCCATTTGACCATTTGAATTATGGCGCGTTTTTTTATTTTCCCCCCACTAACTTGCATTATTATATATTATCAATTATTGTTATTCAATATACAACAAATGCGTCCAACTCAGTTGTAGCGAAGCAGGTGGAGAAAGTCACAGGACCTGGGTTCGAATCCCATGTCCCCCTCCCCCATATTTCATGTTATTTTTCATTGCTTGATAATGCGTGCATACAATGAGTGAAGACCACTATGGACCATCATCTTCCAACCATCAGATTACCCACCATCCATATCTGAAGGCCACTGCATAAGGATCTATCATGCGTCCCAGTCAATGTGTAGCACTGTATCACATCCCCCAAGATCACTTTCAAACAGGCCCATATTCTTTTCCTTTTCATTTATATTTTCTTAATTAATTCATTTAATTATTTTTATTCACACAAAATTAACTCTTTTTTATAAAAAAAAATCATAAAAAATAATTTGTCATCCAATTAGATTTAGTTTATTTTTTATCAAAAAAAATTAATTTAATTAGTTTATTTAATTTATTAGGCAACTTTAATTCCTTTTGTAAATAAATTAAAAACAATTAGAAAATTAGGGTTTTAGTTTAATTTACTTTTTATTTTCTTTTTCTTAAAAATAACCAAAAACACAAAAATAGGTCAAATTTAATATCTTCTTAATTTAATTTAATTAGTAATTAGGTTTGTAGATATTTAATTCAAACCCTTATTTTCTTAAAATAATCAAAAACACCAAAAAAATAATTTTTCTTTCAATTAGGTTAGACGGGGTCAAAACCCTAATTTCCTTTCGTTCCCTATTCGTCACGCGTTTATTTATTTTTTGTAATATTGATGTAACTGCTCACATGATGTAATAGATTAATTAGGACTTTTTCCGTTTATTTATCGTTTTAACGAGTTTTTTGGCTAATTAATACCCGAAGTCTTGTAATAGCGTAGCTTTATTTTCCGCATTTTAATTCCCGCAAAATATTAACTGTTAGATGTATGATATTAGGTTGCACGATGTTGTACCCCAAAATTTTCCCTCTCATTTTATCCAGATTCTCCTCACAAGACTTCTTGGACTCAAGACCAGATTAGGGTTTGCTCAGCTCAAGACATCTCCTTGCACTGTTGACCTGAAATTAGGGTTTGTGTTTGCACAGGGATTTTTGGACTTTCAGTGCCTCATGTGACTTTCATACTTCATGTTGGACCTATAAGATTGCCCATACCAAGTTTCAAGCTTTGAATCACATTTTTGCCCAGTCAATTGGACAGTTGACCTAAAAATCAGCTATATTGGGGAAAAAGTCAACCATGGCCAATTTACAGTGAAACCTCATAATTTTTGATCCACATCAACATTATAGGCTCCTATGAACCATTTGATCAAGTTTGGACCATAACTCCTCAAGAAACTTGATCAGATCATCAAAAGGGCAAAATGGTCAAAATTAGGGTTTTGACTGTAGAAGGGCAATTTCTGATTTTTCACCTAGCCAATGGAAAATTGGGTTCAAACATGGTTTCAAGGGCTCAATGGCATCATCTTGACCTAACCAAAAGGTTCAAAAGATCTCAATTGCATTGAATTGACAGATGAATTTTCCAATCAACTGATCAAAAATCAACTGTACACTGAAAAGTCAAACTTTGACTTTTTGGTCAAAATCAAGTGCCAAGGGTCATATTTCATCAAGATTTGTCAAAACATGAAACTTGTTCATCAAGAAACCTAATTTTTAAAATTAGGGTTAAAGTTTGAAATTTTTCATAACTTGGAAAATTTCTAAGTTATGATAATTTCTTATTTTTTCCCAACTTTTCCAAACTTTTTCACCATGATGCAATTGGTTTCAAACAAAACTTCCAACATGAAAGTTGTATTCCTCCACCAAATATACAACTTTTATTCACAAAGTTTCCCCAAAAGAAGCTTGTATCTCTAGTTATGATTTTTGGAATAAGGGTCCAAAAACTTTCTAACTTAGTGAAATTTTGCCCTAGTTTAGGCAGGATTTTGACCTATCTTCATGGCAATTTTTCACATAGTTCCACTTGGAATCTCAAAATGAATTTCAAATATGGATTGTAAAGCATGTTACAAGCTTTCCAAAATGTCCAAGAACTCTCCAAAATTATTTATGGTTAGGGAGAATCGAAGGTTTGAATTTGGCAAAAACACACTTTGATCCATGGCATGTTTCATGTTGACACAAGTTGCAAAATCTGTCCAACTTTGCTTGTACTAGAATACAGGTCTCTAAACCCTTCCACACTCAAAAATTGAATGCAAACTCATTGGTTTAAGGCATTATTCTAATCAATAGAGGTTTAAACATTGAATTAATCTTAAAATGGCAAAAAGGTTACATTGCTACTTTGATAAAGCACACTTTATGCAATTTTGTTTATCTTGAGCCATGGACCAAACCTTTTACTGCAAACAAAGTCCATTAATATAAGGCAATTGGTACCAACTCTCAGCAGGCCTTGAGCTAGCCTGTACAGGCTTTGAGCTTTGTCAACTCACCTTTTCTTCAAAAACAAGAAAGCTTGCAAAAGTGAACATAACTCTTCCATCTGATAAAACCAAGCATTGGCATCATTTGAAACAAGCTCGACATATTGTAACAAGCAAGAAACACGATTTGCCAAGCTCTCAAACACCCTAAAACACAAAATCACAAGTTCTTGCCCAAACAGGGCATTTGCTGCAGAACCATTTCAAAAACCAAATTGGCTCGTGCGTTTTGCCTTGAACCACTTCAAATACATTCCATACATCACATCTAAGCTGTCCAGGCCCTTATCTTGTAACTGTAACCTCTGTTTCAAGGATCACCATTTTCATTTTTAAGCTTTACAGGTTGACTTCTACAAGGATATTCAGGCCACTTCAAAGCAAGCTGAGCATTGGGAAAGGTTGTGGGAACATCAAGCAAGCTTACACGACCTTCAAACCTCACTCAAAGTTGCTACATTGCCATAACCAAACTCACCTGAACAAGGTAATTTTCAAAGTTCTATCTCCTTATTTAGGCATCATTGGGCTTAGGTTTGTGAAGCAAAAATGTAGTCTTTAATGTGCTTGAGTTGTACATATGCATAGCTTCCATTTATATTGACTGAGCTAGGAGTATTTGATAGTTGAAGTTGCTGAAAAAACTAGGTTAGAATTTAGGGCCACTAAAATTCTCTCTGGTCCTTGAGAGTTAGATCAAGTTTTTTATATCATTAGAATCGTGAGTTAACAAGCTACAAGTTTCATGTTGCAAGATTTTGTTTTTGTGCAAAGAATAGAGAGTTACAGAATCAAGTACAGGAAGCACGCGCGTGTTTGTTCAAAGGACATGGATGAAGTGAGCATTGAGCTTGGGCTTGCTGTTTCTGCTTTTGACACCCTCCATTTTGTTATTTACATCCCCTTGGCCCATTTGCTATGTTTTGTATATTTTCTCATTTATTTTATATTTTCTGACTTTATTATTTTTTTTCTTGAACATTAAAAACAAAAAAATATTTTCTTAATTTTTGCATTTTTATTTTATTATTTTTATTTTTTTTTTTGGCATAAAAATAGTTTATTAATAATAATATACTTTTTTATTTTCTTAAATAAAACTTGTAAATAATATAAAAATATTATATATTTTTATTTTTATTATTTATACTCTTAAAATAATATTTTCACACATATTTTAATTTTTAACGTTTTTTGTATATATTTTTATTTATTTTCTTATACATAAATGAAATAAATAAATAATATAAAACATATTTTCTTTTAAAACAAAAATTAGGGTTTTCACCCCTTTCAAAAATAATCATTTTTATTTTCTTATTTTAAGACTTAAATAAATTTATTTTTACATACATAAAATAAATACAAAAAACATTTGTGCATATTTATATTTTATTGTACATTTAAATAATTGTTCATTTATTTATTGTATAAATTCAATTGGGTTGTAATAGTAAATTAGGGTTTTAATTTGTGCAAATACCCCCTATTCAAACTTGTATCCCCCTTCCCATAATATTGTTGTAATAGTCTAGATTTACTTTACGCATTTTATTGCTTTCATTTACCATGATAGTAAACTAGGGTTTTGTATGCAAAGACCAAAAATCAAAACAAATAGCATGACTTAATGCAAGACAAAAATGCATGAAAAAGACAACACATTGCACACAAGCACTCCTAGGGTTTCATCCACTTTGTTGCCTTAAAATGGCCATGGTATGCATGCTAGGTATCTTGGAAAAACAAAATCAATCAAAAAGATCATAGTCCCTCGATGACGCTATCAGAATGTTGCCTAAAAACAAATGATCTTAGTCCCTAAAACTTGCTAAGATACTTGGCAATATTGTTATCATGGTCATACGATGACCCACGCCTGTTCCGTTTAACATCCAAATACAAGGTTGTTTACCAAATACAATGGTAAAACAACAATGTAAAAGGGTTAAAAATGTGTAGGAAAGATCTTTGAGTGAGTAGGGTAGACAACTCCTAGTTACTTGATCTCTTTCAAACAATCCTTGCTATTTTCAAACAAACACACACACAATTTCAAAACAATTTCCAAACAACTTTCAAACATTGAAACATTTTTCAAAAGACAAACACCTTTGTATACATTCAAACAAGAATCATTACAAAGGTTGCCTAAACAAAAGGCCTCTTTTCAAAATACTTTCAAAACCACACACAAAAGCACCATTTCAAACAATTGAAAAGCAAAAGCAAGTGATCTAAAACAAGTAACTAAGAGCCCATGGAAAACCATGGATAAAAAGGGTGCTAGCACCTTCCCTTTTCATAATCTTCCCCCCGAACCCAAAAACAATCTCAAGGGTCTTTCCTGTGCTTTTTTACCTTTCCTTTTAGATAAAATAAAAGTCGGTGGCGACTCTTGCTAAACCAAAACATTTGCAAACACAAACGCAAAACCTCAAGTCAGTTCTCCCACCGCATCACACATGACAAGAATGTATGTTAAATTTAAAACGGTTAGCAAACCCTAGATGTGCAAAGATAATAACTTGAAATTGAATCACTCGCATATGCTCACTCCTAGGGTATACTCTCACTTCGGTCGCCTTCGGTAAACGATCATTAAGTATAGGGTATTTTAGAGGTCGCTCTCTTGTCTAAACAAACATCAAATGTCCCGTTCAGAAATGTTTCCTCGGAAAATTTGCCTCGGAAATGTTGCCTCGAATATTGATCTTAAGATATTAGGGTTATTACTAAGACGTCCTAACATTGCTTTAGTGATCGTACGTCCCTTTCGAATTGACCCTTAAAACTCCAACGACGATGCTACCTGCTCACTAATAGTGGGATAGCACTGTCTAAAGGAAACAAGAACAAAAACATTCTCTTTTTCGAGTAGGTAGATTAGTTCTTAAGTACTTGCTCAAACAAAACAAACTTTTTTCACATTTACACTCTTTTCAAACAAAGTTTTCAAAACGACTTCGTAACACTCTTGAAGACAGAAGCAAGGGTTAAATCGAAGTAAAACAAAAAACTTTTTCAAATCAAACACACACACAAGAAATTTTTAAAATGATGAGCAAGTACCTAAGACCCCGTGGAAAACCACGGATAGAAATGGTGCTAATACCTTCCCTTTCTATAATTTACCCCCCGTACTCAAAATCTCTAAAAAGGGAATTTTTCTGTGCTTTTTTCCTTTCCAGTTGGATAAAATAAAAGTCGGTGGCGACTCTTGCTTACCGCGACATTTTGCAAACACAAACGCAAAATGCAAACCAGCATTTCAAACAGTCTGGTTCTGGCCACCGTATCACACTTCCCCTTTGCCATTTGAGCCAACTGATCATTCATTATACAAAACAAACATAATTTAATATATTGAATAATGGTCAGTAATTATAACAAAACGCGCGCACCATTCAAACTAGCCAACCAGATCTTGCCACACAGTCGTCTTCCCCAATGGCTGTCGTTTTAGGCAAGGAACCTTTACCTACAAACATGGCTTTAACTATAACCCTGCGTATTTCAAAAATCACAGCCACACAATAAAAATGAAATCTAAATACATAGATGAACTGGGTTTGATCTCGTGAGTGCAATGGTGTTCATCTTTTGGCTTAATTTCACATGTACTGAAAAACCCTAAAATAAAGCTTCAAACCCTAGCAATGGAAGTTATTCATACAAGCATCAAAAAACAATTGATTATGCAAACATGTTCTAAATGATTATACAAACATGAATATGTAGTTAGAATTCATATGCGTGTATATTCAAAATCAAATTCAAGAAACTAAGGGCAAACTGTGATTCTGTACGCGCGGTTTCTAAAGGTGTAGAGGCGTGGTAATGCTCTGAACAGCTTCCAAACGTGGCCAAGAATTGATTGCAAGTCTTAGAATACTTTGAATCTCCTTGTGGACAAAAATCCGATCACCACTTTCTTGTCAAAAATTTAAGTTTTGTTCTTCCAATTCACACGGCCAATCCTCCTCCTTTTGCTCTGGGTATGTTATGGACATATAATAGAACAAATTAGGTCAACAAAAACAGACGCAATCTTGAAAAATTATGGAAAAGAGATTTGATTTGCTATGGATATTTTTGATTTCTAAATTAGGCCAAATCATGATCTTTTCCAATCCAATTAGTCCTTGCACGAATTATATGATTTTCCAGCTGATTATAGACTCATAATGTGCTCATAAAATCCAATCTTTGATTTTATTTCATTATTCCATTATTTTAAATGATTTATTTTGATTTTAATGAATAAAAAATAAAAATAAAATAATAAAAACAATAAAATAATAAATGGATAAGCTCAGGGGTCGTGGGTCATCTTAGGAACAAGTTTCAAACAAGAAAAGATGGGCCCATTTGGAAAAAGATCAATTTTGATCAATGTTGACTTCATGCACATTTCCAAAATTTGGTCAACTTTAGCAATGCATATCTTTCTCATTTTTGGCCCTAAGAGGGTGTTCTTGGACTTTTTAGAAATTATAGTATATCCTCTAGACAACCTTTTTGGTTTCATCTCAATTGGATCTTCTATGTTCATGTAAGGAGCTTTGACCCAAAAGGTGTTTTTGTTGACTTTTTGAAATGACCTATAATGTCTGAGCTTATATCTTTTGATTGAGGCATTTCTTGACCTTGAGGGATGAAGATAAGTTGTAGGGAATTGGATTATCTTCAAAATGAGCATCTGTTGGAAAATTTATGATAAAGTATGAGAAAGTTATGCCTGGTCAAAGTTTGGTTGACTTTTCATATAGAAACCCTAAATTGCCATTTTTGACTTTTGATGAGTTAGGAGCATTTCTTGAGGAATCATGATCAACCCTTGATCAAATGATGGATATTACTTCAAAATGTTGATGTTGGCCAAAAATCTTGAAGTTTGACTGTATTTGGGCCACAATTGACTTTTGACCTAGCATAGTTGATTTTCAGGCATTTCAGCGGTTGATTGAGCAAACTTGTTGTGCAAGGTATGAAACTTGTAATGGATGATCTTGAGGACATATTAGGACAATGGATACCATTTTGGACCCTTGGAACTCAACCATCTTTCTTGAAATTGAAACCCTAGTTTGAGGCTTATTGTCTTAAGAAGAGGATTTGTCTGGTCAATCCTTAGTCAACTTGAGCAATTGAGGACCTCTAGGAGCATGTCTCGTGTGGAAATGGGAGGGAAAATTTTGGGGTACAACAAAGGGATACCGGTACCAACAAATGCGTCACACTAACATAGCCATTGCTTTAACCATATCGGTATACACCGTACAGTTTCCACAATCTATTGCTACTTACCTAAAAAGGTGCCGCAGATCCGGGTAGAGGATCAAAACAAGCACAAACAAGGAACCATAATGTAAAGAAAACAAATCAAACAAAGGAAATCAAGTAAAGGTGATCTAGCCCTAACGTAACCCCACTTTTAAGTAATTCCCCAGCAGAGTCGCCGGTTCTGTAACGCGGTGGGGGAACTGACTTAGGTGTTTTGCGTTTTATCGCAATTGTTGCAGATAGCAAGAGTCGCCATCGACTTTTCTTTTATCCAATAAGGAAAGGTTGAAAAGAACAGGAAATACCTTTGAGATTGTTTTCTTGAGTTCGGGGGATAGGTTATGAAAAGGGAAGGTATTAGCACCCTTTTCATCCGTAGTTTTCTACGGGCTCTTAGTTGCTTGCTAGATCACTTGCTTTTATTTGAAAATGTTCTTGTGGTATGGGTTTTGAATGTATTTTGAAAATGTCTTTGTAATGGTTCTCATTTCTATAAGAACGCGTACAAAGTGATGTTTTTAAAAATAGTTCAAAGAGGTGTTTGTGGAATGTGTTTTTGAAAGTGATTTTGAAAAGGTGTCTTTGCAACGGTCCTCGTTTCTATAAGAACGCGTACCAAGTGTTTTAACTTTTGAAAATGTTTCAAATGAAAGTGTGGATGTATAAAATGTTTTTATTGTGAGCAAGCGAGCAACTAGGAACGTCCTACCTACTCAAAAGGTCTTAAATGTTCTTTTCCTCCTCCTTTAGATGTTGCTATCTTACCATTGATTTGATAAAAAGCCCCATCGTTGGATGTGAAGGAACGGGCGTGGGACGTTTGTATAGTCATAGAAGGCAACCTATGGGACGTTTTAGCAATGTCGTTTAGGGACTAGATCGTTTACCGAAGGCAACATTGAGGGACATCGAGGGACTATGATCTTTTATCGAGGGTCTTTGCTAAAAACGCCCATATTCGAGGGACATGACTATTTCCTGAAAGGCAACAAAGGGAGATTACCCTAGAGGTGCTAGTGTGAAAATGTGTTTGATTGCGTGTATTTTGTCTTGCATTTAAGGTTATCTACTTATTGATTTTATCTTGCCACACACCCTAATTACTAACAATGTATGAAAGCAATAAAAATGCGGAAAATAAATCCTAAGCTATTACATCATTTCAGGGATGGGGATACATATTTACAACCGGAGATTGCAAGAATTTAAATCCTAATTATCTATTACAACCATAAGGAATTGTACAATACAAGAAAAGGAAAGGATTTGTTTTGAAAAGGGTTTTTTTGTCTTAATAAATCAAAATTAAAATAATTAGTTAATAAAAAGAAAATATTTTTTATGTCTTTTTTATATTAATAAAAATAGTATTAATGCTAGAAATAATAAAAATAAGAAAGAAAAGGAAAAATAACAAAAACAGGATCAGCATGTTGCTGAAAAGAAAAATGAGAGGGACCAGAAGTTCTAATGCTAGGAACGCTGTAGTTCAGAAAGAAACGTTAGAGGAAACCAGAAGTTCTGGGTTGCTACGCGCTGAAGTTATGGGTGTTAAAACACTGAGGAAAACCTAGAAGTTCTGTGTGCTGTGTTACAACAGTGAGAAAAACCTAGAAGTTCTGTGTGCTGTGTTACAATAGTGAGAAAGACCTAGAAGTTCTGTGTGCTGTGTTACAACAGTGACAAAAACCTAGAAGTTTTGTATGCTGTGTTACGGCAGTGAGAAAAACCTAGAAGTTCTGTGTGTTGTGTTACGACAGTGGGAAAAACCTAAAAGATCTGTGTGTTGTGTTACGACAGTTAGAAAAACCTAGAAGTTCTGTGTGTTGTGTTGCAATAGTGAAAAAAGCCTAGAAGTTCTGTGTACTGTGTTACAACAGTGAGAAAATCCTAGAAGTTCCGTGTTGTGTTAAAACAGTGAGAAAAACCTAGAAGTTCTGTGTGTTGTGTTACAACAATGAGAAAAACCTAGAAGTTCTGTGTGCTATGTTATAACAGTGAGAAAAACCTAGAAGTTTTGTGTTGTGTTACGACAGTGAGAAAAACCTAGAAGTTCTGTGTAATGTGTTACAACAGCGAGAAAAGCCTAGAAGTTTTGTGTTGTGTTAAAACAGTGAGAAAAACTTAGAAGTTTTGTATGTTGTGTTACAACAGTGAGAAAAACCTAGAAGTTCTGTGTGTTGTGTTACAATAGTGAGAAAAACCTAGAAGTTCTAGTCCTAATTCTGAGTCTAGTTTTCTTCAAGAAGTTCTGATCCACAGTTTTTCTACTTAAGCAATGATATGTACAGTCTCAACACTATGATATCTACATTTTTAATGATGTTCTGAATGAAAAGCTCAAAGTCAGGATGACTTACCTTGAGTCTGAAGCGTGTGTATGGGACTTGAGTTGCTGCCTTCGAATGTTTTGGGGTTAGCAAGAAATGGAACATAAATGTTAAGTTCTTTGATTCGAAGGGAAGAACAAGGGTATTTTTTTGAGAATTCTGGGTTTAAGAGTGTTTGAGTGTTTTCTTCTCTCTCTTTTTGTATTTGATAACTCTCTCCCTAAAAGCCAGCCCCTTAGATGTGTGGTGGAACAATTTATTTATAGATGAGTTTGTTATGGTTTTGGGGGGAAAACAAATGGGATTTGAACCGTTTTGGCATACTATTTCATTGCTTTTTCAATAAAACTTTTATGTGCTAATTTTGTGCAAATATGGGGTTTAAGAAAATGCAGGCGTGGACTGGGTCAGCAATAATTTTGGAGTGTTGTGGCAGCTGGATGCAGAAATGTGTCATAGCAGTACAACAAACTGTTCAAAATGAGGTTTTGGGGCTTGGTGATGTTCTGATCGAAGAGTGGAAAGACCAGAGTGAGATTCAAAGGGTGATGTTCAGATCGAAGAGTAGAACATAGTCTCGATATGCTGAAGAATGAGACTTGAAGGGTCATGTTCTGATCGAAGAACACAACTTCCATATGTTGAAGAATGAGATTTAAAGAGTCATGTTCTGATTGAAGAGTAGAGAATCTATATGTTCTGATAGAAGAGTAGAGCTTCTATATGTTCTGATCGAAGGGTAATGTTCTGATCGAAGGGTAGAGCTTCTATATGTTCTGATCGAAGGGTCATGTTCTGATCGAAGAGTAGAGCTTCTATATATTCTGATCAAAGGGTCATGTTATGATTGAAGGGTCATGTTCTGAATCACTTTTGCAAATTCTGTTTGTACTTGTGTGAAAACTGGCCCAGAAGTGTTGTCCAAATTCTGACTTAAAAATGCTCAGAATTTACTATGTGTTTTAGCTTCAAGGATGTCTTGATGGATTTATAACTTGAAATCCTAGCCTTTCTAGAATAAGTTCTGTTCTACAATGTTTTAGATCTCATTGAGATCTATAACTTTCATGTCAGAAGTTTTGATTGAATCATCTTGCATCATGATGAAAATCTGGCCCAAAGTTATGAAATTATCATATTTTCTTAACACTTCGAAATTTTTTTAAGTATTTAGAAATTTGACTTTTCAAAGTAATCTTTAACTTTTGATTTCTTGATGAACAAACTTCATTTCTTGATGAAATATGATTTTTGAAACTTGATTTTGATCAAAAAGTCAAAGTTTGACTTTTCAGTATGCATTTGACCATTTTGCCCTTATGAATGACTTTCTTGGAAAATTGTAATCCGAGACTTGAAACTTGACAGAAGCAATCCTAAGGGTCCATGATGATCCCTTGAGAAATGAGAGGGAAAAGTTTGGGGTACAACACACATCATCAAATATTTTTCATCATCAAAAAGGGGGAGTTAATGAGCAACCCCTTCATATAATTGGTTTTGAATGATAGCAAATATATGTGAAATAATCAATGAGTATTATCTACATGTGTGTATTGTAAAAAAAAATATAGTTTAACATGTTTAAAATGAGTTAAGAATGTGTTTTACACATAAAAACTGTTATGAGTCGACACAAACAGCTTTGCATCGACGCATACTTAAGCAAAGAATCATAAAAATGATTATGCTTCAGTATGAGTCGACACATCCATGTTATGCATCGACGCATAACATGTTTATGCTCCTGGAATACAACCTTCAACCTTTATGCATCGATACATAACTTCATGCATCGAAACATGATATGTTGATGTCCCTGGAAAATATTTTTGAACTTTTATGCATCGATACATAACATCATGCATCGACTCATAACACGTTTTGTCTTCAAAAATCAAAAGTTCAATCCAGTATGTGTCGATACATACGTGTTATGCATCAACTGATGTAAAATGGTTGGTTCTGCAATATGTTGTAATATCTGCTCGCATCGACTCATAACAACATGTATCGACTCATTCTGTGTTACATAACTAGCATGACTCGACTCACGCTAACATGCATCGATTCATAATACAAATTTCTGTCTCTAACCGTTTTCTGTTACATATATAAGTAAGTTTTTCAGCAGAAAACAACATGAGACATATTACAATTGTGAGCATCAATTCTGAGCAGCAAGAAGCCTGAAAGATACTTCATCTTCATCATCTTCTCAATCATCTTAATTCAACAACAACAACGAAAATCAAACATCTTTGTTCAATTGGATCAAGAGATCAAGAGATAATGTTCAGTTGTGCATTCAAGGGATCTCAGCCGGGTTGAAGATTCTGAAGGGGGCTTCGAGGAAAAACCAAGGGGTTTGTCCTTCAAGAACGGACGTGTTCTTGAGGGTTTGTTAGTCACGGTCGCACAAGTCAGATTCAGCCGTAGCCACGGGTTTGGAAATTAGAGGGATTTTTGCAAACAGGTCATGTAAGCGGAGGATCAGTTGTGGATATTGTAGGGAATCTTGATAAGGCTCATATCAAGTGGAGGTTCTTACAAGAAGAAGAAGGTCTTAGGGATTTCTGTCTGTCTGTGTAGTGTAACCTTGTATTCAAACATTCAGCAAAATTGTTATAAGAGTTCTCAATTTCAATTTTGGAATTGAGAGGGAGACGTACCCACACGTGAGGACGACAGTGGGGAACTTCCTTACCAAACTTCTTGCGTATTGTTCTTTCTTTCACTCTATCTCTTTACATTTTCTGCAATTTTGTGATTCCTGAGTTTTCTATTTAATGATAAAATAATGGTTCAAATACTTTCATCAAATCACCATTATTAATTATCAAACAAGCATACGCTAACCGTTTGACAAAATTTCTTACAAGTTTTAACTCATTGGAAACATTGTTATAGTGATAAGTGCATTAAAAACGTTAAGTAATCCGTGTTTATGATTCGTCTATTTCATACTAATAAAACCCAACAAGTTTATCGCATGTCCGGTTTTCTAGTAGTTGATTCAAAATAGATGGAAGTTGATTCTGGATACTTTTCCGCTGCTTTTAACAAACTTTGTTAAAAGATTTTAAATTCTCGTAGAATAGGGAGGTGATCTATTCACCCCCCCTCTTGATCACTTGCCACACCGTCTAACAGTGTAAATTTTCTTCAGTGATAGTCCCTGTTTTCATTGTGGAAACTCCTCTTAATAGCAATAACTCATTTAGGTCGGTTAGAAGTATCCAAAACGCCCCCATAGCTTAACAGATGAACAAAATAACCCGAAATACTGAAATCAGCATCGCAACCCAATACGAGGCATGGCAGGAAACGCGGGTGCCCGTGTTGGACCTCTGGGAGTTTGTCTTTTATTTTCTGATACAGATCTTCTAACACGGGCCGTGTCAGCTGACACGCGCGCCCGTGTCAGCCCCCTGACTTCCCATTTCCTTTGTCTCGTCCTAGCCTTCATCCTGACTCGGTCCGTGTTAGATGATACAGATGACTGTGTCAAGCCTCCTATAGGTGGATATTTATATTTCTTCCAAAACTCCGAGTTTCGCACCGATTTATTCCGATTTATTCTTTTGAACCTGGAAACACTAAAACACTAAACTAAAGCATAATATGCAATAAAACAAAATAAAACCTCGACAAGAAACACAAACGACAGCTAAAATAAATGCTAAATATCTGTGTAAAAACCACTGATCAGAATGCTAAAAACACCTAGGTGCTAAGTACCATTGGAAATATACAACAGAATAATTATTTTATTTTGGGAAGATGCAATACCTACCTGATTTTAGTTTGTATGAATTGCTCAAGGATTAAGCAGAACTGACTAGCAAAGGAAATAAATCTTCATCAGTTGTAAATATTTTAAAACTACCACTAAATTTGACAATTTTTCAACACGTGTTATAATGTAATCACTATAATAGACAATCTGATTCAGATTGAGAGTAACTTTGCCCTGTTTTTGCTAGTGTGGTAAAGCGGCAAGTAAAAGTAATATATTAATTTTATCAGGTGATATAGGTTATATCGTATCGTGTCCACAGAGATTGGTATTGATTCATCGTTCGACAAATCATTCATTAATTAGTTTGGGGGAAATGAGTTGTTTGTAAAGAAACGTAAAAACTATTGACAAGAAAATAAATTCATTCTTCAAAGGAGAAACTTATCAAGCATGCATATAATCCACTCATCATAGACTTAAACATATAGACCAGTTATACTCATTCTACAATACTCATCAATGTCATCACATATCAAATACAACACCCATTGTATCACCTCAGTAGCAATCTCTTAACCACCTCAACAACATAGAAGTCAACCATGCCACTCGTGTTAACAATCTCTAAGCCAACACAACCAACACAGAGGCATTAATCACAGACACTCTAAGTGAATAATAACGCTAAATTTATGTCTAGAATCCAGACACTATTAGATAATCATCTTAGATAAGAATTTGAGGTCTATAGCAACTCAAATCCCTAACACAGAGCAAAAATCAAGGATAACAATCCACAAAGATTTGTAAAGCAAATTAAATATAACGTCATGAGCGACAAACATACATAAGATCAAAGTAAATACATATATAAACCCAACCAAAAGAGAATACACAAAAAAGAAGAGAAATGAACCGCAAATCTTCCGTATTGTCAAAGCCGGTCGGAGAGAAATCCACCCCGAATCATCCGTGAGCAAGCTCTATAGTTGTTATCTAAGCTAATCCAGTATAAAAATGAGGTTGATGGAGTTGGGAGAACAAAAACAACCCCCTAAACCATCACCAAACAAATGAAACAAAATGAAAGTATAAAGCAAAATCTATTCCGCGACCATCGCCCGACGACACAACACACGTCGCCTGGAGACAAGTATTAAACACTTGGCTCAGGTTGCGCCACATACGCAGCAGGTAAAAAATATCTTCCATCGCCCGACGACAGAAAGCTCGGACTAATGACACCTTTATTCATCGTCTGGCGTCACGGCAGCAAAGCAAGACAGACCCAAATAGAAAATTGACTCTTCTCACTCCACCGTCGCCCAACGACGCATACGCGATGACCCTCGCATGGCCATCGCTCGGCGGCACACACCAGTTCAGCAACTTTTGTTGCTTTCTCAACACAACTTCAAATGACTTTCTCTTCTTGGCCTTATTCCTTTATTGATCCAACAATGCATCTTGGAGCTTTTATTTCTCATGCTCCAACAATGCTCAAATACCTACAAAATGAATACGAAACTATCAAGCGATACACTATGTACATAAAAATGCATTATACACAAACTAAACGTATTTATATATAAAGTTGAGTTATTCAACTGGTATCAACAGTAAAGAGTTGATAAATGCAATAAAAAATATATACTAAAATAATTACAATTTGGACTTATCAGTTTCACAATATCAAATGAAGTAAATAAATTTTTGTGAGAAATAAAAAATTATCACAATATTATAGTGAAAACTAAAAATGAAAATTCAAACAGTGAGCTGTTATATTTTATATGTTGTGTGAACATACCGAGCTGATTGTAAGAATATGCGTAGTGATATGAAGTCATCCAGCCGAAATTCCCAATTTTAATTTGATCAAAGCTCTGAGAAGAATCAAAAGAAATGTTTTGGCATGGTCTTCCAAATTGCAATGTTGCATAGATATAGCATGTTAAAGTTTACTCTAGGTGGCTAAACAATGAAATAATGCCAAATATATTTACATAGTCAGATACAGTGCAATTTCTAAAAGTAAGATTGCTAAACATACTTTTTAATTTTTTTTTTCAAAATTCTTTTTAAAAATTGATTTGCGAAATAGTTTCTAAAATCTAAAAAGTAAAACTTATTCAAACATACCCTTATATTTCTATTGCAGCTAATTTATCCACATAATTATTACATTTCATGTAAATATGAGAGACAATAAGAGACATACTATGAAGTAAATGAAGACAATTGAACTACTTATTCCTAAGTTTTTAGTCTTAAGTATTAAATCTGTTAGAATAGTAATGCGAATACATATCAAAGAAGAGAGAAATATACAGGAGTTTTGTTTATGTAGTTTGGTTAAATTATCCACTTTGTGATTAGGGAATATCTATAGCTCCTTTTATTTATGTCTTACAAATTGCATTGGATTAGAATGTTACAAGTCATATATATAATACCCGATTTTAGTTTATCTAAAGCCTCAATCCCTAGTTTCCCTCAATAAATAATTATATATACCCATAATTATCTCAACAATATGAGTTATATTCTCAACAACCCATAATTATCTCAATAAACCATAATTATTTCAACAATATGAGTTATACTCTCAACAACCCATAGTTATCTCAATAACCAATAATTATCTCACTAATACGAGCCATATTCAACAATCCCCATCTTAGCGAATATCAAAATAATAGGAAGACTTCTTGCATAACGATTCATCCTGAAAACTGGGGAGGTACTCCTCTTGCTTAACACTGAGAAACATGTAACAAGTTCAAACATTGTTTGAGCTTATCACTGGTGAATGACTTGATCAACATATCAAGTGCATTATCTGAATTGTGAACCTTCTCAAGTAATATATGTATGGATGCTAACAACTCCCTGATCTTGTGGACCTCACATCAATATGCTTGGTCCTAGCATGATACACATGACTGTTCTCCAAATAGATAACACTCTTATTATCACGATGCAACTGAACTCTACCTTGCTTAACACCTAACTCTTTCACTAACCCTGTAAGCCACAATGCTTCCTTGGCAGCTTCAACTACATAACTAATATGGATTTAACTGATGATTTCTAGCATATAGCTCATGTTATAGAATTTTTTTCATCCATATCACCTGTATAGTTAGAATCTACCTATCCCACAACTGATGGAACACTCTGCTCCATGTTGAACATGATACCATGATCTGTTATACCATTCAAGTACCTTAGGATCGACTTGATTGTTTCCCAATGTTGCTTCCCTGGCTTGGACTGTTTGTGCCAAATTCGATCTAGTGCAAACAATATCATACATCAAACAATCAACTGCATTGGCATAAGAAATATTAGACATACCTTTAATCTCTGAGTCTATCTTTGGACATTGTTCCAAAGAGAGTTTAAAGTGATTCGTCAATGGAGTACTCACAGGTTTAACTTTGCTCATATCAAATCTGCTCAAAACACCTTCAACATAGCTTTTCTGAGACAACCATAAATTATTAGATCCTTCGTCCCTGTGAATTTCCATCCCAAGAATCTTCTTTGCAGCACCCAAATACTTCATATCAAACATCTTGCCCAACTTGGTCTTTAACTTATTTACACCATACAAATGGTTGGCAGCAATCAACATATCATCAATATAAAGTAACGAGAAAATAAAATAGCCATAATTAATTCTCCTCACATAAATACAACAATCATACCCACACCTTCTATATCTAATTCGGAGAATGTATGTATCAAATCGCTTGTACCATTGCCTTGGAGATTTCTTTAAGCCATACAAAGACATCTTCAATTTGAAAACAAGTATGACATGTCCAGTATCATTGAATCCATCTGGCTGCTCTATATGGATTTGCTCCTCTAGATTACCATGGAGGAAAGTTGGGTTCACATTTATTTGCTCTAAATTCATATTCCTACTGGCTACCAGGGACAATACTACTCTGATTGAAGCATGTCTAACGACCGAACTGAAAATATCATCATAATCAATCCCCTTCTAGTGTGAATATCCCTTTTCAACTAGGTGATCCTTTAACTTTCCCCTTCTTTTTCTATTACTGTTGGCTTTTTCTTGTACACCCACTTGCAACCAATAGCTATTTTTCCATGTGGAAATTAAACAAGATTCCATGTTGTAACACGGTGAGAGAGTTGACTTGGGTGTTTTGCGTTTTATCGCAATTTTTGCGGATAACAAGAGTCACCATCGACTTTTCTTTTATCCAAAAGGAAAGGTTGAAAAGAACAGGAAATATCTTTCGAGATTATTTCTTGAGTTCAAGGGGTAGGTTATTAAAAGGGAAGGTGTTAGAACCCCGTTTCATCCGTAGTTATCTACGGGCTCTTAGTTGCTTGCTATATCACTTATTTTTTGGTTTGAAAGTGTGTTTATGATGTGAGTTTTGAAAGTATTTTGAAAAGGAATGTCTTTGTAATGGTTCTCGTCTATATAAGAACGCGTACAAAGTGTTTTGTATTTTGAAAAATGTTTCAAAGTGAAATTGTGGGTGTATAAAATGTTTTTGTTGTGAGCAAGCGAGCAATTAGGAGCATCCTACCTACTCAAAAGGTCTTTAAATGTTCTTTTCCTTCTCCTTTAGATGTTGCTATCTTACCATTGATTTGGTAAGAAGCCCCATTATTGGATGTGAAGAGATGGGCGTGGGACGTTTGTATAGTCATAGAAGGCAACCTATGGGACGTTTTAGCAATGTCGTTTAGGGACTAGATTGTTTATCGAAGGCAATATTGAGGGACATCGAGGGACTACGGTATTTTATTAAGGGTCTTTGCTAAAACACCCATATTCAAGGGACATGACTATTTTTCTGAGGCAACAAGTGGAATTACCCTAAGGGTGCATGTGTGTGAGTAGTGTGTTTGATTGCATGCATTTTATCTTTTGAACTTTTGGTTTTCTACTTGTTGTTTTTATCTTGCCATACATCCTAGTTACTAGCCTTTATACAAAAGCGATAAAAATGCAATAATAAACCCTACACTATTAAAACCATATTTAATTGCATGGAAATATAAAGGCAAAAATAAAATAAAAGTAAGAAAAATCGGTCTTTCGATTTGGGCTGAAACACACTTTGATTCTGCATTTTATGGCTTCCTTTGATTTGGGTTCTGAAGTCAGTGGAGTCATACCCTTCAATTTGCCTTTCTGTATCCTTTGACTGGGGGTTGGAATCAGGATAGTCACACCTTCCGTCTAGGCCTGGAAATCAGCATAGTTCTGCCTTTCGTCTGGGACTGGAAGTCAGCATAGTTCTGCCTTTCGCTTGAGACTTGGAGATAGCAAGGTTCCGGCCTTCGTCGGGGCCTGGAAGTGAGCATAGTTCTGCCTTTCGTCTGGGCCTGGAAGTCAGCATAGTTATGCCTTTCGCTTGAGACTTGGAGATATCAAGGTTCTGGCCTTCGTTTGAGGCCTGGAGACAACAAGGTTCTGGCTTTCGTTTGAGGCCTAGAAGCAACAAAGCTCATGCTTTGCCACAAGCTCCTTGCCGACTCTTTGTAAGAATATTGGGCCCTCAGATTGTGACTCGAAAGGCTTGTGCAGCTAGCCAATCGAAGGGTATACTAAACCTGTCTTAAATTCTAAAAATGCAATATCCAAATATAACTACAGTCCAGGGGTTAGCATAAAAACTAATTGGTCTCAAAGTCCAAAGCATAACCAATTAAGATTGAGTTTTCAGCATATGGGTAGTCAGAATCGAAAGCCAAAACATGGTCTAGAAATATCTACATTTTTCTCTATTGGCATGTGCACATGATATTAAAATAGAATAGACCAAGTTTGAAGGGAACTTACCTCTTGAATTCCTTAAATCGAAGGGAGATGCAAGTGCTTTCTTTGACGAAGAATGGGAGTTCGTTGGGACCTTCCTGAGGCTAATCCAGTTACTACTTTGTGAAAGCAATGACTGAATTGAAAGAGGTTGTGTGAGTGGATAGAAAGCTCTTTTATAACAAGTGATGGGATAACTCAAAGGCCTACTATATGGTAGCCGGGGGAGTGGGTCGAAGGGTAGTTTGATGGTCACTTGGAGGGTGAATCGAAGGTTTTTTCTTAGTGTATAGAAGTGTTTGAAAAAGAATGTTAGGAAGTGTTCGAGAATATTCACAAGTGTTTTCTTGCAATCCTTCAGACACCTTTAACATGTGGGGTGATGTATCCTATTTATAGATGGCTTGGGCTGATGTTTTGGGAGGGAAAACAAAAGGTTCAAACAAAAAAGGTATGCTATATTTGTAGCTTTCGAAGGACAGTGTTTTTTATGCCATTTTAGTGCAAGGAATAAGGCAACATTGCAGAACTACTGTGAAGCAGTTTTGGAGTTTTATGGCTAGTGTATCAGGTCTGGATCTGGCAGTGCATGTGACTTGGTCAACAAATGCCTTTGGCATCTCAACCTTTTGTCTTGACTCTATAGCTTTGTCCTTCGACCAGACTTTTCAATAAGCATTTATTTTTTCAAATTGAAGTGTCATTCGAATGGCTCATGTGGGTATCCTTTGAAGGAGCCAAATAAGTGTCTTTCGACCAGGCCCTTCATGGGTTCCTTCGACTGGCCCAAATACATGCTCTTAGGATGGGTCAGCAAAACATGTCATTTGATTGGGACATCCATGCATGCTTGGCAATCCCTTCGAATGTACCATCATGGTGCTTCTTTCGCGTGAGACAAAGGCATAGTGAAAAATTCGTGTGTTGAAGGAAGCCTCTTCCAAGGGAGATATTGCCTACTTAAATTTTCCTGCAAAGGGGGCCATGTGGCCAAACGAAGGAGTGTATGCAGGAAGTCCCTGCCTTATGACCTTATGCAAATATGCTCAAACGGAATTTTATAGAGAGGGAGCTACACACCCAAACGAAAGGCATGGCTAAGAGTTTGTGCTAAAGGATTCACACATCCCAAACGAATGATGCATGCAGGGGACGAAAGGCTCAGTCGAAGCTTGCAATACTGGGAAGGCCATTGGCC
Organism: Vicia faba; assembly: GCA_948472305.1. NCBI lineage: Eukaryota > Viridiplantae > Streptophyta > Magnoliopsida > Fabales > Fabaceae > Vicia > Vicia faba. The sequence goes on from OX451738.1 coordinate 1,265,533,893, forward strand.
CAAACAAAGGAGCCTGCAAGGGGCAAAACGTGTGATCGAAAGAGGGCAGAAGAGAGGCTTTGGCCTCCTGAATCGAAAGACATCATCAGGAGGCTTTTTTCCTTGTGAATTGAAGCTATTTGATGAGAAGTGTCGCCCTGTTGAAGCTTGTAACAAGTTGCTTAAGAGGGTGACTTTGGCCTTGCGCGTGTTAACATGGTAGGGAAATCTGCCTTGTAAGTCTTGGTTGACATGTAGAAAAAAAACTTGCACAAACGTTAAAGCAAAGTCAAGTACCCAACGAAACAGGAAATAAACTTTCCCAAATGAGTCCAGTGCCCCAATCAAAGCATGAAAGGTACTTGTCCCAATGAGTCCAGTGTCCCAATTGAAGCATGAAATGAGCTTGCCCCAAAGGAGTCCAACGCTCAAACGAAAGATGGCACCAAAGCTAAGGTGTCCAATCGAAGGATGCAAAATTGAAAAGAACTTGCTTTCCTTTAATTTTTTCAAAAGAGTATTTTCATTTGTTTTATCCTTTTTTAGCTATTTCTTCCTTAATCTTAATGCTGGAAAATCCAAATATATTTGTGTAAGCTTGAATTTTGGGAGCCCTTTGTGAGAATTGTCTTGAGGAATGAGAGGGAAAATTTTGGGGTACAACAGCTGCCCCTATTCAATCTTCTTAAACCTAACGAGTTAGATTGGCGAATCTGCCATTCGTGAGTTGAAGGTGGAAGATGATTGAACACTAGAGTGCCCAAAAATTTGCACTTGATGATATTATGGTTGAGGTGTGAGGAATGGGATTAAAGATGCCATTTGGAGAAATGATGGAGAGATGGTGGAGATGGGCTCATAGATGCCATCCAAAGGTGATTGTTGACATAAATTAGACTAAGTCTAAGCTTGAATTCAACTGGGAAAAGCATCAGAATAAACCTTTGGTCGATTTAAAACTGAACCTAGCAGAAGTCTTTGAATAATATTTAACTGGAAAGAATCAGGGTAAATATTTGGAGTGATTTATCTGAACCAGGGAAAGCGTCTACTGGGAAAGCATCAGGATAAACCATTGAGAGATTTAAACTGAACCAGAGGAAATGTCTACAGGAAAGAATCAGGACAAACCGTTGAGAGATTTAAACTGAACCAACAGAGGTCTTAAATGTTTTTTAACTGGAATGAATCAGAATAAATCTTGGAGCGATTTATCTGAACTAGGGAAGATGTCTACGGGAAAGAATCAGGATAAACCATTGGGAGATTTAAACTGAACCAGCAGAAGTCTTGAATATTCTTTAACTGGAAAGAATCAGATAAATCTTGGAGCGATTTATCTGAACCAGGGGAGATGTCTACGAGAAAGAATTAGGATAAACCGTTGGGAGATTTAAACTGAACTAGCAGAAGTCTGGAAATGAATAGGAATAAATATTTAGAGCGATTTATCTGAACCAGAGAAGATGTCCACGGGAAAGAATCAAGATAAACCGTTGAGAGATTTAAACTGAACCAACAAAGGTCTGGAAAAGAATCAGAATAAATCTTTGGAGCGATTTATCTGAACCACAGAAGATGTCCACGGGAAAGAATTAGGATAAACCGTTGAGAGATTTAAACTGAACCAACAGGGGTTTGGAAAAGAATCAGAATAAATCTTTGGAGCGATTTATCTGAACCAGAGAAGATTTCAACGGGAAAGAATCAGGATAAACCATTGAGAGATTTAAACTGAACCATCAAAGGTCTGGAAAAGAATCATAATAAATCTTTGGAGCGATTTATCTGAACTAGATAAGATGTCTGCGGGAAAGAATCAGGATAAACCGTTGAGAGATTTAAACTGAACTGGCAGAGGTCTGGAAAAGAATCAAAATAAATCTTTGGAGCCATTTATCTGAACCAGAGAAGGAGTCTACCGAAAAGGAATCAGGATAAACCAATGATCAATTTAAACTGAACCAACAGAAGTCTGAAGGAAGTGTTTGTCATGTAGCTAGTCACCCAGTCCTGTCTCGGGAACTAATTTGCAATTGATTTGTCCATAGATAGTTATCCTATCTTATTGAAAATTTGATGATGATCTTTCCTGAAAAGGTAAAGAGTTAGTTGTATGTAATTCCATGATGTATAAAATGTATGGGGTAATGATGTTTCTCAAAATAAATGAGATTGTGATATATGCATTTGTGTTGTCGATGTTTATGATGAATGAATGCAATGTATGCACATATTAGTTGTTCTGCTGCAGTGCTGTTTAGATTGGGGAAAATAAATCCCTGACTGCTGTTGGAAATGTGGAGTGTGAGCCTTCATATTTCTTAAATTTAAGTATTGATAGATGGGTTTCCGTCATTAGAGAAGTAATATTGGTTGGGGAAGGGAGACGTCATGCATTGCATTAGTGTGACACATTTGTTGGTACCAATATCCCTTGTGTTAAATCGAGGAGAATACGGGGCCACTGGATGGGATCATAAAGCACTAACTGACCTTAGAATCTTAGTTGAACAAACATGTCCATTATAAAAGTAGTGATATAGTCGGCTTTAGCATAAAGTTGAGGATTGGTTGATACTCGATACTACACTAATTGATATCAGACTTTCGGGATATTTCGTTCGTGAGAAAAGATCGCCTGAGATGAAACAATGCTAGATAAAGAAAGATTAGTGATATTGATACTCCTTAGAACCTAATTACTTTTCTAGGACAGGTTGAACCAAATAAACTTCAAGAGGGTACTTAACTATAAACCCCATGCAAGCCTAAACCTAAAGTCTTGTGTGTTTTACTTATGTGTGATTAAATTGTTCAAACATAACATCATGCATCATAACATCCATATTCATTTCACTAACCATTTCAAGTACCAAGGGAATTTATCTTTGTTCTGTTTTACAGATCATGGCTTCCGTTCATAGAAATACTGTCCGAATCAACTTTGTGAAAATACCTCTCCAACTTAAAGAGCTAGTGTTGTACCCCAAAATTTTCCCTCTCATTTTACTCAACAAATTTCAAGTGAGGTCCCCAATTTGCTCAAGGTTGCCCAAGAGTTGACCAGACAAACTCTCTCCTAAGGCAGTATACCCCAAATTAGGGTTTCTATTTTCATCAAGATGTGTGGACCACAAAGGTATCATATGCTTTCCAAGGTCTTAATATGTTCCCAAGATCATCCATGCCAAGTTTCAGGCCTTGCATAAGAAGTTTGCTCAGCCAACTGCTCAGATGCTTGAGAATAGACTATATTAGGTCAAAAGTCAACTGTGGCCCACATACAGTCAAACCTCAAGATTTTGGGTCAACCTAAACATTTTGAATTGACTTCCATCATTTGATCAAGGGTTGATCATGATTCCCCAAGGAATGCTCCAAATTCATCAAAACCCAAAAGTTGCTAAATTAGGGTTTCTTAGTAAAAGTCAACCCAACTTTGACCAAACATAACTTCTTCATACTTTATTAGAAATTTTCCATCCAAAGCTCATTTTGAATAGGATGAAATTCCCTTCAACTCATCTTCAGCTCACAAGTTCAAAATATGCACTCATAAAAAGATATGAATTTTAACATTATAGGTCCTTTTGAAAAGTCAACAAAAATACCTTTTGGGTCAAAGCTTCATAAATGAACATGGAAGATCCAATTGAGATGAAACAAATTTTTTTGTTTAGAGGACATCCTAAGATTTCTAAGAAGTCTAATAACACCCTCCTAGGGTCAAAATTGAGAGAGTTGTGCATTGTCAAAGTTGGCAATTTTTGGAAACTTGTCAAAAGTCAACATTAATCAAATTTGCATTTTTTCCAAAGGGGCACATGTTTTCTTGTTTGAAACATGTTTCTAATAGTACCCACGACCCCCGAGATTTTCCACCTATTATTTTATTATTTTTATCATTTATTTTGATTTTTTATTCATTTAAACAAAAATAAATCAAATTAAATGGTAAAATAATAAAAGCAAATCAAATATTGGGATTTTTGTGCACATTATGAGTCCATATACAGCTATCATGGCATGTAATTCGTGCAAGGATGATTTAGATTGAAAAAGTCATGATTGGAGCTATTTTGGAAAGAAATCATACAAGACCAAAATCAAATCAAATCTTCATAATTCCTCAAGATACCATGAGATTTCTTCCATTATTTTTGACCTAAATTCTTCCTCTATATAAACACAACACCCTCATACACTCGGGGGCACGGAATTGGCTGCCCAAGAATGCTCTCTAAAAACCTCAAATTCTGTCAAAACTAGTGCAAAGTCAAAACCGAAGATCCAGCCACTTTCAGTCCAAGCCATCAATTACAAATCATTCCTGAGGTATCTAATGGTAAGAATAGGTCAAAAGTCATGGACATTGATGCTTGAAACAAGCATACTCATCTTCTCCGATTTGCTTTTCTTTCAAACATTCATATAATTAATTTCATGCATTGCTAATGTTTATTAACTGTCCAAATGAGTTCTTGTTACGTAGAACATGTTTGAATCACAAACAATAGCTTGGCTTGGTGGATGAGGTGCCTAACTGTGACCCAAGGGGCATGGATTCATCACCCACCCCATGCATTTTTCACTTTTTTGACTATTTTCTTTTCTAACCCTTTTCATTTATTTATTTTTCACTTGATTTGTTTTCTATCATTAATTTAATTAACATATAAAATCACAAAAAGATCATTAAATATTAGTTTTAGGCTTTCAATTAATTAAAATAATTTTTGACATAAAATTTGTTTTGATTTAATCAATATTGATTTTATTTCATAATTAACTTGTAAATTAATCAGAGTTAGGTTTTTAATTATTAATTCACACTTTTATTATTTTCCTAACAATTTACTGCAGATTCAGTACATCATCATTCCATGCGTCCATCATATGCTCACAAATCCTACCCTTTGGATCATCCCTTGGTCCAGATCCAACGTCCAACCACAACAGCCCATAGTGCACTCTCTAAAGCTACTCCACATGGGATCACACACAAGGAACATGGGCCAACCAATTTGGGCCTAACAATTTGGCAATGCACCTCCCAGTCTGCATTCTACCACACAGGCCCAATCTTTTCTTTTTTCTTTTATTTCAATTCTTTTTATTATTTTATTTATTTTCCAAAAATCATTTTTAATCAAAACATAAAAATCAGAAAATCACAAACAATATTAGGTTTAGTCTTTTTTTCATAAAATATTTAATTGCATTAATTAGTTTAATTAGATTAACTTAAATATTTTTTTCATAATTAAAATCAAATAGAAATTAGGTTTAATTCTTAATTTTAATTCCTTCTCAAAATAAAAATACAAAAATAGGTTAGTTGTTTTTTTCATTAATTTAATTATTTTTCATAATTAAAACTTAATTAGTGATTAGGATATTTTGCAATTTATTCTTTATTTCCTTAAATAAAAATGACAAAAAATGATTTTTTTCTTTAATTAAATTCAATTTGGTTTTCAAGGGTCAAAACCCTAATTTCTCGCATTTACGTTTGTCGTACGTACTTTTCATTATATTTTTGTAATTTCTCTGAGGTTGTAATAGTCTTTTAAACTAGGGTTTTATTTACTGTTTAATTTCCCCCAAGTTTTGGTTATGTAATCCCCATTTCCCGAAGCCTTGTAATAATTAGATTTACTTTTCCGCTTTTAATTTCCGCAATCTTTAACTGTCTAGATGAATGGCTAATAGGATTGTATGGCAAGAATGTCTGGAAAATTAAAATGGTAGATCACCTAATGTGCAAAGATTAACTGAAACAAATCATATGCACATATTCAATCCTAGGGTTTACCTTACTTCAGTTGCCTTCGGTAAACAATCATTAAGCATATGAGATTTTAGTGGTTGCCCTCCAGTCTAAAGAGATCAAATTGTCCCATTCAAATGTTGCTTCAGAAATGTTGCCTCGGAAACGTTGCCTCGAAAAGATCTTAAGACTCTAGGGTTACTACTAAAGTTTTCTAACTATTGCTTTAGTGATTTTATTTGTCCCTTTCGAACGTCCCTTACAAACTCCAACGGAGGTGCTACCTACTCCTTAATAGTGGGATAACATTGTCTAAAGGAAATAGAATGAACAATCTTTTTCGAGTAGGTAGAATCTTAAGTACCGACTCAAAATAAATCTTTTCACACTAACACCTTTTCAAAACAGTTTTCAAAAAACAACTTCGTCACACCCTTGAGGACTGATACAAGGGTTATCACGAAGTAAAACATTTTCAAAGCAAGCACACACGCAAGCAATTTTCAAAATGAGAAAGTACCTAAGAGCCCGTGAAAAACCACGGATGGAAAGGGTGATAACTTCTTCCCTTTCTATAATCTACCCCCCGTACTCAGAAACATCTCGAAAAAGGTTTTTTCTGTTCTTTTTCCTTTTCCTGATTGGATAAAATAAAAGTCGGTGGTGAATCTTGCTTACCGCTACATTTTGCGAATAAAAAACGCAAACCAATATTAAATAGTCGGTTTTGCCACCATATCACAGCTAGTATCAAGGGTTCCTGAGACTTCCTCATTCACCAAGAAATATGGTCGACTTCTCAACCTGGTTACCTCAAGCTTTGATGAGAAGATGATGGGTATACTCTTTCAGTTCTTTGACCCCAAACACCATTGATTCACATTTCTCGATTATCAGTTGGTACCCACCATGGAAGATTTCTCTCAATTATTGGGTGTACCTATTCTTGATCAGATGTCTTTCACTGGTTTAGAGGAGGCTCCAAAGCCATAAGTTATTGCAGCAACCTTGTATTTGAACCGGTCCGACATTATATCCAACTGGGAAACAAGAAACGGAGTCAAGGGTTTCCTAGTTAATTTCCTATTAGAAAAGGCTCAATTGTTTTGGGATGATTTGGACTTCCAAGCTTTCGAAGAATTCCTAGCTCTTCTAATCTACGGGTTAGTATTATTCCCTAATCCGGACTTACTCATAGATGTGAATACTGTCAAGGTTTTCCTCTCTCGTAACCCTATGCCTATTTTGATCGGAGATATCTTGCATTCCCTTCACACTCGTACCATGAAGAGAAGAGGGGTTCTTATGTGTTGTATACCATTGCTGTCTAGGTGGTTTATTTTGCACCTTCCTAATTCAGTATTGAAGAATGAACAAGGTTTGGGTTGGTCGCAAAGGATAATGTCACTTTCTCACACGAATATTCTTTGGTACTCCCGACTATGGGAGATGTCTCTATCATCGCTCGCTGTGGGGAATTCCCTAATGTCCCACTCCTTGGTATTAGGGGAGGTATCACTTATAATCCTTCTCTGGCTCTATGATAATTCGATTATGCTCGAAGGGATGGTCCCTATGATATGCTTATCCAAGGCATTATGTTCAACTACGAGAATGATGTTCAAGGGTATCATCAAAGGTTCATACGAGCTTGGGGCATGGTAAACAAGGTTGATAGCAAGAATTTGGGGCATAAGAATTCCATTCCTATGGAGCCTTATCTCATATGGGTACGAGCTCGCGCCTAAAACCTTATGATGCCATATACAACCATCTTGCCAGTGATTGTGGAGCCTATCACCGAAGGAGATGTTCCTTATACAATTTACCACCCTGACATGCCCACTGATCTTGAAGAGTTGTAGAGGTCCCAGGATCAGCTAAAGGAAGAACGTGATACCTTTAGAGATCAATTCTACACCAGTGTAAAGAAAGTGTTGGATCTCACGAAGCAACTTCACGAAGAAAAATTCTTAATGTCTACCTCGACACGAAGAGGAAGCGCACATGGGAGACTTGATTCTTAGATTTTAAGAGTTTTTAATTTTCAATTGTAAGCCTAAAAGGAAGTTTTAATTTGAATTATACTAATAAAATCTTTGTTTCATTTTGGTTCACAAATTTAAATTTCCCGAAGTTCTTGAAAACATGGCATAAACATGTCATGCATATCATTACATAAGCAGGTATTTCAAGGCAAGTTTCTTAACTTTTCACTGTTTATTTCAGCAAAAAGGAATGGCTCTTGAACAAAACATTAAGGATCTTCAAGCACAAAACGCTCAATTCCAACAGATGTTCCTGGCTGTGGCTAAGGGACAAGAAGATCTGAAAGCTCTCATCACTAAAGAGAAGAAAAAGAAGGCAAAGAAATCGGCTGACATCCTGAATATGGGAAGAATATTTAGAGGACCAACCAAGCGAGCTCTAGAACTCTCAAATTCATCAAATGAGGGGGATAATCAGGAAGAGGATGACAAGAAGATAAAAGAAGAAGATAACAGCCCAAGGACTGATGAAGAGGAAGCAAACTATGCTGAAGAACAATATCTTCCTGCTGATGACAAGTATAAACCGTTGGAGGATCGTCTCAATGCTATGGAGATTCAGAGGGTACCTGGCTTGGACTTTAAAGAGCTAGGGTTGGTCTTAGGAGTGGTCATCCCACAAAAATTCAAAGTTCCCATTTTTTCAAAATATGACGGTATTTCATGTCCCAAGCTCCATCTGAGGTCTTACGTCAAGAAGATCCAACCCCATACAGCTGATAGGAAATTACGGGTCCACTTCTTTCAAGAGAATTTGTTGGGAACACAGTTAGAGTGGTTCTATCAATTGGAAGGGACCAACATCCATAATTGGGAAGATTTGGATGCTGCTTTTTACAAGCAGTATTGTTGTACCCCAAAATTTTCCCTCTCATTTTTCAAGTATTTGCTCACAAGATATTCTAAGACGTCAAGTTTGCAACACTGATACATCAATTTAGGCTTGAAATTGGTACAAGGGCAAAATGGTCAATTGCATACTGGAAAGTCAAACTTTAACTTTTTGGTCAACATTACAACCCAAAGATCAAATTTCATCAAGACATTCAAAAATATCAAGCTTGATCATTAAGAAGTCAAGAGAATCAAAAATCCAACTTTGCAAGACTTTGAGATTTTTCTAAGTATTCTCTATACTTCGTTAATTTCATTTTCTTCATGGAATTTTACTACAACTCCAATTAATTAAAGATGATGCAAGTAATTCAAGTTATTACAAAGTGACATTTTGCAAAACTATGTCTTGATTAAAACCTTGTCACGATATTTTTTCCTTTGACATAATATGCACAAGACCAAATTTGTGACATGCTACAAACTATGCTGTCCAAAGTTTGAATAAAATGTGATATGCCACAACAACCCATACTGCTTTGCAAGAAAAACTTGTTCTATGCTGCACCCCAAGGATACATGCTGCCAATACAGTCCAAAACTGCTCTATGCAGTCTGTCCAAACCTGCACCATAACAGCCCCAAAATTGCACCAAAATGGCAAAGGAAAAATTGTGGGAAGAAAGTGTCAAAACAGTAGGCAAAAGCAATTCAAAATGAATTATTTATTTCCCCCCCTAAACCACAGTCAAGGGGTCTACAAAAGAGGACTGTCTCATAAGACAAAGGGGTTAGATTTTTGAAAGGGAGAAGAAATAGAGAGTTTTGTTGAGCAGAAAAACAATATTCTGTGCAACCTTGACTCATTTTCAAAACAAAAAACTGCTCTTGTTCAAAATAGAAATCCAACCCATTGTTTCCACCATACAAACTTTCCTTTAAACCAAACAACTCATCACATGCAAAGGTGGTCCAAAACATCACAAAAACAGCTCCTGTGTTGCTATTCATCTCCATCTTCAAAACACCAAAAACATTACAGTACAATCCAACTCAGTTCTAGAAGTCCAGAGCAGCTTCCTGAAGACTCACAAGGTTATCACATCATATGGAAAAGCATTCAGATCTAAAACAACCAGTGCAACCCAAAGGTAAGTCCTCCTGACTCGATATCTTGTCATTACATCATTAACAAGTTGTTGTTCTTTAAAGACAAGATGTAGTACTTTATTATCTTGTTGAACTAGTCATTTGCTTAAGGTTTAGGTTTATTCAATCATTTATTATTCATGTTTATCCATCATATGCCATAAACTAACCTGTACATTCAGTAAATTAATGTTTAAGGCAGGAAAATGCAACATGTATCGACACATATCCTCATGTGTCGACTCATCCTAGTGAAAAATAGGGTATGAGTCGACACATAACCCCCATGCATCGACTCATATTGATTTCATGTTACAAAACAGATGTTGGAAAAGACTATGAGTCGACACATACGCGTTTCACGTTGATGCAAGAAGGTGCATGAGTCGACACATCCCATTATGTGTCGACTCATACTGAGCAGATTTTGTTTTACAGGAGCAGGGAAAAGCCTATGAGTCGATACATACGCATTTTGCATCGATACAAGAAGGTGCATGAGTCGACACATCCCATTATGTGTCAATCCATACTGAACTGATTTTGTTTTACAAGATCAAGGAAAAGCTATGTGTCGATGCATAGCAGCATGGGTCGACACATAGCAGTTAAAAATACAGTTTTGCTTTTATTTTACACTGTTTATACATTATTTTCACCATCATTCGATATGGTTGTAAGATTTCAGTCTCCACTTCATCCCCATTGTAAATTTGTACCCCCATCCCCCTAAAGTGATGTAATAGCTTAGGATTTATTTTCCGCATGTTTACTTGCTTTCGTATATTGCTAGTAATTAGGATGTATGGCAAGATAAAATCAGCAAATAGATAACCTTTCAAATACATGACAAAATGCATGCAAACTAACACACTTGCATACTAACACCTCTAGGGAAACCTCACTTTGTCACCTTTCGGAAAATAGTCATGTCCCTCGAGCATGGGAGTTTTAGCAAAGACCCTTCGATAAAAGATCGTAGTCCCTCGATGACCCTCAAAGTTGCCTTCGGTAAACGATCTAGTCCTTAAACGATATTTCTAAAACGTCTCATTGTTGCCTTCTATGACTATACAAACATCCCAGCGCCTGTCCCTTCACATCTAACGATGGGGCTTCTTGCCAAATCAATGGTAAGATAGCAACATCTAAAGGAGGAGGAAAAGCACATCTAAGACCTTTTGAGTAGGTAGGTTCGATCTCAGTTACTCGCTTGCTCACAACAAAAACATTTACACCCACACTCTCATCTTTGAACTATTTTTGAAAAAAACACTTCGTAGGTGTTCTTATAGAAACGTTACGAAGTTCCATTTTCAAAATACTTTCAAAAACACACCTCACAAACACACTTTTGAACTATTTTTGAAACAAACACTTTGTAGGCGTTCTTATAGAAACGAGAACCATTACGAAGTTCCATTTTCAAAAATACTTTCAAAAATCATCACCACAAGCACACATTCAAACAAAAGCAAGTTGATCTAGCGAGTAACTAAGAGCCCATGGAAAACCATGGATGAAAAGGGTGCTAATACCTTCCCTTTTTATAATCTACCCCCAGAACTTAAAAAACATGTCTAATGGTCTTTCCTGTGCTTTTTCACCTTTCCTTTTGGATAAAAGAAAAGTCGGTGGCGACTCTTGCTAAACCGCAACATTTGCGATCAAACGCAAAACCTCAAGTCAGTTCTCCCAACGTATCACAGAACTGGCGACTCTGTTGGGGAGATAAAACTAAAAAGTGGGGTTACCTTAGGGTTAGATCACCTTTACTTGCTTTCATTGTTTGATTTGTATGTTTTACATTTTGGTTCCTTGTTTGGGTTTGTTTTAAATCCTACACCCGGATTTGGGGGCACCTTTTAGGTAAGTAGCAATAAACTGTGAGAGAACTGTGCGGTGTATACCGACATGGTTGAAGCAGTAGCTACGTTGATGTGGCACTTTGGTTGGTACCGGTAACCCTTGAGTCGAATCAAGGAGAGTATGGGTCCACCACGTGGTGTCGTGAAGCATCAACTGACTTTAGAACCCTAATTGAACGAACTTGTACATTAGGATGTAGTGAGATAACCGGTTTCGGTGTAGAGATGAAAATTGGTTGATACTCGATGCTACACTCATTGAGACCGGAATTTTGGGATATCTCGGCCGCAAGAAAAGATTGATTGAGCTGAGACAATGCCTAAAAGAAAGGTCAGTGAGATTGAGACCCCTTAGAACCCGGTTACTATTAACTAGGACAAGTTGAGCCAACTAAACTTCAAGAGGGTACTTACCTACAAACTCCATGCAAGCGTAAACCTAAGGACTTGTCTGCTTTGTGTGAATATGATTATTTGTATATACACTTGCTTACCTCGCATATTTGTACATGACATCATAACATCATACCATAGCATTTTCAAATAACCATTTCAAGGATCTCGATGGTCTTTGATGCAGGAACACGTTGAACCAGACGTCTACCAAAGGGAAAGAGGATTTATTTTCCTCTAGACAAACGCCGTCAAAGATCAAGTACAACAACTTGAGTCAAGGGCTATGACCCATTTGATATGGTGAGCTTAATTCTCGCGGAAGGACATCCGCCGATACAAAGTTATCCAAACAAAGTTGTTGATCAAAGTTCAACTTCTAACTCTTTCTTATGTTTACCCCGCGAGATCCTTGAAAACATGCATCCACATATCATGCATCATATCATGACAGGTTTCTCCCATACGGGTATCCTTATCTTCCTACTGTTTATTTCAGTAAGATGGATATGGAACAAACGGTGAAAGATCTCCAAGCTCAAAACGCTGAATTCCAACAAATGCTTCTGGCTATGGCTAAGGGGCAAGAGGGCCTGAAAGCTCCCCTTCTCAAAGACAAGAAGAAAAAGTATAAGAAGTCAATAGGCGTCCTGAACTTGAGAATAAGACTTGGAGGACCAGTCAACAAAGCTCTAGATCTTTCAACTCCATCCAACACGGGGGATAGTCTTGAAGAAGACCATAATTTGGAGATTGATGAAGTTGAAGCCGACTACTCCAAAGAACAATATCCTCCCACTGATGACAAGTAAAAACTATTGGAGGATCGCCTCAGTGCTATGGAGATTCAACAGACACGTGGCTTGGATTTAGGAGACATGGGTTTGGTTTCTAGAGTGGTCATCCCGCCAAAGTTTAAAATCCCTACCTTTGCCCTGTACGATGGAGTCTCATGCCCTAAGATGCATTTAAAGTCTTATGTCTGCAAAATTAAGCCATACACAAATGATCCAAAGCTTTGGATCCATTTCTTCCAAGAGATCCTAGTAGGGACTCAACTCGAATGGTTCTATCAATTGGAGAGTTCTCGCATCCACACCTGGGAAGATTTAGCTGCTGCTTTATACAAGCAGTATCAATATAATGCTGATCTTGCACCAACTCGTGTGCAATTGCAGAACATGACCATGGGTTCCAACGAAAGCTTGAAAGGGTACGCCCAAAAATGGAGAGATCTGGATGGTAGGGTGCAACCCCCTTTAACTGACAGGGAGCTGATTGACATCTTCATGGGAACTCTGACAGGACCTTTCTTCAACCACTTGATCGGAAGCTCCTCAGCCGGGTTCACCGAGCTAATACTGACTGGCGAAAGGGTCGAAGTTGGCATCAAAAGTGGAAAGATCCAAGGAGTTACACCCTCTGACATTCAGAAAAAACCAGACAATGGAAAGAGTCCAATGCTATGTACAGCCGAAAGAGTCGTCATGATCAACAGGTAGGGGCAATCCTGATCTCTAATCCTACATTTGTTCAACAAAAACAGGGCAATTGGCGTAGGGTAAGATATCAAGAAAGGCAGTACACTAACATCAACATGCCTTTGTCTCAAGAATTACAGCAATTACTGAAGGTGAAACTGATCACACTAAAGGATCCTCCTCAAAATCCTGATACCTCCTCTTCTAAGTACAATCCGAGCGTAAGACGTGCCTATCATTCTGACAGTCCTAGACATGACACTGACGGCTATTGGACTTTGAAGAACAAGATTCAAGACTTGATTGATGCCAAGGAGAACGAGTTTGACCCTCCAGAGACTCCAAACGTGATCACCGCCCCTATGCCAAATCATTGAAGGCTTTTGTTTCATTTGTATTTTCAAGTTGTAATTTCTTTTGTTATTCAAACAATTACCTATTAATGTCAAGCTTTGTTTCATTAATGCATTGCATATGTTTGTCTTGAATTATTTCATTTTCATTACATTTAAACTATGCTTTTTACTCACTTTATGACATTCAACTTTTGCTAAAAGTTACAAGCCTTTAGAGGGAGGATGACGAAAACAATGCTATAATCTCATACAACATGCTTTTGGACAGACCTTGTTGACGATGTACAGGCATTCTTTCAAATCCTAAACACTGGAGTTATAAGGAAGATAATCCCTAGTCAACCCCTTCGAGCCAAAGAAGTAGAAGTTTTTCTTTTTCACAAAATTGAAACCTTTAAACAAAACCTGGGGCAGGGTAGTCTCTCAGTTAATTCAAACGCGCGTTTAGCCGCAAACTCTCATCTCGTAATACAACAAATGACATCAAGAAACATTCCTATAGAATAAAAAGACGGCGATGGTTCTCTATCACATAGGCAGTCATCATCTCTCAAAAAGAAAAGCTCACTAAGTCAAAACCTACAAAGGAGACTTAAGAAAACCAGGGCATCCCGCTGGCTGTAATCTCAAAACAGGAACAGTCAGGCAAAAATTAGGGATAACAAATCAAAAGAAAGAGGTCACTACAAATCATCAACAAGATGAAAAAAAATTGTTGCAAAAATGAATGCCTTCCAACAAACTTAACTTGTTTGAACCATCACTAAAACGTCATCCCAGACTCAATTGGAGTTCAAACATACAATTAACTGAGCTTAGGACTGAAGAACATCACGAAGAACGGGTGGGTACAAATACATTTGAGCCTTTATCCTTTGTTTCTTAAACCGTGAACCAAGCTACGTTACAACCCTTCAAAAGTCCTAATTGAAGCATGGGTTAGTTCGAAAGCATACTATTACAAAAGTTATCCTGACTCCTGTAAGGCTTTACTCAAAATCCAGAGTTGAATTACAAACTTCTTTACTTGCTAAAAACACATTTTTCAAAACTTCAAGATAGGCATAAACTTTGCATTTATTTGAATATCATTGTTTGCATATTGCTATTTGTTTGACAGCGGAGAAATTCACACAACGAATATCCAGTGAATGGAAGCTCTCTCAGTGAACAAAATCAATTCAAGAAGGATGATAATTCCATTGACAAATATCCTATCAACAAGGGGGCATGACATGTCACTATCCAGCACACCTGGGGCAGTCCAGTCAAGATTTCAGGAAACCTCTCAAGAAGTGCAGAGTAACCAGGGGCAGGCCTCCATCTCTGTCACTTGGGGCATTAAACGTCAAATCTCAGCAAAGAGTTACGTACAATCCAACATTTTTGGCAATGCCACGATTATTTGCTACTAGGGGCAATGACGAATCTCTCCAAAGTCCTTCTCATAGGATGACTCCCCAGCCAGAGTTTAACCTTTGAAAACCTTTCCCTAGCTGAGACAACCTCAAGAATCCTCGAGGACCTCCCCCAACAAATTCGTTACCTCTCAAATAGACCGGCAACAGGGTTTATTTCCCCAACAAACGGCAGAAATCCGCAGCTTGAGTTTGCCTCTCCGACTACTACAAATCAAAGGACCACATCTCCTTTTCCCCAGTAGACTACTCTACAATCCCCAACATGTTACTGCGAAACCTGGACCCGACCAGATATCAGTTCAACTTCGACTCCCCAGTAGACCAACGGACGACTAAGACTCCTAAACTTTTTTCTCAAGCAAGAATAAACATGCTCCCTAAAGAGTTTTCAATATCCCCCAGCGGATTTCTCCTCAAACAATAAAACAGGAACCCCCGATGGAAACATTCTAGGAAAAGTTTGAAGACACACCAACTCTTCAACAACAGTCCAGGATTTAACGGTTCCCTAGCATCTGTCAAGGATTTATTTTCCCAGACAAAAATACATTCTTTAACATTTCACATTTCATACCTCCTATTTACATACATGATAAAGTGCATACGACACAATCTCATTTATTTTGAGAACATCATGACATCATGCATTTGATGCATCATGACATTACATACAACTAACTCTTTACCTTTTCAGGAAAGATCGATCGACAGATAAAGGTTATCATTACCTTTTGGAGTAGCAGTCGTCAAAGATTCCCTCATCATCCTGCTGAGGTTGTAGTCATCCAAGATTCCTTCATCATCCTGCTGAGGTTGTAATCGTCCAAGATTCCTTCATCATCCTGCTGAGGTTGTAGTCGTCCAAGATTCCTTCATAATCCTGCTGAGGTTGTAGTCGTCCAAGATTCCTTCATCATCCTGCTGAGGTTGTAGTCGTCCAAGATTCCTTCATCATCCTACTGAGGTTGTATTCATCCAAGATTCCTTCATCATCTTGCTGAGGTTGTAGTCGTCCAAGATTCCTTCATCATCCTACTGAGGTTGTAGTCATCTAAGATTCCTTCATCATCCTGCTGAGGTTGTAGTCGTCCAAGATTCCTTCATCATCCTACTGAGGTTGTAGTCATCCAAGATTCTTTCATCATCCCGTTGAGGTTGTAGTCATCCAAGATTCCTTCATCATCCTGCTGAGGTTGTAGTCATCCAAGATTCCTTCATCATCCTACTGAGGTTGTAGTCATCCAAGATTCCTTCATCATCCTGCTGAGGTTGTAGTCATCCAAGATTCCTTCATCATCCTACTGAGGTTGTAGTTATCCAAGATTCCTTTATCGTCCTGCTGAGGTTGTAGTCATCCAAGATTCCTTCATCATCCTGCTGAGGTTGTAGTCATCCAAAATTCCTTCATCAGCCTGCTGAGGTTGTAGTCATCCAAGATTCATTCATCATCCGGCTGAGGTAGTAATCGTCCAAGAATCCTTCATCATCCTGCTGAGGTAGCAATTGACCAAGATTCTTCATCATCCTGCTGAGGTAGTAATCGTCCAAGATTCCTTCATCATCTATTTGGAGTAGCAATCATTTCTGGATGGCATCTTTAAGCTCATCTCCAACAACTATCCATTACCTCTCCAAATGGCATCTTTAAGCCCATTCCTCCTATCATCACATCGCCGAGTGCAAATTTCTGGGCACTCTAGTGTCCAATCATCTTCCACCTTCGAGTCACGAATGGCAAAACTCGCCAATCTAACTCTTCAGATTTAAGAAGATTGAACAGGGGCAGTTGTTGTACCCCAAAATATGACCTCTCATTTTTCAAGTATTTGCTCACAAGATATTCTAAGACGTCAAGTTTGCAACACTAATACATCAATTTAGGCTTGAAATTGACACAAGGGAAAAATGGTCTATTGCATACTGGAAAGTCAAACTTTGACTTTTTGGTCAACATTACAACCCAAAGATCAAATTTCATCAAGACATTAAAAAATATCAAGCTTGATCATTAAGAAGTCAAGAGAATAAAAAATCCAACTTTGCAAGACTTTGAGATTTTTCTAAGTATTCTCTATACTTGGTTAATTTCATTTGCTTCATGGCATTTTACTACAACTCCAATTAATTCAAGTTGATGCAAGTAATTCAAGTTATTACAAAGTGACATTTTGTAAAACTATGTCTTGATTAAAACCTTATCATAATATTTTTGCCTTTGACATAATGTGCACAAGACCAAATTTGTGACATGCTACTAACTATGTTGTCCAAAGTTTGAATAAAATGTGATATGCCACAACACCCCATACTGCTTTGCAAGAAAACCTTGTGCTATGCTGCACCCCAAGGATACATGCTGCCAATACAGTCCAAAACTGCTCTATGCAGTCTGCCCAAACCTGCACCATAACAGCCCCAAAATTGCAACAAAATGGCAAAGGAAAAATTGTGGGAAGAAAGTGTCAAAACAGTAGGCAAAAGAAATTCAAAATGAATTATTTGTTTTCCCCCATAAACCAAAGTAAAGGGGTCTAAAAAAGATGACTGTCTCATAAGACAAAGGGGTTGGATTTTTGAAAGGGAGAAAAATAGAGATTTTGTTGAGCAGAAAAACAATATTCTGTGCAACCTTGACTCATTTTCAAAACAAAAAAACTGCTCTTGTTCAAAAAAAAATCTAACCCATTGCTCCACCATACAAACTTTCCTTTAAACCAAACAACTCATCACATGCAAAGGTGGTCCAAAACATCACAAAAACAACTCCTGTGTTACTATTCATCTCCATCTTCAAAACACCAAAAACATTACAGTACAGTCCAACTCAGTTCTAGCAGTCCAGAGCAGCTTCCTGAAGACTCACAAGGTTATCACATCATATGGAAAAGCATTCAGATCTAAAACAACCGTTGCAGCCCAAAGGTACGTCCTCCTGACTCGATATCTTGTCATTACATCATTAACAAGTTGTTGTTCTTTAAAGACAAGATGTAGTACTTTATTATCCTGTTGAACTAGTCATTTGCTTAAGGTTTAGGTTTATTCAATCATTTATTATTCATGTTTATCCATCATATGCCATAAACTAACTTGTACATTCAGTAAAATAATGTTTAAGGCAGGAAAATGAAGCATGCATCGACACATATCCTCATGTGTCGACTCATCCTAGTGAAAAACAGGGTATGAGTTGACACATAACCCCCATGCATCGACTCATATTGATTTCAGGTTACAAAACAAAAGTGGGAAAAGACTATGAGTTGACACATACGCATTTCGCGTCGATGCAAGAAGGTGCATGAGTCGACACATCCCATTATGTGTCAACTCATACTGAGCAGATTTTGTTTTACAGGAGCAGGGAAAAGCCTATGAGTCGATACATACGCATTTCGCATCGATACAAGAAGGTGCATGAGTCAACACATCCCATTATGTGTCTACCCATACTGAACTGATTTTGTTTTACAGGATCAAGGAAAAGCTATGTGTCGATGCATAGCAGCATGGGTCGACACATAGCAGTTCAAAATGCAGTTTTCCTTTTATTTTACACTGTTTTTACATTGTTTTCACCATCATTTGATATGGTTATAATATTTCAGTCTCTACTTCATCCCCATTGTAAATTTGTACCCCCATCCCCCTAAAGTGATGTAATAGCTTAGGATTTATTTTCCGCATGTTTACTTGCTTTCATATATTGTTAGTAATTAGGATGTATGGCAAGATAAAATCAGCAAATAGATAACCTTTCAAATACATGACAAAATGCATGCAAACTAACACACTTGCATACTAACACCTCTAGGGCAACCTCACTTTGTCACCTTTCGGAAAATAGTCATGTCCCTCGAGCATGGGCGTTTTAGCAAAGACCCTTCAATAAAAGATCGTAGTCCCTCGATGACCCTCGATGTTGCCTTCGGTAAATGATCTAGTCCCTAAACGATATTGCTAAAACGTCTCATATGTTGCCTTCTATGACTATACAAACGTCCCAACGCCTGTCCCTTCACATCCAACAATGGGGCTTCTTGCCAAATCAATGGTAAGATAGAAACATCTAAAGGAGGAGGAAAAGCACATCTAAGACCTTTTGAGTAGGTAGGTTCGCTCTCAGTTACTCGCTTGCTCACAACAAAAAAATTTACACCCACACTCTTATCTTTGAACTATTTTCGAAACAAACACTTCGTAGGTGTTCTTATAGAAACGTTACGAAGTTCCATTTTCAAAATACTTTCAAAATCACACCTCATAAACAGACTTTTGAACTATTTTTGAAACAAACACTTTGTAGGCGTTCTTATAGAAACGATAACCATTACGAAGTTCCATTTTCAAAATACTTTCAAAAATCATCACCACAAGCACACTTTCAAACAACAGCAAGTTGATCTAGCGAGTAACTAAGAGCCCATGGAAAACCATGGATGAAAATGGTGCTAATACCTTCCCTTTTCATAATCTACCCCATGAACTCAAAAAACATCTCTAAAGGTCTTTACTGTTCTTTTTCACTTTTCCTTTTGGATAAAAGAAAAGTCGGTGGCGACTCTTGCTAAACTGCAACATTTGCGATTAAATGAAAAACCTCAAGTCAGTTCTCCCACCGTATCACAAGTATCAATACAATGCTGACCTCGCTCCAACCCGTATACAACTCCAAAGCATGTCTATGGGTTCTAGTGAGGGTTTTAAATATTATGCCCAAAAGTGGAGGGATTTCTCCAGTAGAGTCAAGCCTCCCCTGTCTGATAGGGAGTTGGTGGGCATGTTCTTTGGTACTCTGACATTCCCATTTTTCAACTATTTGATTGGAAGCTCTTCAGTCGGATTCATCGAGCTGATACTGACAGGAGAACAAGTGGAATCTGGTATCAAGAGTGGTAAAATTCAAGCGGTTGCTTCTTAAAGTACTACGAGGAAGACGTTCAGTGGAAAGAAGGAAGTTAGTGCCGCCTATGGTCAAAGAAATCATGATAAAGTTGAATGCCGTCCAACCGTAGGAGCTATAATGATCTCCAACCCTGCACCAACTCAACGATAAAATAATCAGCGCATGCAGGATGTGCCTAGAAGACAATTCACCAAAATTAACATGCCTTTGTCTCAGGAATTGCAACATTTGTTAAAGGTCGGCCTGGTCACTCTGAAGGATCCTCCCCAAAACCCAAACACTTCCTCTCCCCGTTACAATCCGAATGCACGGTGTGTTTACCACTCCAACAGTCTGGGGCATGATACAAATGATTGTTGTGCTCTAAAGAATAAAGTTCAAGACCTTATTGATGCAAATGAGATTGAATTTGACCCTCCTAAGACTCCCAATGTAATAACTACACTGATGCCCAAACATGACAAAGGTATCAATGTTGTTGATGGTGTCCTTTTTGTTTCTTCCGTGAATGATTTGACTACTCCTCTCCCAATTGTTAAGAAGAACCTCCTACAAGCCAGTTTATTTCCAGGCTATAATTAAGATTGTCACCTTTGTGCATCCCTGCCTAATGGTTGTATATTCCTGAAGATAGGTGTCCAACGCCTGATGAACGAAAGGGAAATTCTATTTGAGAAGACTGCCTCTATGAAAAGCCTATGTGAAGATGTAAGATGTGAAGATGTGTCAATTATTACCATCTCTAATAATCCTACAAGGGTATCCTCTAAAGGGCATATGAGGATTACTGATAGCCCTAAAATTGATCCCCTGATCATTACCTCTCCAAGGCCCATACCATATTCCCCCGACAAAGTCGTTCCTTGGAATTATGGAGTCGACTTTTATTATCACGGCGTCAAGCAAGACCTATTGGCCATCAAGAATGAAGTTACTGAAGATACCAATCCTAACATTGACAAGATTGTTGGGACCAGTAAAGTTACCAGAAGTGGAAGGATTTTCTCTCATGAAATCTCTCCAAAGACTGTTGCTACTCCTATTGTTACTCCTGTTGTTATTCCCGCTACTGAGTCAGCTGAGACTCAGGGTAAAGAAGTATCGATTGAGCCTTCCCGGACGGAGGAACCTAAAGAAGCCATTCATGAGGCCTCCAAGCAAGAAATGGAGGAAATTTTAAAAATCATACAGAAAAGTGACTACAATGTTGTGGAACAATTGGGGAAAACCCCTTCGAAGATTTTAATGCTAGCTTTGTTGTTATGCTCCGAGGCCCATGCTAAAGCTTTGGTGAAGTTTCTGAAGTCTTCTCATGTGAAGCAAGAGACTTCTACTGACCAATTCAAGAACTGTGTTGCTAGTCTGACTGCCGATAATGGACTAGGTTTCTCCGATGCTGATTTGACTCCCAAGAAAGCATAATAATGCCCTGCATGTCTCTATTGAATGCAGGGGAACTACTATATCTCACGTGTTGGTGGACACTGGTTCATCTCTGAATGTTCTACCTAAGGGTGCCTTGGACAGATTGGATTCTTAAGGACTTACATTGAGACCCAACAATATCGTGGCAAGGGCTTCCGATGGTTCCAAAAGGATGGTACACGGGGAGGTGGACATCCCGATCAAAGTTGGTTCACAAACTTTCGAATTGACTTTCTACGTGATGGACATTCATCCGTCTTATTCCTGCTTACTAGGACGCCCTTGGATTCATGGGGCCGGTGCTATCACTTCCACTCTGCATCAAATGTTAAAATATCCAGTTAATGGAAAGATTTTTACAGTATGTGGCGAAGAAGAGTATATGGTAAGCCACCTGAATTCTTTTAGATATGTCGAGATGGATGGCGAGTTCATTGAAACCCCCTGTCAAAATTTGGAAGAGGTTCCTCAGATGATCGTTGTTACCAAGGCTGCTACTGTTGTTCCAAAGATTACCAGATCTCCATTGAAAATGGCTTCTCTAAAAGATGCTAAGGTTGTAGTTGAAGAAGGTGGGTGTACTATTTGGGGTCAACTCCTTGACATCACCTATAAGTCTGACAAATTTGGTTTGAGTTTCACTTCAGGAGATCAAAAAGTTATTCGTCGTGCTCGCGCAGGAGGACCGCCACTACACATCAGCAACCATGGAGTCAATGTCGTAGAAGATGCTAACAAAGACTGTGACCTGGACAATTGGATCTTCCCTACTACCAAAGGTGGACTCAATAATTAGACGTCTAGATATTTGTGCCTATTTCTTTTATCCAGGAGTAATTGTTTTTCTGATTTTAAGGATATGTAATTTTTGAACAATTTAAACTCTAAAACCTTGTGTCTTACCCGAGGCACAACGGTTTATTCGTGAGGGTTATCACATTTCATTTTCATATGTCATTAATAAATCATTGGACGTTTTTTCATTCAAATTTTACGCTCTCTGTTTTTCTTTTGCTTTATTTTGTCAAAATAGCTATGTGCTCTTACACACACCCATATATCAAATTGTAGATCCACATCCACCCTGGATCCCATTGATAACAGTTATGTTATTTCCAGTTATGAATTTGAAAATCCGATCTACCAAGCCGAGGACGAAGGTGAGGAAGATTGTGAAGTACTAGGAGAACTTGATAGACTATTACAACAAGAAGAAAGAGCAATACAGCCTCATGAAGAGCTGGTCGAGGCGGTAAACTTGGGTACTAAGGAGAATAAAAAGGAAGTCAAGATAAGTTCCAACTTAGAGAATGGTGTCAAATAACGGTTAATCCAAGTGTTACATGACTATGTTGAGATCTTTGTCGGGTCATGCGAAGACATGTCGGGCTTGATACTGATACTGTAGTTCATCGTCTGCCAACAAAAGAAGATTGCCCTCCAGTGAAGTAGAAGGTTCGTCGTATGCGCCTTGAGATGTCATAAAAGATCAAGGCTGAAGTCATGAAATAGTTCAATGATGGATTCTTAGCTGTTACTTCTTATCCACAATGGGTTGCAAATGTGGTACGGCTACCTAAGAAGGACGATAAGGTGCGTATGTGTGTGGATTATAGAGATTTGAATAGGGTAAGCCCCAAGTATGACTTTCCGCTTCCCCATATTTATGTTCTGGTTGACAACACCGCGCAACACAAGATTTTCTCTTTCATGGATGGTTTCTCCGATTATAATCAGATCAAAATGGAAAACAAAGACATGGAGAAAACAACTTTTATTACACAGTGGGGAACTTTCTGCAACAAGGTTATGCCATTTGGGTTGAAGAACGCTGGGGAAACCTACCAGCGTACCATGGTAGCTTTGTTTCACGATATGATCCATCACAAGATAGAGGTCTATGTTGACGATATGATAGCCAGGTCTCAGACTGAAGAAGAGCACCTTGATCTCCTGCAAAAACTATTTGAAAGGCTGAAGAAATACAAGTTAAGACTGAACCTAAGCAAGTGCACCTTTGGAGTAAGATCTGGTAAGCTCTTAGGTTTCATCGTCAATGGCAAAGGTATTGAGGTAGATCCTGCAAAGGTTAAAGCTATTCAAGAAATGCCAGCCCCCGCACCGAGAAGGAGGTTAGAGGTTTTTTGGGACGTCTAAATTACATATCCAGATTCATTTCCCACCTAAACACTACTTATGAACCAATCTTCAAATTACTGAAGAAAGATCAAGTAGTAAAGTGGAATGGCTATTTCCAGACAACCTTTGACAGAATCAAAGAGTATCTTTAAGAACCTTCAATTTTGATGCCTCCAGTTAAAGGAATACCTCTGATCATATACTTAACAGTATTATAAAAATCAATGGGGTGCGTGATGGGACAACATGACGAGTCTGGTCAAAAAGAGCATGCAATATACTACCTTAGCAAAAACCTTACCGACTGTGAAACAAGATACTCACTGCTCGAGAAAACTTGATGCGCTTTGGCATGGGCTTCTCACCGACTAAGATAGTATACGTTGACTCACACTACTTTATTGATATCTAAAATGGATCCTATCAAATACATATTCGAAAAGTACGCTCTCTCTGGAAGAATAGCAAGATGGAAAATGGTCCTGACCGAATATGACATTCAATACACTACCCAAAAAGCAATCAGAGGAAGTGTACTAGCTGGTCATTTGGCTCATCAGGCTGTTGACGATTACCAATCAACGAATTTTGAGTTCCCGGACGAGAACATTATGCTAGTAACTGATTATGAAGAACCTGGACCGTATGAAGGACCTGAAAAAGGATCCCGATGGACTATGGTCTTTGACGGAGCTTCCAATGCACTCAACAATCGCATTGGTGCTGTGATTATCTCCCTATAAGGCTGCCATACACCATTCACCGCCAAACTATGCTTTAATTATACCAACAATATGGCCGAATATGAGGCATGCATTATGGGTATCAAGGCTACTATCGATATGAGGATCAAGTTCTTACAAGTATACAAAGACTCAGCCTTGGTGATCAGTTAGATTAAGGGAGAATGGGACACGAAGCATCCTAATCTCATCTCATACCAAGAGCATGTATCGACATTGATCCCATATTTTGAAGAGATTACTTTTGAACATATTCCATGAGAAGAAAACCAGTTAGCGGACACGCTAGCTACCATGTCATCCATGTTTAAGGTCAAAGTGGATGACAAAGCCCCTCAGATCACTATCGAAAGATTAGACAAACTGACCCATTGTTATGAGATTGATGCTGAGGGAGTAGAAGAAAATCCTTGGTTCCACGAGGTGAAAAGGTATCTCGAAGCTCAAGAGTACCCTAAGGGAGCATCCTTCAATGACAAAAAGTTCTTAAGAAGTTTCTCTGCCAAGTTCTTCCTAAGTAACAGAATTCTCTACAAGCGCAACCACGATTCCACTTTACTGCGGTGTATGGACAAGAGAGAAGCGGAGAAGATTATAGAAGATATGCACAAAGGTATATTTGGCACTCATTCTAGTGGACACACAATTTCTAAGAAGATTCTGCGAGCAGGTTAATACTAGTCCACCATGGAAACAGATTGTCATCATCACTCCAAAACTTGTCAAAAATGCCAAATCTATGCCCACAAAGTACATGTGCCTCCAGTTCCTTTAAATATCTTGACTGCTCCTTGGCCGTTCGCAATGTGGGGCATTGATATGATTGGAGAGATTAGACCTACCACTTCCAATGGACATCACTTCATCCTTGTCACTATTGATTACTTCACGAAGTGGGTAGAGGCAACCACATTTGCTTCTTTTACCAAGAACATCGTGGCTCGGTTCATGAGACACAATCTTATTTGTCAGTATGGTATCCCAGAAATAATTATCACATGTAATGGTACCAACCTCAATAATGCTATGATCACCGAACTTTATATACAATTTAAGATCCAGCATCATAACTCTTCTCTTACCAGCTGAAGATGAATGGCGATGTGGAGGCCGCCAATAAGAATATAAAGAAGATCATACAAAAAATGACAGTAACATATAAAGACTTCCACGAGATGCTAACCTTTTCTCTTCATGTTTACCGTACCTCAGTGAGCATGTCAACAGGGACAACCCCTTTTTTCTCTCGTATACAATATGGAAGCTGTTTTAGCCGTCGAGGTCCAGATCCCTTCCCTGAGAATCATGAAGGATGTAGGTCTAAGCGAAGAAGAATGAATTTAGACCCGACTTAACTAATTGAACTTGATCAAAGAGAAGAGACTCGCGACTATTTGTCATGGTCAGATGTACCAAAAAAGTATGATCAAAGCTTTTAACAAGAAGGTCAGTCATCAAGTATATCAGGTTGGTGACCTAGAAATCAAGCACATCATCCTGCCACAAGGTGATCCCAGAGGCAAGTGGACTCCTACATATGAAGGACCATTTATGATCTAGAGTATATTTTTCGGTGGAGCTATGATATTAACCACCATGGATGGTGGCGACCTTCCACACCCTGTAAACGCGAACATAGTTAAAAGATACTACACATAAAAAGAGACCCGCTAGGTTGACTGACCGAGGAAAAAATAAGGGCATCCCGGCGAACCAAAAGGGTCCGTGTAAAGATTATGGATATATATATATATATATGTGAAAAATTTGTACACCTGGCAAGCCGAAAACCTGAAAAGGCGGCTTGGGAAAAAAGGGTATCCCAGTGGACTGAAAACCTGAAAGGGTGGTCCAGGCAAAAATTAGAGATTAAAAGCGTATGACTATGTCCCGTTGGATCACCTTACAACCAGACTTAATTATCAAATTGACAAGTTCGAATGGTACGGATCAATCCAGTCAGCTTTTGCCAAACAACAAAGGGATGAGACGCTCAAAGATATAAAGGCAATAGCAAAATGAGAACCCAATGGGATTATTTCACATAGTTGTTTTCTTTTATGTACTACTTTGTATATTTCACATTTTTACGACGACATTTCTCTTATTAGGATGTCTGTCTCCTTGTACAAAGATGCCTGTTATAGGCAGACTTTCTCAAATCAATACAAAATTTCTCTTTTAAAGTTCAAAACTATTTATTTTTATTTTTTGTTTTGTTT
Organism: Vicia faba; assembly: GCA_948472305.1. NCBI lineage: Eukaryota > Viridiplantae > Streptophyta > Magnoliopsida > Fabales > Fabaceae > Vicia > Vicia faba. The sequence goes on from OX451738.1 coordinate 1,265,560,630, forward strand.
GTAAAAACGTCCAGTGATTATTTTAAATGAACATATACATTTTAATATGATTACCATGTACAGATATATGTATAAAAACGAAAAGACAGTTACTAAGGGCTTTAAGAGTTAGGTCAATGTCGAAAAGTCATCCGTAAATCCCTACAGAGCAATCACCCCTAGGGGACTATCTTCACAAAATTTACCATCAACAAAGATACATTCCTCAATAAAAAGGATCAATCATTTCTATATCATCTTGGAGACTTCCCCATCATGGTCTATGAACCTCTTGGATTCCCCAACAGATTTTCATAAAATCCCCAAGCAGTTTATGAAATTTCTTTCCCCAATAGAGTTTATTTCTCTAGCTACGGAAGTTCATCCCCCAACAGAGGTTATTTCTCCAAATTGTTAAAATCTTCTGGAAATAATCTTTTTGATCAAGATAACTACCTCCATAGGAGTTTCCACTCACATCAGAGGGTTATTCATTCTTTCATCCCCAGTCATATTGCAAGTAGACCATGACATGCTATCAACTTCCCTTGAAGATTTATATCCTCAACCAGAAATAAAAATCTACTGTGGAATATCCTCAGGCAGAAGGCAGGAATCCCCGACCATTTAACCTCAAAATATTGCATGGAATATCATTCTTCATCTTCGACAGCAGTCAAGGATTTATTTTCCCCAGTTCAACGACACTACAAAGAGCAACTGATACGCTCACATTCATACATCATTTACAAATGTCATAACATATACATATAACACAATCTCATTTATTTTGAGAACATCATGAGAATACATACCGCTAACCCTTTACCTTTTTAGGAAAAGATATATCAACAAACCAACATCATCAATTACTGGTAGGACCAAGCAATCTTATCAGGAACAATGTTTTCTGGTTCAGATAATTCAACCAAACATTTATTTTGATACTTCTTCCAGATGAAAATAAGCATAAATATCTGCTGGCTCAGAATAAATCGACCAATGATTTACTCTGATATATCTTCTAGTAGATCTTTTTCTGGCTCGGTTTAAATCGACCAATGATTTATTCCGATGCTTCTTCCAGTTAAAGATATAGAGACCTCTTCTGGCTCAGATTAAATCGACCAATGATTTATTCTAATACTTCTTCCAGTTGAAGATGATCATACATAGTCGCTGGCTCAGATTAAATCGACCGTTGATTTATTTTGACACTTCTTCCAGTAGACCTTTTTTCTGGCTCAGATTAAATCGACCAATGATTCATTTTGATACTTCCTCCAGTTAAAAGACAAAAGATACCTCTTCTAGCTCAAATTAAATCGACCAATGATTTGTTCTGATACTTCTTCCAGTTGAAGACAGTCGTAGACATTTTTAGGCTCAGATAAATCAACCAAAGATTTCTTCTGATACTTCTTCCAGATAAAAATAAGCATAAATATCAGCTGGCTCAGATTAAATCGACCAATGATTTATTCTGACACATCTTCCAATAGATCCTTTTCTGGCTCAGTTTAAATCGACCAATGATTTATTCTGATGCTTCCTCCAGTTAAAATACAACAGAGACCTCTTCTGGCACAAATTAAATCGACCAATGATTTATTCTGATACTTCTTCCAGTTGAAGACAATTGTAGATAGTCGTTGGCTCCGAATAAATCAACCAAAGGTTCATTCTGATACTTTGTCCAGTGGACATTCTTCTGGCTCAACTTAGATCAGGTGTAGATCTATTCTGATACTTCTCCCAGTTGAAGGCATTTTATGGCTCAGATTAAATCAACGGAAGATTTATTCTGATACTCCTTCCAGATAAAAACAAGCATAAATATTTGTTGGCTCACATAAAATCGACTAATGTTTTATTCTGATACTTATTCCAGTTTGAAGTCTATATTTAATTTGGATGGCATCTATAAGTCCATCTCCGGCGACTCTAAGTCATCTCTCAGAATGGCATCTTCTAAGCCCATTCAAGCATACTATCAGCTGACAACGTTACTCCGTGCACTGGCGAGCGCAAATTTCTAGGTACTTTAGTGTTCAATCATCTTCCACCTTAGGATCACGAAAGGAAGACAAGCCAATCTAAATCCTTAGGTTTAAGACAATTGAACAGGGGAAACTGTTGTACCCCAAAATTTTCCCTTTCATTTTATTCAAAATATACTCCTAGAGGTACTCAAAATGTTCAAGGTTGACCAAGAATTGACCAGACAAATTCTCCTCCTAAGCAATGGACTTCCAAATAGGGTTTCACTTTTCACAAACAAGTTTGATTTTAAAAGGCCTCAAGTGATTTCCATGGCTCATAATATGTCCTCAAGAAGGCTCATGCCAAGTTTCATTCCTTGCATCACAAGTTTTCTCAGTCAATTGCTCAAATGACTAAAAATCAACTATATTAGGTCAAAAGTCAAATATGGTCAATATACAGTCAAACTTCAATATTTTTGGTCAACATCAACATTTTGAAGTGATATCCATCATTTTATAAAGGGTTGATCATGATCCCTCAAGGAATGCTCTCAAATCATCAAGAATCAAAATTTCTAAATTAGGGTTTCCTAGAAAAAGTCAACTGAACTTTGACCAGGCATAAGTTTCACATGCTTCATCCATTTTTCCCCTGCCAAAGCTTATTATGAAGAAAATTCAATTGCCTACAACTTTTCTTTTTTCCTCAAGTTAAAAAAAATGCATCATTGGAAAGATATGAGCCAATACATTACAAGTCCTTTTTGAAAGTCATCAAAAGACTCTTTTTGTCTAGGCAAGTTACGTCAAGATAAATGCTCTAAATGAAAACATGGTCAACATAGAGATTGTTGAGGACACCTTGAGATTTCTAAAAAGCCCAAGATCATCTTAAAAATATGAAAATTGAGCAAGTTATGAATAATGAAAATTGAGCAAATTGGTGAAAATGCAAAAAGTCAACTTTGAGCAAAATTGCATTTTTAAGTTCATGGACCTATATTTTTAGAATCAATCATGTTTATGACTTATTCAAGGACCCCTAAACTCACTCATGCATCATTTTGATTTTGATTTTGATTTATTTGAATTTCATCCATTTAAATATCATTTAAATCAAAATAGAATGCAAAGTATGATGCAAGGCATGTAAGCTTATGATTTCCATCAAGTTGGAGGCCTAGATAACCCATAGCAAGCTGTCAAATTCGTGACAACCAAGAAAAGGCCAGATTTGGGCACAAATATTCAAAATTGGAAAGATTTTTAAGAAAATATTTGAAACAAATCACACACTCAATGCCATGGATTATTGCTTCTTTTGTTGATCTAATGAGATATGCTATATAAGCACAACAAAGTCAGAGCAATAGGACATGCGCAGTTGCCTCCCAAAAGCTCTAAATATTTTCCAAAAAAATTCAAAGAATAGTTCAATCATATATCGCAAGTTCCAGCCATTCTTAGACCAATTCAAGTGTTCTATCATACTCCTGAGGCCTCCAGGAGTCGTGTCTAGCCATTATCCAAGTCTGAATCGTCCCAAAACTCGCTCAACCAACTCACCGGCCCTTTGATAAAATATTGAATTCCAAACTCTTAATTTACACATTTTTGATGTGTTTGATGGTTTGATTTATGTTCAAGAAATCTATTAGAGCAGGTTGGACGCGTCGCATGAAAGCCTTGAGGCCTGAATCGTGTGATGCCATTGTTAGGGCATCACGAGCTGAAACCTTCGTAACTCATAACCTAGGAATTTTCAGGCCAAATGAATATCACCATTGAATTTGTAGACCCCAAATTAGGGGGAAAAGGTCGTTTTTTTGTTCTTGTTGTGTTTGATTTTCGCAGGTTATAGGTTTTTGACCAACCATAAGGGATGACCGAAGCCACCACTCCCGGTGGCTTGACCGGATTTGACGCTCGCGTAGAGGGACGGGACAATATGATTGGTTCGTTCAAGTTACAGGGGACCCACTTGGCACGTGTGTCTTGCACAGTCAGCGTTAGGCTTGGATTTGTGTTATATATTTACCATTGTGTTTATATAAACGGGAGTACAACCGTCCCAATGGTAGTGGTATTGTGTGTTAAGGCGTTACTATGGGCAAGGGCAGAGATTCGATCCTTGCCTCTTGCCATATTATTTTTTAATTTTCTGTTTGCAGATCCAGTACTCTTGGGCCAAATGCGTACACCATGCGCTATCACCTTATCATCTTTGGATCCATCAAATAGCAGATCTAGCGCCTCAGATTGGAGCGTCCATGCTAGACCCTCCAGGAGTCAGCAGCACTGAAGCACGCAGGACCATGGGTTTCTTTCTTGTTGAGTCCAAATGGAATTGCAACTCATACCACCCCCTTTTCAGGCTTCACACAAGGCCCATGTTTTTTTATTTTCTTTGTTTTATGTTTTATTTATTTAATTTGTTTTATATTTATTTTTGTTTTAAAACCATTTTTGATAAAATCAGAAAAAATCACAAAAAATAGATTTAGGGTTTTTCCAATTAAAATTAATTTTTTATAAATTGATTAATTTATTCATTTAGTTATTTTGATTAATTTAAAACCAATAGAATTAGGTTTATTTATTTCATATCTTTTTCCAAATAAAAACACAAAAAAATGTTAGAATTAGTTTCCACTTGATTAATTTTAATTGCATTTTATTTATCACTTTTTATTTGATTAAAATTAGTTTTTTTTAATTTTAATATTTTCTTAATAAAAATAACAAAAAGTATGCTAAGTGTATAGAAGTATTTTAGGGTTTCTACTCCGCTTTGTCTTCGCATGTTTGTTTTAGTTTCACATTTTTATTTCCAAATACTATGTATCTGCATACGGGTTGTAATAGTTTAAAATTTTACTTTTACTTCCCCGTTTTGGATTTGTAACTCCCCCTCCCCGAGGCCATGTAATAGCGTAGGTTCAATTTCCGCATTTTTATTTTCTGTACATATATAAACTGTTAGATATATGTTAATAGGATTGCATGATTAGACTAAAAGTAAATGTTAGTAAACCCAACATCCAAGACAAATAATTGAAACACAACACACTCGCATACGCACACCTCTAAGGTTTCCCCATTTGTTGCCTTCGGAATAAACAGTCACGATTCTCGAATGTAAGAGGTTTTAGTGGCTACCCTTTGGCTTAAAAGATCATAAGTCCCTCGATGACCCTTTCGATGTTGCCTCGGTAAAATGCTCTTAAAATCCTAGGGTAATTACTAAGATATATTACTAGTCGCCTTTGTGACTGTACGATGACCCTCGCTAGTCCCTCAAAACATTCGACGATAGGGCTACCTACTCACTAATAGTAGGATAGCATTGTCTAAAGGAAGAGAGGAAAAGAACAAACCTTTCGAGTAAGTAGATAGCTCCTAGTTGCTGCTCAAACAAAACAATTTATCACACATACACAAACTATTTTCTAAATATTTTCAAAAGTAAAACATTTTGTATATGTTCTCGCCGAAACGAGAAACATTACAAAGTTCTCCATACTAAGGAGTCTTTTCAAAATATCTTCAAAAACACACTTACACAAAAAAGAATTTTCAAAATGAGCTAGCAACTAAGAGCCTGTAGATAACTATAGATGGAAAGGGTGCTAACACCTTCCCTTTCCATAACCTACCCCCTTACTCAGAAAATAATTTGGAAAGGTCTTTCCTGTTCTTTTCACCTTTCCTTTGTTGGATAAAATAAAATTCGGTGGCGACTCTTGCTAACCGCAACATTTGCAAACAAAAATGCAAAACTAGTAAAATGTCAGTTCTCCCACCGTATTACAAGTTGATTCACCTTAAACAAGATGAGATCAAAATCCTAAGGGAACATGTTATCAAGCAAAATAGAAAAAGAAGAAGGAAAGTAAGCATCAAGCAATATGAGACACATAAGGCAAGTGTGTAGTGGAGAGTGATCATGCCTAGTAAAGAGTGAAGTGTTAAGTGATGTGTATATGAATAAAACATCCTCCCAAGGGTCATGCAATAGAGGCTTAGGGCTCATGGTGCAAAATAAGTTAAGACAAGTAGGGAAATGATCAAGTAAACATAAGTTTAAGCATAAACTAAGTCCAAGTAACTTGGAACACAAGAAAGAAATGAATTTTAGAAGAAGAAAGCCTAATGGGAAGCAACACATCACATCAACACTTAAGGAAATGAATGAAGAAGATGGAAGAAAATTGTCAAGCATGGGCTAAAGATAGGTCAAAGAAGTTCATCAAAACAAGAAAGCAAGTTTAAGAAGTGATGATCAACAATGAAATCATAAACATGTTTGTTATGGAATGTATAAATTGTGTAAGAAGTTAACTCAAGACAAGATTCATGAGTAACAAAATAAGTTGATGAAGCTTCATACACAAAGCAAAATCAAACAAGTTGATGACTGAACAACAACATCATCTAAGAAGAATCATTTGTCTTAAATCAAACAAGAGAAGAAAATATCAAGAAATTAGACACTTATATGTTATAGGTAAGTAGCAAACACCCTCATAAGGTATCAATCATGATCTTCAACCATCAATTAACGTCATCAAGTTAACATACTTAAAGGTTAAGGCAAACTAGCAAAAGATAATATCAACATCATCCAAGGAATCATTTGTTAAGATGAGTAAGTAAAGAGGTGAAAAAATATAAGTCAATTCAACATGAATGATGTGCCTTGCATAATAATCAAACTTGAGATGAAGTTAAAGATGTTCAAGAGAAAAGACTCAAAACATCATCAAGCTAAAGTTTGAAAAAGAAAGAAGATTTGGCCCTTTTAGGTCATCATGATGATCTTACAATTAAATGCAAGTCAATGAATAAAAGAGCATGGCTCTAAAGGCCCCGTGATAGCTATGGTCAGAAGTGAAATTCAAAGGTTCAATCAAAATTGGATCAATGGTATTGAAATGACATGCATAAGGCAAGTACCTAAACCATGACCACAAAGTGATGAAACTAGGAATCAAAACAAACAAGCAAATCAATACAATTTAGGATGCTTAAATGGTTCAATTATTTTGAACTTAATACCATAAACATGTAATGAGAATAAGGTATAAAAATGAGAATCAAATTCCCAAAGGTTGCATAAATGCATTCCATGTACCTCACAAGACAAGCAAAAGAAGCACAAAACAAGTCACATTCAAAGAGAAAGATTAAAGTGATAATTTGGGGTCTAATGTCTCTCAAGCCTTTAGAATACTATCCTTGAGCTTACCATACCTCTAAGAATCAATTACAACCAACAATTATACAAGAACATGATTCAAAGATCAAAGCATCCCAAATTAGGGTTTTCAAACTTGTACAAAAAGAAGGTGTAAACCAATCGGCCACAATAAATTGAAAATGGATTGTAAAATCAAACAAAGTTGATACAAGCATAAATCACATGTGTTCCTATGATGTGTTTAAAAATAGTCTCAAAACTATGAGTAAAACTCAAAGAATTTGAACCAAAAACACATAGTGAACATCACCAAACACCTTCCAAGATTAAATCAAGGAAAAATAAAAAAGGGTAAATAAATTTAAGTGAGTCAGGGATCAAACATTCTTATGCATCCACAAGTCAGAAACATCTCACAAACCAAATTTATTCACACAAGAAGGTTGATAATTAAATTGAAAACCAAAACTAGTTCAAAACTAGGTCAAACAAGATAAGTTTTCAAAATAATTTTGAGGAAAATAAAAAACCAAGTTCTAAAATTAATCCAAGATGATAAACATGATCATCCCTCATGAAACTAAACCAGGGATATTTTTACATGATTTTTAGGTCAATAATTAATAGCAAACACAATTATCTTTAAAAGATAACAAGAAAATGACCAAAAATGATAAAATAACAAAATAATTTGATAAAATAATAAAACTAAACAACAAATAAGGTTTAAAACTAGAGAAAACTAGTTAATCATGTCAAGAACATGGATCAAATTTTTACAAAATTTTAGGGATCCAAAAAAATTCAGAAATAAAATTGTTTAAAATCAAATACAAATTAAAATCAATAAAAAACACTTTCAACCAAATTATTAATTAAAACGGAAAAAATGTTTGGAAAATTAAAATTAAAATCAGAATCATGAAATAAACAAAGTAAAGTTCACTCTTGAATTTTTCGGAATTGTTTTATTAATAAAAATATTTAAAATAATTTTGTGAAATCAATGTAAAATAATATGAAATATAAACAAAAGAAATGAATAATATAAAATTGTTTGGTCAACTTTTCAAACATCTTTCCATGTTGGGGTCCTTAAGCATGCATGGACCAATCAGGAAATGTCCCAATGATTGGGCATATAGGACAAAACATGGAAAAGACAAAGCCAACTTTAATACGGTGGGAGAACTGACTTGTTTTTTTTTTTGCGTTTGATTGTAAATGTTGCAGATAGCAAGAATTTCCACCTACTTTTATTTTATCCAATAAGGAAAGGGTGAAAAGAACAGGAAAGACCTTCGAGAATTTTCTGAGTTCGAGGGGTAGGTTATGAAAAGGGAAGGTGTTAGCATCCTTTTCATCCGTAGTTATCTACAGGCTCTTAATTGCTAGCTCACTTTGTTTGAAAATGCTTTTGTGTATGTGTGTTTGAAAATATTTTGAAAAATGCCTAAGTACGACAACTTTGTAATGATTCTTGTGTAAGTTAAGAATGCGTACAAAGTGTTTTCTTTTTGAAAATATTTCAGAGAAAAGTGTTTTATGTAAAAGACGTTTTAAAATGTTCGCGAGCAAGTGATTAAGAACTATCTACCTAATCAAAGATCTTTCGTGTTATTTTCCTCCTCCTTTAGATAATGTTTTCCTACCATTAGTTAGCAGAAAACCATATCGTTGGATGTGAAGGGACAAGTGCGAGTCTTCGTACAGTCATAAAGGCAACTCGTAGGGGTGCTTTAGCAATTTATCGTAAGTGACTAAGATCATCTACCAAAGGCAACACCTAAGGATCATCGAGGGACTACCATCTTTTGTGTCAGAGGGACTTTGCTAAAGCGTCCCCATGTTCAAGGGACATAATTGCTTTTATTCGAAGGCAACAAGTGGAATTACCCTAGAGGTGCGTGTGTGAAAAGTGATTTAATTCAGTTATTTAATTTTGATTAGGGTTATCTAACGTTTGATTTTAGATCTTGCCATACATTCCCTAATTACTAGAAATTATAAAGAAAGAAGTCAAGTGTGGAATGTAAAGGTGCGAAAAATAAACCTAAACTATTACAAGGCTTCGGGAGTGGAGGTACAAAACCATAAAACAAGGGAAAAAGAAAGAAAACAAAAACCCTAATTAAACTATTATAAACTGTAGTAGTTACATAATTGGGAAAATTAACTAATGCGAAAGTAAATACGCGAAGCAGTAAAAGGAAAAAAGAAAATCATTTTATGACTTTGACAAAAAAAATTGATTTGATGATTAATCTAAAAAACCTAATTAGTTTTAATTAAGAAAAAAAAGAAATTGACTAAAACCTAAAAAGCCGTAAGTTGATTTTAATTGAAAAAAAGGAAAAGTTTAATGTTAAAACCCTAAAAACTAAGTTAATTAGTTAAATTAATTTTAATTAAAAAAATTAATTATGTTAATTAAAAAACCTAATGTCTAGATTAATTTTAATTTTAAAAAAAAGTTAATTAAATTGTGTTTAAAAAAATTAAGGCAAAATAAAAAAAGATTTGGGCCTGTTAAAGCAAACCAGAGGGGTGTAAAGAAAGCAAATCATTAGGCCCAAAGCTGCAAGCCCAAATCCTGCGTGAGATTCAGTGTGGCTGGCTCCAGGAGATCCATGGTATGTGTGCAGGTTCTTGCGTGTCAGATATGAACTTGTGGATATCTGACGGTGATGAGATGAGGACGCATGATGGGCTTGTGAAGGCTTGCTACACTGAACCTGCAATAGAAAATATGTGAAAATAAAAGTACCAGGGGCAGGGATCGAACCCGTGTTCTGGTATACTAACACTTTAGTCATGCTCGCTTCTACTGTTGAGGCGACTATACGTCCGTTAACATAATTGAAACAATTGATATATAATATAACATTGAATATATTGGTCAGAGAGGCGCTGGAGCCCTAGCTCCGGTCGTCTTCTTTGACAGAGCAAACATGGCAATTTGCAATTTAGCATGCATGAGACCTCTGCGATTGTTCTATCCTGTATTATTGAATCTAATAAACACATAGCAAACATTAGTAAGTGTTCTAATGCAGTAAAATAAGAAATACATAATTTCAAACATGGATGAAATCGTGATGCTTGCAATAAACTTACTCTATGTGCTTGCTGAAAGAGAATGGAATGAAAGCTTTGTGGTGAAAGGGCTTGAAAATAGGGTTTGAAAACTTTAGGGTTCTTTATTAAAGTTTGATATTTTTTAGCAAAATTGCGAGGCAAGGATTCATGTGTAAGGGTTCTTGTCTTGATGTTTGAATATATAGATAAAATTAGGGAAAAAACAAATGGACTTGGACCTTGTGTAATAAGATATGCTTTTATCTTATCTATTTTGTATTATTAATTAATTGAATCAAAAATAATAAAAGTAAAAAGGATCAAGGGGTGTGAGGACAAGGTTTGAGGTGTATTAAGAGTATAATACACGTTTGGACTCTTAAACCATGGCCCAATAGCCAAAAATATCAAGCTTTCTCATTTTAAACTTCATGCATTTGCTCAAAATTTCCCAACTTGAAATGGTCATAACTCTCTCAATTTTCATCTTTATAAAGTGATCTTTGACTTTTTGTAAAGCTCAAGATGTCCCCTAGAACCTCTATGTTGATCATTTTTGCTTACGAAGACATTATCTTAATGTAAGTTGCCTTGACAAAAAGTGTCTTTTTGTTAACTTTTGAAATGACCTGTAATGTATTGACTTATATCTCTCAAATGATGATTTTTTGTACTTGAGCTTAGAGAGACAAAGTTGTAGAGAATAGAATTTCCTTCAAAATGAGCCTTGGTTGGGAAAAAGCTGATAAAGTATATGAAAGTTATGCTTGGTCAAAGTTCAGTTGACTTCTCCTAAGGAAACCATAATTTGGCAACTTTTGACTTTTGAGGATTTAAGGGATTTTCTTGAGGAATCATGATCAACCCTTGATCAAATGATGGATATCACTTCACGATGTTGATGTTGACCAAAAATATTGAGGTTTGGCTGTATGTTGACCACAATTGACTTTTTGTTCAATATAGTTGATTTTCAGTCATATGAGCAATTGACTGAGCAAACTTGTGATGCAAGGCTTAAAACTTGATATGAGCATTGTTGAAGACACATGAAGAACCATGAAAACCACTTGATACTTGAGAACACAATGTTACTTGAGAAATACCAAACCCTAGTTGTGGACCCATTGCTTAGGAGGAGAATTTGTCTGCTCAATTCTTGAACAACCTTGAGCATTTGAGAACCTTTTGAGAATGTCTTGAAGAAAAATGGGTGGGAAAATTTTGGGGTACAACAGCTTCCCCTGTTAAATCTTCTTAAACCTGAAGAGTTAGATTGACATGTCCACCATTCGTGATTTAAAGGTAGAAAATGATTGAACACTTAAGTGCCCAGAAATTTGTACTCGCATGTGCACGAAGTAACATTGTCGGTTCATTATACTGGGAATGGGCTTAAATATGCCATTTGGAGAGGTGACAGAGAGTCGTGGGAGATAGGTTAGAGATGCCATCTAGAATAGCTGTTGATAGGAATATCAGAATAAGTCTACGCCTGACTTTGTCTTGGAAGATGTATTTGGAATGAGTTTACTCCTGACTTCGTCCAAAAGAATATTAGAGTGAATATACGCTTGATTTTATCTGAATGATGCACTAGAAAGAGTCTACGCTCGACTTTGTATAGAAGATACGTTTGGATGAGTCTACGCTCGACTTTGTCCAAAAAGAATATCAGGATAAATCTACGCTTGATTTTATCTGAATGGTACACTAGGATGAGTTTATGCCCAACTTTGTCTAGAAGGTACATTTGGAATGAGTCTTTGCCCGACTTTGTCTATAAAGATTATCAGAATAAATCTACGCTTGGTTTTGTCCGAATGATATACTAGAATGAGTCTACGCTCGACTTTGTCTAGAAGATACGTTAGGAATGAGTCTATGCCCGACTTTGTCCAAAAGAATATCAGAATAAATCTATACTTGATTTTATCCGAATGATATACTAGAGTGAGTCTACACACGACTTTGTCTAGAATGATGTACTGGAAGATGTCTATGCTCGACTTTATCTAGAAGAGGTATTGGAAGGAGTCTACGCGTGACTTTTTTTTCCAAAAAGAGTATCAGAAGGAAATCTATGCCTGACTTCATCTGAATGATGCACTAGAAGATGTCTACGCCCGACTTCATCTAGAAGAGGTATTTTTCAAAATGAATCTCTAGGGAAAGTGCTTAAGTAGCTACTAGTCAGATTTAGTCTCTGAGGGAAATGCTTGTCGGAATTCAATTTCTGAAGGAAATTGTTTGGTCATGTAGATAGTCGCCTCGTCCTGTTTCAGGGACCACTTTGCGACCTGTTAGAAAATTGTTGGTGACGTTCATTTGTTTGTGAACTTTACCTGAAAAGATAGAGTTGGTATTTATGCAATGTCATGATGTATGTAATGCATTGCATAATGATGTTCTTAAAGCAAATGAGAGCGTGTTATATGCGATTTGTATGCATATGTTATGATAAATGATGTATGAATATGAGATATCGTTGAAGTGTATCAGTATCTTTATGTAACATTTTTGATTGGGAAAATAAATCCCGGATTGTTGTTGGTGATTAAGAAAATGAATCTTCGATCTTGTTTAGAACGTCTCTGATGGGAATTCCTGCTTTCTGTTTGAGGAAACTTCGTTTTGGAATTTGATTTCTGCTTGGGGAGAAAAGTTCAAGAACATTGGTCGTTCATCACTCTACTGGAGAGCTTAATTCTTATGTACCCTGACTGGGGATAAAAGAGATGGATAACCTTCCGAGGTGCTGTCTGACCGAGTTTTCGATATGGATGCTGACTTGTCTGGGGAGGATAAGATTAACTGATATCTGGTCTGATTTCATATTTCATAGCAATTCTCTGGGGATAGTGGTCTGAACTACCTTTTGCCGGAGAGAGAAGTTTTGCATTATACAGAGGGATAAACTCAGGATGGGGAGACTGGATTCCGCTGAGGAAATAAACCCAGTTGGGGAAATTAACCCTGTTGGGGAAATTAACCCTGCTGGAGAAATACTCCATTGAGGAATTTTTTGCTGGGGATTTTATTGTGTTGGAAAAATAAACTCAACTAGGGAAGAGAATCTTGTGAGCTGTGCTGAAGACATACTTTCTGACGAGTAATGGGACTCCATAGGTTGACGACATTGCTGGAAAAAATCATACTCTTATATCCACTAGGGGATCTGCTGGTGAGTATGATTAAGATATCTCAGACTTGCGGGAATGTATCTTTGTTGAAGATGAGTTTGTCAAGTTGTTTCTGTGGGGGATAATCTTATGGGAACTGCTCTGTAGGGTGACTTCATTGTGCATTTTATGGATGACTCAAACATTATCCCAATTCCTAGAGTCTTGAGTAAATGCTTATTCCTATTTTTATGCATCTTCGTTGGCAGTAATCGTATTCATATGCATATGTTCATTCAATTTAATCATTGGACGTTTTTGCAAACAAAATAGGAAAAGTAAAACAAAGTTTGAATATTGAAATTGTGTTTATATTGATAATTTTCCTATAAACAGGCGATCGTTGTACAAAGAGACAGAAATCCTAGTAAGAGGAAATCACTGTGAGATGAAGAGAGTACAAAGTGAAAACAAAATATATATCTATGTGTAAATGATCTCGTCAGGTTTCAACTCTGCTATTGCCCCTATGTCTTTGAGCATCTCATCTTTTCCGGTCGGAAGAAGTTGATTTAATTGATCTGCACAATTTGAGCTTAACATTGGTAATAAAGTTGGATGTAAGTGATCCAACGAGACAAAATCGTACGCTTTAATCCCTAAGTTTTTCCTAGACCGCCCTTTTGGGTTTTCAGTCCACCGAGATACCCTTTTTTGCCCAAGCCGCCTTTTTAGGTTTTCGACTTTCCGGGTGTACAATCTTATATATATATATATATATATATATATATATATATATATATATATATATATATATATATATATATATATCCCTGATTTTTTCCCGAACCCTTTTGGTTCGCCGGGATGCCCTTATTTTTGCCCAGGCCAGTCAACCTAGCGGGTCATTTTCATGCGTAGTATCTTTTAACTATGTCCACATTCACAGGGTATGGAAGATCTTCACCGTCCATGGTGGTAAGTATCATAGCGCCGCTCGAGAATATCTTCTTGATCACGAATGACCCTTCGTAGGTAGGAGTCCACTTGCCCCTGGGATCACCTTGTGGCAGGACAATACACTTTATTACCAAGTCACCAGCTTGATATACATGATGCTTGATTTTCTTGTTAAATTCTTTGATCATAAGCTTCTGATACATTTGATCGTGACAGACAACCGCAAGCCTCTTCTCATAAATCAAATTCAATTAGTCCAGTCTATTTTGAATCCGTTCATCTTCGTCTAAGTCTGCATCTTTCATAATTCTCAGAGAAGGAATATGAACTTCGACCGATAGGAAATCCTCTATACCATAGACCAAAGAGAACAGGGTTTCCCTAGTTGATGTCTGAGCCGAAGTACGATAGCCATGAAGAGCAAATGGTAACATCTCGTGCCAGTCTTTATACGTCACTATCATCTTATGTATAGTCTTCTTAATGTTTTTATTGGTGGCTTCCACTGCGCCATTCATCTTTGGTCGATACAGAGAAGAGTTGTGGTTCTTGATCTTGAATTGCATGCAGAGTTCCATGATTATAGTGTTATTGATATTGGCACCATTATCTATGATAATCCTCTCGGGTATGCCATGTCGACAAATAAGGTTATGCTTAATGAATCGAGCAACAACATTCTTAGTAACAGAGGAAAATGAGGCCGCTTCAACCCACTTTGTGAAGTAATCAATAGCGACCAGGATGAAGTGATGTCCATTAGAAGCAGTAGGCTTGATCTTTCCAATCATATCAATGCCCCATATTTCAAACGACCAAGGAGCAGTCAAGACATTCAGAGGTACTGGAGGCACATGTACTTTGTCAACATAGATCTGGCACTTGTGACAAGTTCTCAAGTGGTGATGGCAGTCAGTTTCCATAGACGACCAATAGTAACCCGCTCTCTGAATTTTTTTAGCCATAATATGTCCACTGGAATGAGTACCAAAGATACCTTCATGCATATCTTCCATAATCTTCTCCACCTCTTCTTTGTCCATACAACGAAGCAGAGTCGAATCATGATTGCGCCTGTACAAAATTCTATTTCTCAGGAAGAACTTAGCTGAGAACCTCGTAGGAATTTCTTGTCATTGATAGATTCTCCTTCAGGGTACTCTTGATCCCCAAGATATCTTTTCACTTCATGAAACCAAGGCTTCTCTTCTACTCTGTCAGTGTCAACTTCGTAGCAGTGTTCAGGTTCGTCTATCCTTTCAATGGTAACTCTGGGATCCTCGTTATCCCATTTGACTTTGAACATAGATGACATGGTAGCCAAAGCGTCTGTCAACTGATACTCTTCTCGTGAGATATGCTCAAAAGTGATCTCCTCGAAGTACGGGATTAAGTCAACACATGCTCTTGGTACAAAATGAGATTCTGATGCTTAGTGTCCCATTCTCCCTTGATATGACTAATTACCAGAACTGAGTCTCCGTATACGCTCAAGAACTTGATTCTCAGGTCAATAGCAACTTTGATGCCCATGATGCACGCTTCATATTCAGCCATATTGTTAGTACAGTCAAAGCATAATCTGGAGGTGAAGGGTGTGATACGGTGGCAGAACCGACTGTTTGACGCTGATTTGCATTTTGCGCTTTGTGTTTTCAAAATGTCATGGTAAGCAAGATTCGCCACCGAATTTTATTTCATCCAATCGGAAAGGAAAATAGTACAGAAAAATTCCTTTTTTCGAGATATTCTGAGTACAGGGGGTAGATTATAGAAAGGGAAGGTGTTAGCACCCTTTCTATCCATGGTTTTCCATGGGCTCTTAGGTACTTGCTCATTTTTGAAAATTGCTTGTGTATGTGCTTTGTTTTTTTGAAAAGTTTGACTTCGTGATAACCCTTGTATCAGTCCTAAAAGGTGTGACGAAGTTTGTTTTGAAAGTTTGTTTGAAAAGTGTAAGTGTGAAAAGTTTTAATTTGAGCAAGTACCTACTAGCATCTACCTACTCGAAAAAGATTATTTCTATTCTTGTTTCCTTTAGACAACGCTATCCTACTATTAAGAAATAGGTAGCACCGTCGTTGTAATTGTAAGAGTCAATTCGAAAGGGACGTACGGTCATTAAAGCAATATTAGGACACCTTAGTAATAACCCTAGAGTCTTAAGATCTTATTCGAGGCAACATTTTCGAGGCAACATCCGAACGGGAAATTTAATCTTTTTTATACAGAAGGGTAACCAGTAAAGTATCCTATACTTAATGATTGTTTACCGAAGGCAACCGAAGTGAGAGTATACCCTAAGAGTGATATGTGCGAGTGATTTGTTTTCAGTTATTTATCTTTGCACAATAGGGGTTTCTAACCGTATTAATTTGTCATGCATTCTTGCCATACAGTCCTATTAGCATACATCTAAACAGTTAAATATTTGCAGAAATTAAAAATGCGAGAAAGTAAATCTACGCTATTACAAGGCTTCGGGGTGAAGGATTAATTAAATAGCCAAAAACCCGGGGATTTAAACAGTAAATAAAACCCTAAATTAAACTATTACAAACCATGAACAGTTACAAAAATATTTTCAAAATAAATAACAAGCGCACGATGAATCAAATACGAAACGACTAGGGTTTTAACTCTTGACTAAACCTATTTGCGATTGATTAAAGTAAAAAATGTTTTTATCATGTTTTGTTATTTAAGAAAATAATGACCTAATTAAATTGAAAAGAAAATCCTAAATTCTAATTGATTTTAAATTAAGGAAAATACATTAATTTATTCTAAAACCTATTTTTTGTATTTTTATTTATTTGAGAAACAATAAAAGCATTAGATCAAGAATTTTAACCTAATTTCTATTTGATTTTATTTGTGAAAATAAATTACAATTTCCCTAAGTTAACACTAAATTAAATTAATTTTGATAATATATATATAAAAAAACTAATTCTAATTTTTTATGAATTTTTGATTTTATGATTTTTATGAAAAAAAAGATTAATTTGTTAATTGAAATGATTAAATAAATATTAAAATAATTAAATAAAATAAATAAAAGAAATAAGAAAAGAAATAAATGGGCCTGGTTGCCATGCTGAAAGAGGGGGTGGAAACTGAATTCTGGGCCCAACAAGGCTAAGGCCTATTTGACTTTGATAGATCTGATGCGTATGTTGACTTGGGGTACATGGTGGACCTTCAATAGAAAGGCATTGGATCTGGCTGGAGATGCGTTTGATGGTTGGATCTTGATGGCATATGGTGGACGTACGCTAATGCAACGCGCTTGATCACCTGTTGGAAAATAATATGAAACAAATATGGGACCTGGGGATCAAACCTAGGTCCTTATGCACGTTTCCAATACACGCTTGCCAACTGAGTTGCTTTGCTTGTTTGTTTATATATCAAGCATAATGTATAATATATAACACACAGTGATTAACTTGAAAAAATACGCAAAATTCAAACCAACCAACCCAGGAGTGCCACGCCTCATCTTCTTCCCCAGACTGTCGTTTTAGGCAAACAAGCTTTTACCTACGGACGCTTCGCTGTAGCTATAAACCTGTGCCATTCAAAAATTCTATACAAGAAATATAAATGAAATTCAAAGGTACCAATCAACTCGTCTCATCCTCACTAGTATCATGGTACCAGAATCCAAGCCCAATTTAGCCTATACTGCAAAGCCCTAAAACAAGCCAAGAAACCCTAACAATGGCATATCATGATTCCTGTACTAAAAACTCAATTAAAAAATACCAATAGCTTGCAATATCAATGATAAACAAGAATATATGAATCAAACATGCTAATGATGAGTGAATCAATGAAATCAAAATCAAAATTTTGGGACAAACCGTGGCCTCTGTACTTACGATTCCAGGCGTGAAAAGGCTTGCACTTGATTGAGATCCCTTCTGGAGATGTCCAGGATTCTGTTGGTATCGTTAGAATGGCTTGGATTGGCCTCTAGGATGGAAATTGAATCACCACTTTTCTTGAACTTTTTCAGTTTTGCTCTTGGCTCTGCACGACCTCTCCCTCTTGCCTTGGCTATGTTATGTATATGTAATGCAACACATTAGGTCAACAAAAATGAGCTGAATCTTGGTCCATTATGAAGATTTGATTTGGTCTTTATCTTTGTATGATATATTTCTATATCAAGCCAAATCATGCCAATTTTTTTTCAATTTGTTTTTCATGTTTTGGATATGATTTTCCAGCATAATTGGATTTGATTCCACCTAAAATCTGATCACAAAACAAATCTTTGATATTTTTTGCTATTTATTTGATTTAATTTGACTTTTAAATGATAAAAATCACAATAAAATAAATAAATAAAGCAAAAGGTGTGTGGGTGCTGATTTGGATCGTGGACCATGTCATAAGCAAGATTCAATCATGAAAAACTAGGCCCATTTGACAAAAAATGCAAATTTGAGCACATTTGTCTTTTGGCAATTTTGCAAAAATGGTCAACTTGGGAAATGCATAACTCTCTCAATTTTGATCCTAGAGAGGTGTTCCTGGACTTTTTAGAAATCCTAAGATGTTCTATAAGCAACCCTTTTGGTCTCATCTCAATTGAGTCTTCCATGTCCATGTATGAAGCTTTGACCCAAAAGGTGTTTTTGTTGACTTTTCAAAAGGACCTATAATCTAAAAATTAATATCTTTTTGTGAGTTCATATTTTGAACTTGGGATCTGAATATGAATTGTAGTAAATTGCATCCTCTTCAAAATTGAGCTTTGGATGGGTCATTTCTGATGAAGTATGAGAAAGTTATGCTTGGTCAAAGTTGAATTGACTTTTCCTACAAAACCCCAATTTAGCAACTTTGGGTTTTGATGAATTGTGAGCAATACTTGAGGAATCATGATCAACCCTTGATCAAATGATGAATAATACTTCAAAATGAGGATGTTGACCAAAAATATTGAAGTTTGACTGTATGTGGGCCACAGTTGAATTTTGACCTAGCACAGTTAATTTTCAGGCATTTGAGCAATTGACTGAGCAAACTTTCTCTGCAAGGCTTTAAACTTGACATGGATGATCTTGAGAACATATTAGGACAATGGTGAGCATTTGAGTCCTTTGTGGTTCACACATCTTGATGAAAATAGAAACCCTAATTTGAGGTATATTGCCTTAGGAGAGAGTTTGTCTGGTCAACTCTTGAACTTCCTTGAACAATTTAGGGACCTCGCTTGCCATGCGATGAGAAATATGGGAGGAAAAATTTTGGGGTACAACAGCTTCCCCTGTTCAATCTTCTTAAACCTGAGGATGTAGATTGGCTCGTCTTCCTTTCGTGATCTGAAGGTGGAAGATGATTGAACACTAGAGTGCCCAAAAATTTACACTCGCATGAAGTGATACTTGATTTGTGATATAGGGAATGGGCTTATAGATGCCATATGGTAGTTGCTAGAGAATTGTCAGAGATGGGCTTAAATATGCCATCCGAAGAAGTGTCGATCGCATAAGAGATTCCTTTGCGAGAACCCGTATACCTGTTGTTGAGGTAGACTTTGCTGGGGAATGCTGGTCTCTGTCTTGAGAGAAATGGAGTTTTAGGAACTTCAGTTGTCCGTTACTCTGCTGGGGAATAATTTCGGTTTGGGAAGCGGAAGTGAACAGTGTGTTTGGTCAGGGTATATGTTACACCGCGACTTTCTGGGGAAATGTGAAATCGATTGTGTTTGATCGAGTCCCGGTCTTATAGTGTTATGGACTGCTGTCTGGGGATAAGAAAGGAAGAACCCATATAGCAATATTATGAGAAGGAACCTGGATAGTAGGGTTACTTTGATATGAAAGCTGAGATAGTAGGGCTTGAGAAGGAAACTGGATAGTAGGGTTACTTCAAGATGAAAGCCTGGATAGTAGGGCTGTGAGAAGGAACCTGGATAGTAGGGTTACTTCGAGATGAAAGCCTGGATAGTATGGCTGTGAGAAGGAACTAGGATAGTAGGGTTACTTCGAGATGAAAGCCTGGATAGTAGGGTTGTGAGAAGGAACATGGATAGTAGGGTTACTTCGATATGAAAGCCTGGATAGTAGGGCTGCAAGAAGGGACCTGGATAGTAGGGTTACTTCGAGATGAAAGCCTGGATAGTAGGGCTGTGAGAAGGAACCTGGATAGTAGGGTTACTTCGAGATGAAATCCTGTATAGTAGGGCTGTGAGAAGGAACTTGGATAGTAGGGTTACTTCGATATGAAAGCCTGGATAGTAGGGTTGCGAGAAGGAAACTGGATAGTAGGGTTACTTCGATATGAAAGCCTGGATAGTAGGGCTGTGAGAAGGAACCTGGATAGTAGGGTTACTTCGATATGAAAGCCTGGATAGTAGGGCTGTGAGAAGGAACCTGGATAGTAGGGTTGCTTTGATATGAAAGCCTGGATGGTAGGGCTGTGAGAAGGAACCTGGATAGTAGGGTTACTTCGAAATGAATTTGGGTGAAACTGTAGAGGGAAACTGGGTAAGGTTGCTTTTGTCACACCGATGATTACTCTATTTAGCTTCGAGTGTTGATCGTGGATCTACTGGAGATTATTGATAATAACTGTCTTTCCTGAAAGAAATACAAGGTTAGTTATGTGCGATGCATGAGATGCATTGTGATATGATGTTCTCAAAATAAATGAGACTATGTTATATGTAATGTATGGACATGCCATGATGTATGAACATGAAATGCTGACGTAATAATCTGAGTCCGGGAAAATAAATCCCTGACTGCTGTTTGGAGAGTATGAGAAATGGTATTCTTGACTGCTGTAAGAAACCATAGTTCCTCTACTTTTGTTGGAGATGGTGAACAAAGATGACTATGCTGGGGATTTACCCCTTGTTTACGAATATTCTGCCGAGGAGAGACTTTGCTTGAGAACAACTTTGCGGGGAATAACTCTGTTGGAGAGGAGATACTCTTGTTGATAGACCTGCTGATTCAGCTGGGGATGAATTTCCATGGCTGGTGATAATGAATTCTGTTAGAGATTGAATTCCTGCTTGTGAGAGAAATAAACTCTGCTTGGGGAAAAATTTACTGATCGCTCGCAATTGTGAACCTCAGCTGGGGAGAGTTATGTCCTGTTCGGGAAAGCTAACATCACTGTCTTTGGATAATTTTTACTCTGTGGGGAGTGTATGTACCACTCCTCATATTCTCAAACTGGATCTATCCCTGTACCTGATGGGCAGAGTAACTGTAGGGTTTGGGCACTTCTTATTTTCCCTGTTCCTGGAATTACGAGTAACTGTATTTGTTTCTCATGTAAATATTTATGAGCAAGCCATTATTTTTAAATGCATATTTCAACAATGAATCATTGGGCGCTATTGCGAAACAAAACAGAAAAATAAAAACAACTTGAGATTTCTTGTGAAAATGAATTGTATTAATTTTTTGAAGTTCGCCTGTAACAGGCATTTTGTACAAAGAGGATGACGTCCTAGTAAGAGAGCACCGTCGAAAGATAGAAATTACAATTTGTATAACAGAAAGAGAAAAACAACTATGTGAAATGACCCCATTGGGTTCCAACTCTGCTATTGCCTTTATATCTTCAAGCGTCTCATCATTTCGCTGCTTGGTTGAAGGTTGATCAGATTGATTGGCATTGTCTGAGCTTGGTAGCCGATACCAAAATCTGGTTGCGAGATGATACAATGAGACATAGTGTTACACTTCGATCCCTAATTTTTGCATGGACCGCCCTTTTGGGTTTTCAGTCCACCGGGATACCCTTTTTTGCCCAAGTCGCCTTTTCAGGTTTTCGACTTGCCAGGTATACAGTTTTTTTTTCATTTTCATCCCTTACTTTTGCCCGAACCCTTTTGGTTCGTCGGGAAGCCCTTATTTTTTCCTAGGCCAGTCAACCTAGCGGGTCTTTGATTATGCGTAGTATATTTTCACTATGTCTGCATTGACGGGGTGAGGAAGGTCGTCACCATCCATGGTGGTTAGAATCATATCTCCTCCCGAGAAAATATTCTTAACCACAAATGGACCTTCGTATGTGGGGGTCCATTTGCCCCTGGGATCACCTTGCGGTAGTATGATGCGTTTGATCACCAGATCCCCGACTTGATATTCTTGACGTATGACTTTCTTGTTAAAAGCCTTGATCATTCGCTTTTGATATGTTTGACCATGAAAAATAGCAGTAACTCTCTTTTCATCGATTAGATTCAGCTGATTAAGTCGAGTTTGGATCCAGTCGTCTTCGTTCAAACCCGCATCCTTCATAATCCTGAGAGAGGGTATCTGGACTTCAATGGGTAGGACTGCCTCCATGCCATATACCATAGAGTAGGGTGTTTCCCCTGTCGACGTCCGTGCTGAGGTACGGTACCCATGAAGAGCGAATGGTAACATCACATGCCAGTCTTTGTATGTCACCGTCATCTTTTGCACAATCTTTTTGATGTTATTATTAGCTGCTTCAACGGCCCCATTCATCTTCGGCCGGTAGGGAGAAGAGTTGTGATGTTGTATCTTGAACTATTTGTAGAGCTCGGTGATCATTGTGTTATTGAGATTTGTACCATTGTCAGTAATAATCCTCTCTGGTACACCATATCGACAGATCAGATTGTGTCGGATAAACCGCGCCACGACGTTCTTGGTTACCGTAGAAAAGGAAGCTGCCTCAACCCACTTTGTAAAGTAATCAATTGCTACCAGAATAAAGCGATGCCCATTAGACGCAGTAGGTCTGATCTTGCTAATCATGTCGATGCCCCACATTGCAAAGGGCCAGGGAGATGTCAAAACATTCAGGGGAACCGGAGGTACATGCACCTTATCAGCATAAACTTGACACTTATGACAGTTTCGAGAGTGCTGATAACAACCGGCTTCCATAGTAGACCAATAATATTCTGCCCATAGGATTTTCTTCACCATGGTGTGTCCACTAGAATGAGTTCTAAAAGTACCTTCATGTAACTCTGTCATGATCCTTTCTGCCTAGCTCTTGTCTACGCACCGCAGTAAGGTTGAATCATGGTTACGCTTATAGAGGATACCATTAGTGATGAAGAACTTCGCAGTGAACCTTCTCAGAAACTTCTTATCACTGACAGATGCCCCCTCGGGGTATTCTTAAGCCTCAAGGTACCTCCTTACCTCGTGAAACCAGGGTTTATCTGCTACCTCTTCAGTCTCAATGTCACAACAATATGCGGGTTTGTCCAACCTCTCAATGGTAATATGGGGAGCCTCATTGTCCCACCTGACTTTGAACATAGAAGACATGGTAGCTAGCGTGTTCGCCAATTGGTTCTCCTCTCTTGGGAAGTGTTCAAAGGATACCTCCTCAAACTGTGGGAGCAATGTCAGTACATACTCTTTGTAAGGAATAAGATTCGGATGCTTCGTATCCCACTCACATTTGATTTGACTTATCACTAGAGCGGAATCTCCGAATACACTCAAGAACTTAATCCTCAGGTCAATGGCAGCTCGAAGACCCATGATACATGCTTCATACTCCGCCATATTGTTGCTGCAGTTAAAATATAATCGGGCGGTAAATGGAGTATGACAGCCCTCGGGAGATATAATTACAACGCCAATGCCATTACCTAATGCATTCGAGGCTCCATCAAAGTATATAGACCATCGGGATCCCTCCTCGGATCCTTCATCCGGTCCAGGTTCTTCGCAGTCGGTTACCAACATGATATTCTCATCCGGGAACACGAAATTCATGGACTGGTAGTCATCCACGGCTTCATGCGCCAAATGATCCGCCAATATACTCCCCTTGATGACTTTTTGGGTTGTGTATTGGATGTCGTACTCGGTTAAGATCATCTTCCATCTTGCTATCCTTCCGGAGAGAGCGGGCTTCTCAAAAATATACTTGATCGGATCCATCTTTGATATCAACAAGGTAGTGTGAGTCAACATATACTGTCTCAATCGGCGAGCAGCCCATGCCAAAGCGCAACAAGTTTTTTCGAGCAATGAGTATCGGGTCTCACAGTCGATAAACTTTTTGCTAAGGTAATAAATGGCGTGCTCTTTTCGACCAGACTCGTCATGCTGCCCCAGCACACACCCCATTGAATTGTCTAGCACTGTCAAGTATAATATAAAAGGTCTTCCTTCAACTGGAGGCATCAAAATTGGTGGTTCTTGAAGGTATTCCTTGATTCTCTCGAAAGCGGTCTGGCATTCATCATTCCACTTTACCACTTGATCTTTCTTCAGCAGCTTGAAGATTGGCTCACAAGTAGCAGTCAGATGTGAAATGAACCTGGCGATGTAGTTCAGACGTCCCAAGATGCCTCTAACTTCCTTATCTGTGCGGGGAGCCGGAATCTCTTGTATGGCTTTTACTTTTGCAGGGTCCACCTGAATACCTTTGTCACTGACAACAAAACCCAGAAGCTTACCAGACCTTACCCCGAAGGTACACTTGTTTTGATTCAACCTCAGCTTGTACGTCTTGAACCTGTCAAACAGTTTCTGGAGATGATCAAGGTGTTCTTCCTCAGTCTGGGACCTGGCTATCATGTCATCAACATAAATCTCTACCTCATGGTGAATTATATTGTGGAACAAAGAGACCATGGCGCGCTGATAAGTTGCCCCAGCATTATTCAACCCAAAAGGCATTACCTTGTAACAGAAGGTGCCCCACTGTGTAATGAAGGTTGTCTTCTCCATTTCCTCAGGAGCCATCTTGATCTGGTTGTAGCCAGAAAAACCATCCATGAAAGAGAAGATCTTATGCTGCGCGGTGTTGTCGACTAGAACATCAATGTGAGGAAGCAGGAAGTCATCCTTGGGGCTTGCCCTGTTCAGATCTCTATAGTCCACACACATCCGTACTTTACCGTCCTTCTTAGGTACCGGAACGACATTGGCAACCCATTGCGGATAGGAAGTGACAGCTAAGAATCCTGCGTCGAACTGTTTCATGACCTCTTCCTTGGTTTTCTCTGACATTTCACGACGCATATGGAGGACCTTCTGTTTTACCGGAGGGCAGTCTTCTTTGGTCGGCAGTCGATGTACCACAATATTAGTGTCCAAACTAGGCGTGTCTTCATAGGACCAAGCAAAGATCTCAACATAGTCGTGTATCATCTGTATTAATCGTTGTTTGACACTAGGCTCCAGATTCGCACCTATTTTAACTTCCTTCCTGTCTTCGTCTGTACCCAAATTCACTGACTCAACTGGATCTTCATGAGGCTGTATGGCCCTTTCTTCCTGCTATAATAGTCTAGCAAGTTCTCCAGGCACCTCACAATTATCCTCACCTTCGTCCTCGGCTTGGTTGATCGTATTTTTGAAGTCATAACTGGAAGTAGCAGAGCTGTTATCAATGGGATCCAGAGTGGATATGGATCTGCAGTATGATACGTGAGTGTGTGTAAGAGCATAGCTGTTTTGATAAAGTGAGAGACAGAAAAGAAAAACAAGGAGCGCAAAAATTTGTATGCAAGAAACGTCCAATGTTTTATTAATGATATATGAAATGACAAATAAAAATCCCTCACAAGCAAAGCCAAGGTGCCTCGGGCAAGGCACTGGGCCATAAAGTTTCAAACTGTTTATTACAAATCTTAAAACAAAAGTCAATTACTGCCGAATAAAAGAAACAGGTATGAAGTCCTTCGCCATCCAATTATTCAGTCCACCGTTGGTTGTTGGGTAGATCCAGCTGTCGATGTCTGAATCTTCTTCACTGTCCTCAATTGCATTAACTCCCCGATTGCTGATGTGTAGAGGAGGTCTTCCAGCCCCGCGCGCACCTAACAGCCCTTTGAGCCCCTGTAGTAAAGCCCAAACCAAATTTGTCAGCTTTGTGAGTGAAATCAGGGAGCCGACCCCAATTGGTACACCCACCTTCTTCAACTACAGCCTTGGCATCCTTGAGAGAAGCCATCTTCAGCAGAGGTTTGTTGGTAGTAACTTCGGTTGACGCCAAAGTCTGAGGGACCTCTTCGAAGTTCTGACAAGGAGTTTGTATGAACTCCCCGTCCATCTCTACGTAGCGGAAGGAATTGAGATGACTCACCATATACTCTTCTTCACCTCGCACCGTGACAATCTTTCCCTTCACCTGATACTTCAGCATTTGATGGAGTGTGGAAGTAACTGCCCCAGCCTTATGGATCCAAGGACGACCTAGCAAGAAAGAATATGATGGCTTGATATCCATTACGTAGAAGGTGGACCCAAAGGTCTGAGAACCTACTTTGACATGGATGTCCACCTCCCCGTGCACCATTCTCTTCGACCTGTCAAAAGCCCTTACCACAATGTTACTAGGCTTTAGAGTCAAACCCTCACAATCTAAACGGTCTAATGCTTTCTTCGACAGAACATTCAGCGAAGACCCGATATCTACTAATACATGCGCCATAGTTGTGCCCCTGCACTCAATTGAGACATGCAGAGAATCATTATGATTTCTTCCTTTCGGTGTCAGATCCGCATCTGAGAAACCTAGCCCATTGTCAGCAGTCAGTCTGGCTACACAAACCTTGAACTGATCTGCTGAAGTTTCCTGCGGCACATGCGCAGTTTTGAGAAATT